>CM071931.1:7838681-8433788 GCA_016081115.2 Rehmannia glutinosa | reverse complement strand
CATCTTCGTTCCCAGTTACATGTTGCTAAACCCCATCTTGGCTAAAGCCCAGGATGGGAAGGCTCAAGTCGCCGCAAATAACCTCCTCCGGCTAAGACCCCGCAGAAAATCACTGTTCAAGACCGTGAAGTCACTTGAATAAGATCTTTTTCCGGATGGGAGGAACTCCTCCGTGGAGAGTCTAGTAATTCACATACAGCAGGTCCCCGAGGGGGGTGAGTAAGGTTTAGAAGGAGGTTGAATAAGCCTTACCAATTTCGATTTTAGTCCTTTGCAAAAATCATCTGAGGAGTTAAATACACGGCTAAGTCATGAGGGGCTAAGTTAGTTAATGAGCGATTAGCCACTCAGCCGGTTCGATTATTTGTTGATAGAATAACTTCGATTGTTTAAGTCAAACCTTAACTTGGTTGTGATAAGATTTTCAGCGGAAGACTTAACACCGCTTGAATTTGGTTTAAGTTGTTTTAACACTTGGTTTTAGCACTTTGTTAATTGCTCGGTTGGATAGCAAATTATCGTGAGGATATAAAGTAATGTGCGAGAAATGAAAATGTTGAAATGTAAATGACACAATAGTTTTTATAGAGGTTCGAAGATGGGTCATCTCATGCTCCAACTCCTGGAGGAATCCTTTAAGTATTGATCGGAGTACAAAAGTGGTTATTAGTCCGGATCAAGTGTGATCACACTGGCGACTTGATCCTTTGGGACTCGATCTGGGAGATGGTCACCTGGCCCCGGCTTCTCGTCCCGTCCACTAGCTTCTTTGAGGCGTTTTGCGCACTCTTGACTCGGCTTGCTCGAAGCTTCTTGGATTTGATCATGAAACCTCAATAACTTGGGTAGTTCGACCTTGAACCTTTCTACAATCCTCCTTGGAATGTAGACCTTTTGATTCTACAAAGTTTCATCTTCAGAGTTTGAAGTTGTCTTTCCTTCATGACTTGGTTTTGGATGATTTTCTTCAAAATTTAGGCTTGAGGATTTGCTTGAATAACTTGAGAATATTTTAGGAGTTCGATTCGAATAATTGCTTGATAGTTCTTGGTTCGGGTAACCTTTTCTCAATGAGATTCCTCGGCATTTTATAGTGAACTTTAAAAAATGCTTAGTTGAAGAGATAGGGTGATTTTCAAAGTTCTGTGTTAGTTAGCTTGTCTTGTTGCGAGTCCTTGATGTTGACATTTCCTCGTATTAAATGAATGTTCGGCTTTGATCGACCAAGGTGCGATCTTCCCATTGTTTTATTCCTTTTGCACGGCTTACGGAACATGCTTTAAGACATTTGCGGCATGGAAGTATTACTTGTTTAGGTAATATTCTTGACTTTGGTGCAGCGGATTCTTTTGATTGTCTTGACTTAGCTGCGGTTCTCTAACATCTCGGGTGACTTGAGTGTCTTCGAGTCAATGGATGACTCATCTGTCCTTCAAAGCTTGAGGACAGCCTTTAGTTGACTTGGTGACACTTCCATAGCGGTATATCTCGGTGATACTCCTTCGATCGAGTTCTTGTCTTCTCCTCCATGCCATACTCGGTTGTTTCGAAGTCTTCATTTGATCTTGAGTTTCTTGTATATCACGGGCATAGGTGACTTGATTGGCTCGTACAACTACTATCTTACAATGCAAATTACAAAGAAAATGGGGTGCCAACTTTCTAGTCTAAGTTTTACATGGCATTCATCAAAATCTAAGCAATAAATTTCCCAACAATTTCCCCTTTTTGATGATGCAAAACTTAAAACATACATACAAAATGTGAATAGCAAAGATACATCAGACAATGTAGAAGCTTGAGAGAATGTATGCGTAGAATCAATCTTTTTATTGACCATAACATTCTTGTCCTTTACAAAGCTATTTACAATGTGTATCATAACAAACATAACAAACTATATCTACGTAAATATAGGAATTACACAATTTTTATTCATCGTACAGAAGACTTACATACATATGTATTTACAATTAGTAAAATACATGAAGGGGTGGACAACAACACTTCATCGCCTTCGCTGCCTCCTTCTTTCTTCTTTAGCTCTATCGTCCTCTGCTCTTATTCTCTTCTTTTCATCTTCAGCTGCCTTCTTTTTCTCGTAGGCTCTTCTGGCAGCTTCGTCTTTTCTCCTTCTTTCTTGCCTTTCTTCCCACAGCTGAGTTTGTCTTCTATTTTCTTCTTCGATTCTCTTCACATACTCAGCATTTTTCCTCTCCACTTCAGTTGCTGGCATCATATCGGCCCAATAGATCCTTCATTTCTTCCTGGATCTATGTATTGAATTTTTGGGTAGAGGTCTAGGTCAAAACCTCATCCTCCTTTATTCCTCTTTTAAGGCGTGTATTGTACTGGAGCCTTCTTCTTTCTAGCAGAGTGACCAGCAGAGTGACTGCTAGTAGTCTGCTGCCTATCAGCTTCTTCGCACAGCTTGAGGCATTTTTCCCAATACAAGTCCCAGGCTTGGGCCATGGATATGTTCTCAAAATATCCCTTGGATTCGAGCATTTTGAATTCATCAACTGATCTAGGCTCGTTTCCGACGTCTGAAATGGCATCTGTATCTTTTCCTGTCAGAATGCCTCTGAATTGTTTTAACATCTTTTCAACACATGCATCCATTCTTTTGTCGAAATCCTCCATCTCTGCTTCTACTAGTTTCTTCTTATAAGACATGGGCTGTGAGTGTTGGAGGCGGGGATTCTTTGGAAGTTTCTTTGATTATGTCGGTTTGTGACAAGGCACTTGTTGAGGGGTTTCAGCAAACATTAGTGTCAAATCTTTTGAACCTTCCCCCTCAACTGCTTTTCCCTTCTCTTCAACTATTTTCTTCTTCTTCTCAACAGTTGTATCCTTTTCTTTTTCACAGATTGACCCTTTCAACATCTTCTTGGTATTCCTTTTCCCCCTTTTTGGCATCATCAAAGGAGAGAGGAACCCCTGGGGAACATGCCCGACAAGCATGAAATCTAGGCGGTGATAGCCGAAGTTTTGCTTGGAGTCTGCTGCGGAGTATCTTTGTATGAAACTACGGCAGTGGCTTTGGATTCGGCTGCCACCGGCTTCATTTCGGCCATAAGAAAAGGTGAACTTTTCATTAATATTCTCTCTCTACGTGCAAAAGTTCTTTTCGATAAAATTATACAGCAGTTCCATTTCGGTGGTGTGGGAGGCATGCATTTTATCAATATTTTCTTGCATCCTCCTCATCATGTCGGCATTATCGCTCGGATCAACATTTTGTTGTACAATGCCTTGAAATATCGACTTGTTAAGTCATATTTTATCTTTTTTGTTGACACCATTCACGATTCTAATCACTATTCCATGCGGTCCGGTCGGTGCAGAAGATTTGCATCCTGTTGTCTAGCCGCATATCGATGTGGCCTGGTGCCATTATATCTTCTCAATCTCTGCAAGGATTGTCTTGAAAACCTCCGTGCCTGTTTGTCACCTCGGTCTCGGTGGCGGCCCGCATTAAAATCAAATCCTTTGGGGACGATAGTATCCGTGGGAATAGTGGTCAGTGCGATGTTGAAACGTCGCTTGCTCTCATTTTGTTTCTTCATCAAGATCGAGCTCAATAGAGAAAGGGAAAGTTTCTTCAAATGCATCATCACGGATATATGGTATAGATTCATCCGTAACTTTCGTGCTTGTGATGTGCATGGTTGAGTAAGGAATCTGCTGCGCGGCTTGGGAGCCTTGCGGATGACTCGGTTGATTGTGCCTTGGTGAAAGGTTTGGCCACCACCCAGCCTCATTTTGTCTTAATAGCTTCTTCGGCCTCGGTGGATTTTCTTTGAGTGAATATGTTGTTCTGTTGCACCATCAGCGTCATCGGAAGATGATGAGTTTTGAAGGCTTGGCTCATCATCAAAATTGAATGTTTGTCAAGCAGCCTTGAAGTCTGGCTTACTCGTACTCGGAAGAACATCCTCAGCTGAGTCTTTTTTATGTGCAGTTGGGGTATACTCGGCCATCTGCGGATCCGAGGAAAGTTGTATCAGGATCATCTGGAGTCATGAAGAGCATTGATTTCCTCATCGAATCGAAATTATGGTATGAGGAATGCTCTTATCTCCTTGATTTTTACCTAGGGAAGTCTCAATCTCCTTTGGCCTTCATTACCTCCTCCTGTAGTCTCAAGCTGCGGTGGGGCTGTGCAATCCCTTCGACAAGGCGCAGTTTGTCTTGGGTCTTCTGCGTGGCATCCACATGAGTCTCAACTCCGTGGATTGCACTTTCATTGCCAGTGTTAACTCCCGGGCGAGAACCATCTGTGCCTCATTGCATCGGCGGCGTCCTCGGCCTCGAGCGGTTGGCACTTGGTGAGGAGATTCAAGTGTCCGAGCTTCGTTAGTGACATGTTTCTTTGTGTTTCCTTTTCTTGTTCCTTCTCCACTTCGCCTCCTAAATTCATGGTGGAGTCACCGCAACATCCTCCAGGCCTAGGCTGCCGGTGGAGTGAGTTTCCCCTCGGTGGCTCACCCGGTGAGTGACTTATTTTGGGATCACTCTGCCCAAACTCCGCTTGGTCAAATGAGTGGTCGGCCGTAGGGGCGGTGGTAAGACAGCCTTCGGCGGGGATTGGCTCAACTTGGGTGCCCAAATTCCCGGTGTCATCGCCGATTCCTTATATCCGTCTTTGAGTGAACTAGGGAAGTGGTTGCGGCAATAATAAGTGGCGTCGATACCATGCATCATCCTGGATTTGGAAGACTCTCCAGGTCCTTAAAAGTCGGTATTTGTTGCTCATGCATCATCCTGGATTTCATGGCTTCTTTGCATTTCCAACTCTCCATCGCGCAACATGATCAAGTCCTCGTCACTTCACGAGAAGGCATAGAAGTGAGGATGGGTGTGATCGGTGGTTCGATAAAAGGGCGGATGTTGGCCTTCTCACGAGCTTGACTTTCTCGCCAATCTCTCTTTCTCTTTTCTTTGAAGATCCGCAAGATATCTGGCGAGTTATCTTCATCAAGTGCTGGACCCTTTGTAGTCAACCCAGGAACTCCATTAGTTCTTTCTCTTCTTCAATGAATTCAGGGTCTCGGCCGAAGCGGTTCCCTCGGCGACTCGAGCTTCCATTTTCTCCATTCGTAGCGATTTTGGATGTCTGGATATGGTGGAGAGAGCATGATCACATCATCTTCATCTTCTTCTTGTTGTCCTTCCTTTTCGGGGAATGGAGGGTAGTAGACTTTCTTGCTTTTCACCCTCAGCTGACATGTCTGTCGCAGTGGAGACACGATCCTGTCGACAGGAGATTTACTATCTCTGCTTCTTGTTCCTTGATTGTTACGTCCCCAGTGGGTCTTATTTGCCTCTGTTGATCGGCCTCAGCCAGGACTTGGTTGTTTCATCAATCAATCACGGAGGCGCACTTCTCCAGAAGTCTCGAAGATCTTTTCCGGTTGAGTTGCGGACTCATTTGTCTTCTCAAACTCGAACGCTTGGTAAGTCTTCTCCTTCTCTTAGTTTTCACCAGGAGGAATGTTCGGTTCTACTTCCTCCGGTTCCTCGAAGGTAAAGGCCTTTGGAATCGCCTTAGAGGCAAAAGCATTGCCTTTCTCATCTTGCGATCTCTTCTTCTTTATTCTGGAAAAGGTATTAAAGATTTCTTCTCCACCGCTGACTGCGGGCGGGGACTCAGCTGCGGGCGGAGTGCAATTTTTCTTTCTTTGTTGGTTCGCAGCTACATGGGCGACTTTCTTCTTCGGAGGAAGTGACGGATTGTTTCTTCGGGATCGGTGATTCCCCTCTTTAGTATCCACCCGCTTGGCATAGGCTCTCCTTTGGGCTCTAAAAGGTTTGACAGAACATCTTTTTATTGACATGGAATGGCTTTCCATGTCGGAGTGGAACACCCTTCACCTCCATCAAGCGGCCAATTAAAGGCCATAGCCAGGAAGATCCTCCAAATGACCCATCGTCTTGAAGGACTTATTTGCAACGATACGCAGAGTCTGCATTGTAGATGAAATACGCCGATTGACCTTCTTCTCCTCCATGATCGCGGCCCGTAGCGATCGGTTTGGTTTGGACGGTGATTGAAGCTTCCAAACTTTATGTTTACATATTTGGCAACAATGTCCGCGGTTTGTGATAATCATCATTCGACTTCTTCGTCATTTGTGTAGACAACTTTTGCAAAGACACTCGGGTTTGGCCACTTCCTTCCATGCATTGACCAAATCTACGTCGACCTTTAAATATCTCAGCACACCTTCCATCGGTAGCAAACAATGCTCCGCTAGATCTTATTGATGATTGTAAGATCCTTCCCGTGAATGAGGATTTGATGCCCGCGTCATGAACTTGGCATTCACGTAGAACTATGCTACTTCTTCAACATAAGCCATCCGAAACTCCATCGTGAGAAAGGGTTTGATCCAGTTTCTCGATTTTGTCGGCTATCTCCTTCACAAGGGTTTCATCGGAATCTATTTAACCATTCGCCGAAATCCACCGTAGAACCAGGTGTAGATTTGCTTCCTAGTTTGGTGAAATCACAAGTTGATGTTATTTTTCGAGTTTTACGGAGCGAACCTTGACAAACTTGCCTTGAAGACTCGGGTAGGGTTTGAGAGAAAAATGCTTTCTTTGCTTTGGAGAGATGAACCGATTTTGAGTAATGTGAGAAAGAAAAGCGAGCGATTGAGTATATAAGGGTTGTGAAAGGGCGTGCTTTCGGTTTTTGAAATTTTGATCAAGATCAATGCTCAGTTTTACGCCCGATTAGCATTTAATTGCCTACATTTAATGCGGCGGCATTTATATCAATCATATGCTTTGTCGTGCGACTTTGATTTGTACCTATCATTATTACGTTGACGTCATCCTTACAAACATTCCGCTCATTAAAAACACCGTGTTTTTGTCACTTAGCTCATAAATGACTCGACTTACTCCTTAAGCGGCTCGCTCTTCTTCTTTTCTCTATTCTCATAGTGACTCGGCTATCGGTAACTCGTCTGGTGACTTTACGTCTGGTGATTCACTTGGCTAATTTATAAGATGCAAGCCGTTTTCATCTTATCATGTTTCATCTCTTCTCATTGAGTCTTCAGTGTCAACTCAACTCAATTAACCAGCTCATGCTTAAGCTCTTCAAATCTTGATTCACACAATGGCTTTGTGAATATGTCAATGCTTGTTTATCGGTTGAGATGTATTCAGGTGATGTCTTTCTTTTCAACATGATCTCTTATGAAATGATATCGACATCAATGTGCTTTGTTCTATAATGCAACACGATTACGAGTGATTGCAATAGACTTGTGTTATCACACATAATTGGAATCTCTTTCTTTTCAATTTCATAATCTCTCATTCTTTGTCTCATCCATAAGACTTGGGCAATGACTTTCTACTACGTGCTCGGCCGGTTTGTGGATGTAGCTATTGAGTTTTTGCTAAACCAGGAAACCAACTTTGTTTCAAGCATTTGACATGTACCGAAGTACTCTTCCGTCAACTCTACATCCATCATAGTCGAGTCCGAGTAGCCAATTAGCTTGAATCCACCTTCCTTTGGATACCATAGGCCAACTTCTTGGCATCCCTTCAAATATCTTAGGATTCTCTTTAGCCATGATCATGTGGCTTTCTTTGAGTAGATTGAAATCTTGCACGTATTCCTTTGCAAAGGTGATATCCGCCTGCTGCTTTGCTTTGTTAGATAAGCATTGATCAATTAGTGCTCGTATCACGGTTTGATCCACAGGCTTACCATCCGCATCCATATCCATCTTGGTGATGTATACATCGGTATTTTCTGAAGACTTCTCTTCCATACCAAATTTCTTCATTAAATCCCTGGTATACTTTGTCTGGCTTATGAAGGTTCCATCCTTCAGCTGTTTAACTTGAAGTCCTAAGAAGAATGTCAGCTCTCCCATCATGCTCGTTTTAAATTTGCATTGCATGAGGTTTGAGAACTTATCACACAGCTCTTTGTTTGTGGATCCAAAAATGATGTCATCCACATATATTTGAACAAGCAGTATACTTTCTCCATCTTGAATTCTGAAGAGTGTTCTATCCACTTTGCCTTTGGTGAATCCATTATCTGTCAGAAATTGAGATAATGTATCATAATATGCTCTAGGTGCCTGTTTCAATCCATATAAAGCTTTCTTGAGCTTGTACACCTTATCTCCAAGAGTCTTCTGCTCAAATCCTGGAGGTTGTTCAACATAGACTTCTTCTTCCAACAATCCATTTAAGAATGCATTTTTCACATCCATTTGATATACAGTGAAGTTCTTGTGAGCAGCATAGGCAAGGAACATCCTTATTGCTTCTAATCTTGCAACAGGAGCAAATGTTTCATCAAAATCTATTCCTTCTTCTTGGCAATACCCTTTGGCTACCAATCTTGCTTTGTTCCTTACCACAGAACCTTCCTCATTCATCTTGTTTCTGAATACCTATTTTGTGCCAATGACATTTTGATGGGTTGGTCTTTGCACCAATTCCCAAACTTTGTTTCTTTCAAACTGATTCAGCTCTTCTTGCATGGCTTGAATCCAATGTGTATCATCCAATGCTTGGGACATATCTTTTGTCTCTATTTGGGAAATAAAACAAGTGAACATAGCTTCTTGTTGAGCTCTAGATCTGGTTCTTACACCATATCTTACATCTCCAATGACTAGCTCTGGTGGATGGTCTCTCGGCCATCTCACATCGGGTTGGAGTAAGTTAGTTGGGTTGATCGTCTTGCGGTTGTGTTGCCTTGGCGACTCTCTCATCATTTAATTACATTTTCCGGATGTCTTTGAGATTCAGCTATTTCACCTTCATCTTGATTGATTATTCTAGCTTCAGCTTCAACATAGGGACTCTTCTGCATAGTTGGCTGATTCAGCTTATCAGCTAACTCCTCAATATCTTCTTCATTTACATTAGGTTCATCAAAAACTACATGGATAGACTCTTCTGTGACCATAGTCCTTTTGTTCAGCACTCTATAGGCTTTGCTTTCAGCTGAGTATCCCAACAAGATACCTTCGTCAGCTTTAGTGTCAAAAGCCTTTAGATTATCCTTTCCATTGTTGTGGATAAAACATTTACATCCAAATATTCTAAAGTATGCAACATTTGGCTTTCTCCTGTCCAAATCTCATAGGAGTCTTTGTCATTGTCAATTGATCATGCATCTATTTTGAGTATAGCATGCGGTGTTGATGGCTTGACCCCAAAATCTTTTAGCGATCCGGCTTGACTAACATGGTCCTTGCGGCTTCCTTGAGAGTTACATTTCTTCTTTCGCTACTCTATTCTTTGTGGAGTCCTTCACTGCGAGATAATTCATGAGCTATACCATTTTCAATACAAAGATCTTGAGTTATTATTCCATTGACAAACTCAATTCCTCTATCGGACCTTATGTTTATAATGGTTTGACTCTTTTCATTTTGAACTCTTTTCATCAGTTGAGGTAACCTCTACAAAGTTTTTCTTTTTACACATGAAGATTTTCCATGTATATCTTGAATAATCATCCACCACCACTAGAGTGTATTTCTTTCCACATATGCTAGCTGGCTCAACTGGACCAAATAACTCCATATGCAATAGATGCAGTATCCTTGTTGAAGATGGACTTGACTTCTCCTTGAATGATGATTTGATTCTTTCCCATTTGGCATGTATCATAAACGCTTTTTTTTTCTTACGCTTTCTTTCTTGTACTCTGTGACTTAGCTTTTTGTGCCACAGCCAACTTGATTCGGCTGTACTTTTTGCTAACAAACAAGTGCTTGGTGTGGCAGTCGACCAATCTACAACATACATATTCTTTTGTCTGGATCCTTGCAGCACCACCTCATTTGATTCAGTGTCTTTGATTTGGCATACTCCCATATTGAATTCAACATTATAGCCCTTGTCACAGAGTTGGCTGATGCTTAACAAGTTGAAGTTGAGGCCTTCAACGTATGCAACATCTGTGATTTCTAATCCATTTTTCTGGATGGATCCAGTGCCTCTTATTTTCCCTGGAGCTTCATTTCCTCCAAATATGACTTTTGCGCCTCTAATTTCCTTAAATTTTGATAGATTTTTCTTGTTTCCTGTCATGTGTCGGAACATCCACTATCCATGTACCAGGTTCCTTGGCACTCGATTGTTCCTTGAAACGCAATCAAGGAAATTAGTTTTTAGGTACCCATACTTATGCTGGGGTCCGAGGGGTTAATCTTGTAAGATGATCCAACCAACCTATAGCCAAATGATTTGACTCTAAGAGGTTGCCATCTATCCGTGCCATAATCATAATTCACCTTGGCAAATTGCTTGAGGGCTTTAGGTTCATACAACCTGTCTCTTTTGTGTATGCCTGTGTGTGTTTTAGCAATTTCCTTTCTTGGGTAGTTGTGATATTTGAGTGTAGTGATTGGGTGCATATGTGTGCTGATGATAGCTCTTTTGCCTTTGGAATGACCTTTGCTGAGTTCTAGGTCGTTGCCATTTTGGCATATATTCCATAGGTCTTTGCTGATATTTCACATTATTCCAATCAGCTTGGCTTGGGTAATTTCTACCATTCCCATCATATGTGCTCCTTTGATAGAACTTCTGGTGTTTCTGGTAGCTCTGTTTCTTCTTCACAGAGTATTTCCTGTTTGGAGTTTGCTGAGGCACTCTGCTAGATTTCTTCTCAACTATCCTCTCAACATACTCAACTGGTTGTTTTCCTTTTCCTTTATATCCAAGGCCAGTTTGTTGTGATTGTGCTTTGGAGTGAATGTGGGTGCAACATTTGGTGTCTTGGGTTTTAGAGATGTTTCATTACTTGAAGATCCTTTTTCCAAGATCACTCTGGGAGTTTGACTGTGCACAAAGGAATGGAATCCTATGTCGATCTTATCTCCACACTCTTTTTGGCTCATAATAAGGTCATCCAATGATTTAGATGCCTTTGTGAAAGATGCAATCACATTTTTGAGATCATTTTCCCTTTTTTCTATAGCAGCTATTTCTGCTATTAGTTTGGCATTGTCAGCCTTCAGCTCTTTGTTTTCATCAGCTATGTGACTTAGAGAACTCGGCTCCTTAGTCATTTTGTGAGTTTTGGCTTTTTTTGGTTTGTTTTCCTCATTTAATAGTGTGTGTGAGGACTTAATGTGATCAAAGTCTTTCATCATTTTGCCTAATGAATCATAAAGATCGGTTGGTGATGAAGTGTGTGTGTGACAATCACTATCACTAGAATCTGAGTGAGATGAGTTATATTGTACCTCATCTTCTTGGTCAGGTTGATCTTGTTCTTTAGCCATTAGACAGATTAAGGCTTCTTCTTCAGAGTCACTTGAGTAGTCAGCTTCACTACTTTCTGAGTCTGCTACTTCCTTTGACTTAGATGTCTCATCAGTCTAAGCAGCCAACATTGCCTTTTTCTTTTCTTGTCTTCTTTCTCTGAAGAATCTTCTTTCTTCTCCATTCCTGTATTTATTGACTACAGGATATGGACAGTCAATAGCAAAGTGTCCTGGTTGTCTGCAATTCCAACACATGTTTTCAACTTTTTGGTCAGCTCTCTCATTTCTTAGGTTGTCAGCTCTTTGATATTCGACCTTTTGATACTCAGCGCTCTTTGGTGGCCTATCTTCCCTTGACTTGGAGGGAGCTGAATGCCTTCCGGAAGACTCACCTTTGTTTCTTTTGTAGTTCTTGTTGAAGAACTTGTTGAATCTTTTAACCATCAAGGCAATTTCTTCCTGGTCAATGGCTTCCTTAACCTCGGCTCTCTTCCCATCCTTAACTATAAAGTGTTGTTTTGGGTACTGATTGTCTCCTCTTGATCCCTTCTTCTCGGCTCAAACTCATAAGCTTTGAGGTCCGAGAATAGTTCATGATTTGATGTTTTTGATAGGTCCATGAGTGCCTTAGAGCCATGGTTTTCATTTCCCATTCGGCTGGGAGACTTCTTAGAATCTTCATACACATCTCCTTCGTGTGTATTCCTTCCAATCTTTGAGAGCTCATTTGTAATTTGATGAATCTAGCATCCAGTTGATCCATTGTTTTTCCCAAGCATTTTAAAGTTTTCAAATTTTTGAACTACAACAGATAATTTGTTTTCTTTAATTTGCTTTGATCCTTCACAAATTAAAGTTAATTTATCCCAGATTTCTTTGGTTGTCTTGCAAGATTTGACTTTGTTGAACATGGCTTTGTCCAAAGTCTTGTAAAGTATATCCTTGGCCACATTGTCAGGTTGTATCTTTTTTGTCATCATTTGTCCATTCGACTCTTGGTTTTTCAACCATAGTGGTCAGAAGCGGCAGACTCTTCTTCTCCATTGCAATGTGCTCTCCTTCCTCATTGTGTTCGCCTTCATTATTTGCGGTGACCCATCCTCTATCACTATCCACATCTCATCATGTAAAGTCGATAGATGAGCCTGCATACGTATTTTCCAGTCATCAAATTCTTCAATGGTGAACATAGGAATGCGTGTCAAATTTGCTTCCATGATAATAAATTTGCAAAAAAAAATGTCTTTTGAAAGAACAAGTGTTAAAAACTTCTTTGAGGGATTGGAGATCTAGTTGATAACCCGATGCGGAAGGCTCAATGAACCAACCGCTCTGATACCACTTGTAGGTCCCAAGGGGTGAGAATAAGGTTTAGAAGGGGGGTTGAATAAACCTTACCAACTTTTCGATTTTAGTCCTTTTAATATAATACATAGTTAAATACGGCTAAGTCTCGAGGGACTAAGTTAGTTAACCAAAGAGAGTTAGCCACTCACCGACTCGAAAGAGTTGTTGATAGAATAACTCATTTGTTTAGACTAAACCTTAACATTTTGTGATGAGATTTTATTGGAAGACTTAACACCCTTGAATTTGGTTTAAGTTTGTTTTAACACTTGGTTTTAGCACTTTGTTAATTATCGGTTGATGAGAAATTATCGTGAGATATAAAATGATATGTAGAAATAAAAATGTTGAAATGTAAATGACACAATAATTTTTATAGAGGTTCGAAGATAGGGTAATTCTTCTACTCCTCTCTTCTCCAACTCCTGGAGGAATCTACTAAGTATTGATCAGAGTACAAAGTGGTTATCAGGTCCAGGATACAAGTCTTGGTCACGGTTGACTTGCTCTGCGGGACTCGATGCCTGGAGATGCCTTGATCACTCGGTGGCTTCTCGTCCGCTCGGCTTCTTCACGGCAATTGCCTTATTCTTGACTCACTTGCTTAAGCTTCTTGGATTTGATCACGAAGCCCTCCAATAACTTGAGACTGGTTCGACCTTGAACCTTTCTACAATCCTCCTTGGAATGTAGACCCCTTTTGATTCTACAAAAGTTTCCTCTTCAACAGGTTGAAGTTGTCTTTCCTTCACAGCTCGGTGTTGGATCGATTTTCTTCGAAATTTAAGGTTGAGGATTTGCTTGAATAACTTGACAATATTTTGCAGGTTACAGTTCAAATAATTGCTTGATAGTTTGTGGTTTAGGTAACCTTCTGTCAACGAGATTCCTCAGCCTTTTATAGTGAACTTTCAAAAATATGCCCGTTGAAGAGATAGGCTGATTTTCAAAAGTTACTTGTGTTCGTTGGCTTGTCTTGTTGCAGTCCTTGATGTTGACATTTCCTCGTATTAAATGAATGTTCAGCTTTTCATAGTCTAACACGAGGTGCAGTGCTTCCCATTGGTTTATTCCTTTTACATGCTTCTGGGACATAGCACTTTAAGACATGGCAGCATGGAAGTATTACTTGTTTAGGTAATATTCTTGACTTTTGTGCAACGGATTCTTTTCAGTTGTCTTGACTTGACTGCAGTTCTCTAACTTCCCCAGGTGACTTCGAGTGTGCTTCCAATCAATGGATGACTCATCTGTCACTTCAACTTGAGACTTGGCTTCTTTAGTTGGCTTGACTGACACTTCACACAGTTGTATCCCAGCTGATACTCCTTCAGTCGAGTTCTTATCTTCCCCTCCTTGCCATTTCTGTCTTCAGTTGACTTCCTGTATATCCAGGCATACTTATTTCGACTAAATGCGTTTGCAGATACTATCTATTACAATGCAAATTACAAGAAAAAATGGGGTGCCAACTTTCTAGTCTAAGTTTTACATGGCATTCATCAAAATCTAAGCAATAAATTTCCCAACACCTTCTCCTGCTACGACCCTAAATGGGAAGACCCTTTTTAGCTAAGACCCCAGATGAGAGGGGCCTCATCATGGTGGTCCTAGTAATTTATCTCCTCCGGATAAGATCTTGGAGGGGAAGACCTCACCTGGCTAATACTCCAGGTGCGAAGACCCATTAGGCTAAGACCCTGGATGGGATGGGCCTCCTCAAAAGAGGTCCTAGTAAAAAATTCCTCCTCCGGCTAAGACCGGAGAAAGGGGCCTCCTTGCAAGAGTCGTAAATTCTTCTCCGCGATAAAAATGTGCAACAAAAAGAAAGCAAAAATGCTAACACATGTGGAAAAAGATACAAAATACGAAGCACAAATTAGGAGGAAATCCTAAGGAGACACCCATTCCGAGCTCTAGAAGGGTGCCTGGAGAGTTTGAGGGGCGCCCTTCTCCTCGGTTCCGAAGGAGCATCTCGATGTTAAAGTACAAGATATAATCCAATATCCCGTAAGAAGTCACGCATACGAGATATCATACATAGAGCATAATAAAGGAAATATGGAGGACGAAGATCATCCGACCCTACGGGACAAATAAAACATCTCAAGACCAAAAAGAGAGGAGAAATATCCAAGTGCGTAAAGAGAAATATCTAAATGCGTAAAGCAAGCCCTAAACAAAGTGGCGGGAATCGAGGCGATCAGGCCAAGAGATAACTATCACTACTCAAGCAGGGGGCGCCACATCTCCATTAGCAGCGTTAGCCTCTTGAGGCTCTTCTTCATCACCACTAGGATCGTCGGGAAAATGCGCCAAGTCCTCGATTGCTCCCTCCTCCTCATCAGATATGCCGTAGTCCAAGATGTCAAATCAACTCGCTAGAAGCCTTCCCACTCCATCTTAGAAGTTTCAGTTAATGGCGAACTGGTTTGTCAAAGAAGACGAAATACTCCTGCAACAACTCCGAGTGATACTCTAGAGAAGATTTCTAAGACTCAATCGAGTGTGACCTCTCTTGAGCTAACATCTGGGCGCCAGCTGAAGTGCGGAGAAAGATATCGCTCGTCTTTGATTCATGGTCGAGCTGGGCCTTCACCCACTCAAACTCCTTCTACAGCTCAGACATCTTACCCTTGTGTTGAGACGTATCTTCCATCAAGCCCTTAAGCTCATCTCAAAGCCGAAGATTCTCCACCTCAGTCACCTCGCCTCTATGGTTTGAAGCCGCTGCGAGGTTCAGAAACTACAAGAAAATTTGTACAAGTCTTAACCAAGTGAAGAGACAAAGAATGAAGAATGAAGATGTAGACTAACCACGGAAGCTTACCTGAGCAATGTCCCTGCAAAGGTGAGTCTCAATGTCCTTGAAAGATAGAGGCCCAAGACGGGACAGATCATCTGCCGATAAAGCTCCTCCGATACTGGCATAGTGCAAGCCAAAATTTGTATAGTCCCAATGGGAATGGATCTCCTCGCGATGGTTCACTCCACCGGAAAAAAATAGCTCGAGGACCAACAGTCTCGGAAGCAGCAACACCAGGCTCCATCATTGGCCTCTTTCCTCCATAAGGGCCTGAAGGAGGAGAGGAGCCAAAACAACATCACCACAATCACTGGAGCGTGAGCCGAAGAGCCAATCACCCTCCTTGCGGGAAGGGCATCTATCATTCTCCTGAAAAGAAGGGTTTGACCTATCACTCTGGGGCGAGGCAGTCGAGCTCCCGCCAATAGCAGACTTTCCCTTGGCCTTCTCATTTTCCTTCTTCTTAAAGGCCATCAACTGCACAATAATGTAGCTCTCCTTACCTGAAAAGCAAGCAGAAGCAATATCAGAAAATGGAAGCAGTCAAAATGTACAAGTAAGCAAAGAAGCAATGTAAAGAAGTAAAGCAAGATGGGATACCCAAGAACTCCCTAACATTCATAAAATTCTTAAACAAGCCCGACACCTATAAACCTCTACCATCTTCTTAGGGAAGCGGGAGTATCTCGGCGATCATAACCTCACAAACCCACTCGTGAGAAGCTCCCAATCATTATCCCTCACATAGAAGAAATCCTCCTTGACCCACCAAGAGAAGGAAGTCCCTCAAGAAACTTACACTCGGAATACGGGAAGAAATGGAAGAAGGTGTCACTAGGAGACTTCTTGTCATAGAACAAAGAATGAAATCCGTCTACGATCGGAGTTAAGCCCAAGTTGCTACATAGCATGCTAATAACCTCATATGCATGCATAGGCACAGGGAATCAATCGACCAACACATGCTCCCACGGATCTAAGGATCGAGATAAGAAAAATGTGGAGGAAGCACAAAGCCAGCGAGAGAAGTGTAAAGGTACACTTGTGATGAAGCCCTCAAGTAGATGAGTGAGCTTGTTGCCCGAGCCCGGGGCCAACATCACAAATGCTGAAGGAAGCTCTAGTCGCTCCCATAACCTACGAAGATAGATGAAGGACACTCGACTGACCAACTCTCCGCGGACAACTACCCCACTCTCGTGATGAGGCCTATGTTGATACTTGGTGGGATGGACTTCTTCAGGATTATCTTTTTCGGACTCCGCCTCAGAAAACTCATCACTTGAGCTCGAATTCGGCTCAAGCTTTACTTATCCTTCACAATCAAAGTATAACTCTGGAGCTAGGGGAGGAATATCAAACTCTGTGGAGATAGGTGGAAATGGAATGACTGAACTAGAAACTGAACGCCCGGTAACACCTCAACCTCCAAGAAAAACAAAAAAAGTACCAAAATTTGGGATATGACTAGAAATATACGAAAACTCGGGGGGAAACGGAGAAAATTAGGAAGGAAAATGGACTAGGGGGCTTGGGACCCCCCCTTCCCGGGGGCGCGCCCTTGTGGCCGCCTGGGGAGGGCGCCAAGGGTGTGCCCTTGCCTACTCTGGGGAGGCGCCCTCTATAGCTCATGGTGCTCTCATCTCTCTCTCCACTTGATGCACTCCACTTATCACTCCAACTCTCCTTGGATTCTCACCTTACCTCTCACCTCAACTTTCAAGAAATTTCCTAAGTTTTCTACAAAGCAAAAAATTTCAAAGTTGAAAGGTAGAGAGAGAAAATTTACATTTGGAATACATAATCACAAGCTTTTACTCCAAGTGTCCTCATGCAAAGTGGTCAAAGATTCTCCAAAGACAAGACAAAATATACAACAAAACAAGCCAGATATTTCTACACCAGATTAGCTCCTGCACTGCTTCATCCCTCCGCAGCACCGGAGCTGGGGGGCTTATATTGGGGGCAAAATGATATTTAATTAATATATAATGCAATTTATATATGTTTAATTAATATTAACTGCCCAATGGGTTGTTAATAAATAAATCAGCCCAATGGTGTCCTAGATAACTCATAGGTCGATTTCTCCTACGTAGACTAGCTCATAGGCCAAATTCTCCTACATGGCCCACGGGCCCATCTCCCAAGTATAAAAAGGCCCCTCCAATTATCTATAAGTTAATTAATTTATAATCCTCCTATGCATTATTATTAAGTATTCATTTACTGTCTTATTCTCTCATTCACCATGCTGACTTGAGCATCGGAGGGGCCTCGCTGGGACAACTCACGGGGCCCTATAACGTTTGCGCATGTGTGTAGGCAAGTTCCCAGTCAAAGAATTTTCCAGCTCTCGAAGAAGAAGATGTGAAATTTTCCCCCTCGGGAAGAGGATTGACGTGAAGACTTCCCTCTCGGGAAGAGAATTTCGTTCAATCCCATTGACTTTGAGTGGTATGTCCTAAACGTTTGCGCATGTGTGTAGGCAAATTTTCAGTCGAAGAATATTCCAGCTCTCCGAGAAAAAGACGAGAAGATTTTCCCTCGGGAAGAACAAGACGAGAAGACTTCCCCCTCGGAAGAGGAAGACGTGAATACTTCCCCCACAGGAAGAGGATTGACGTGAAGACTTCCCTCTCAAGAAGATGATTTTGGTCTACCCAATTGACTTAGAGTGATCTACCCTAAAAAGCAGTATCACATATGTACACCGAATGTAACATCTTGAAAAAAACCACTAATATAAGTTGTAGGTTCAAATACTTGGGGTGACAATTCTTGTCATTGTGTCGTGTTCATGTCACACTATCATATTTCGTATTATATATCTATTGGGGGCAAAAATATTATTTAATTAATTAATATATAATTCAACTTATATATGTTTATTTAATATGAATTGCCCAATTGGCTCTTAATAAATAAAATGGCCCAATGGTGTCTGGGATGGCCCATAGGCCGATTTTCCTATGCGGACTAGCCCATATGCCAAATTCTCCTACACGGCCCAAGGGGCACATCTCCCAAGTATAAAAAGGTCACATCTATTATCTGTAAGTTAATTAATTCATAATCCTCCTACGCATTATTCATTATTCATTTACTGTTTATTCTCTAACATTTCCGCGTGTGTGCAGGCAAGTTCCCAATCGAAGGATATTCCGCACTCGGAAAAAAAGACGAGAAGACTTCCCCCTCGGGAAGAACAAAATGAGAAGACTTCACCTTCGGGAAGAGGAAGACGTGAAAACTTCCCCCACGGAAAGAGGATTGACGTGAAGACTTCCCTCTTGCGAAGAGGATTTTGGTCAACTCAGTTGACTTAGAGTGGTCAGCCTTAAAAAGCAGCATCACTGTTGGGAAATTTATTGTTTAGATTTTTATGAATGCCATATAAAACTTAGACTAGAAAGTTGGCACCCCATTTTCCTTGTAACTCATATTGTAATAGATAGGGTTGTACGAGCTGAGTCAAGTCAGCTATGCCTGGATATACAAGAAGTCAACTAAAGATTGGGATGAAGACTTCGCTGTGAAGCAGCTGAGTATGGCAAGGAAGAGATGTCAAGGACTCGACTGAAGGAGTATCAACTATGATACAGCTGTATGAAGAGTCAGTCAAGTCAACCAAAGAAGCCAAGCCAAGTTAAGTTGAAGTGACAGATGAGTCTTTCAATCATTGAACTAGACTCAAGTCACCTGGGGAAAAGGCAGCTGCAAAGAGGAGTTAACTGAAAAGAATCCGTTGCACAAATGTCAAGAATATTACCTAAACAAGTAATACTTCCATGCTGCCATGTCTTAAAGTGCTCAGTCCCAGAAGCGTGCAAAAGTAATAAACCAATGGGAAGCATTGCACCTCGTTTCAGAACCTGAAAAGCTGGACATTCATTTAATACGAGGAAAGGTCTGCATATCAAGATTGAAGACCAAGAAAAGACAAGCCAACGAGCACAAGTGAATTTTGAAAATAAGCCTATCTCTTCAAGGGGCAGATTTTTGAAAGTTCACTATAAAAGGCTGAGGAATTACTTTGAGAAAATGTTACCTTGCATACATGAACAACGAACAAACTGTAACCTGCAGTATATTCTCAAGTTATTCAAGCAAATCCTCAAGCCTAAAACTCGAAGGAAATCGATCCAACACTAAGCTGTGAAAGAAAGACAACTTCAAACTGTTCAAGAGGAAACTTTTGTAGAATCAAAAGGGGTCTACTTTCCAAGGAGGATTGTAGAAAGGTTCAAGGTCGAACCAGTCTCAAGTTATTGGAGGGCTTCGTGATCAAATCCAAGAAGCTTGAGCAAGTGAGTTGAAGTAACAAGGCAGCCACCCTGTGAAGAAGCTGAGTCGGACGAGAAGCCATCTGAGTGATCAAGGCATCTCCAGACTGAGTCCCAAAGGAGCAAGTCAGTTGTGTGATCAAGACTTGTATCTGGACTGATAACCACTTTGTACTCTGATCAATACTTAGTGGATTCCTCTAGGAGTTGGAGAAGAGAGGAGTAGAAGAATTACCCCATCTTCGAACCTCTATAAAAATTATTGTGTCATTTACATTTCAGCATTTTTATTTCTGCATATCATTTTATATTTGCTGATAATTTGCTATCCAACTGATAATTAACAAAATGCTAAAACCAAGTGTTAAAACAAACTTAAACCAAATTCAAGGGTGTTAAGTCTTCCGCTGAAAATCTCATCACGGCCAAGTTAAGGTTTAGTCTAAACAGCTGAGTTATTCTATCAACAGCTCTTTCGAGTCTGTTGAGTGGCTAACTCTGTTGATTAACTAACTTAGCTGTCCATCAAAGACTTAGTTGTGTAATTAACTCTGTAATATTTTAAAAGGACTAAAATCGAAAAGTTGGTAAGGTTTATTCAACCCCCCATTCTAAACCTTACTCACACCCCTTGGAACCTACAAGTGGTATCAGAGCGGTTGGTTCATTGAGCCTTCTGCACTGGTTACTGAACTATATCTCTAATCTTTCAAAGAAGTTTTTAACACTTGTCATTTCAAAATTATACCTTTTATTCAGCAAAGTTATTATCATGGAAGCAAATTTGACACGCATTCTTATGTTCACTATTGAGGAATCTGATGACTGGAAAATTCGTATGCAGGCTCATCTATCAGCATTACATGATGAAATGTGGCTAGTGATAGAGGATGGGCCACTGCAAATATTGAAAGTGAACACAGCTGCAAGGAGTGCAGCTGCAGCTGAAGGAGAATAAGTAGTGGCTGAAGCAAGACCAGCCGTAGTTGAAAAACCAAGGACTGAATGGACAAATGATGACAGAAAGAGATACAACTTGGACAATGTGGCCAAGGATATTCTCTACAAGACCCTGGACAAAGCAATGTTCAATAAAGTCAAATCATGCAAAACAGCAAAAGAAATTTGAGATAAACTAACTATAATTTGTGAAGGATTAGAGCAAATTAAAGAAAACAAATTATTTGTTGTTGTTCAAAAGTTTGAAAACTTTAAAATGTTTGCGGGTGAGACAATGGATGTTGGATGCTAGATTCATTGAAATTACAAATGAGCTCTCAAAGACTTGGAAAGGAATACACACAGAAGGAGATGTGTATGAAGATTCTAAGGAGTCTCCCAGCTGAATGGGAAATGACCATGGCTATAAGATACTCGATGGACCTATCAAAAACATCCAAACATGAGCTATTTTGGACCTCAAAGCTTATGAATTTGGTGAGAAGAAAGGACCAAGAGGAGACAATGTACCCCAAAACAATTTTGCACTTATAGTTAAAGATGGGAAGAGAGTCAAGTCAAGGAAGCCTTTGACCAGGAGGAAATCGCCTTGATGGTTAAAAGATTCAACAAGTTCTTCAACAAGAACTACAAAAGAAATAAGGGTGAATCCTCCAGGAGACATTCAGCTCCCTCCAAGTCAAGGGAATATAGGCCACCCAAGAGAGCTGAGCATCAAAAGATTGAATGTCAGAGAGCTGATAATCCAAGAATGGAAAGAACTGATCAAAGAGTTGAGAACCTGTGTTGGAACTGTAGACAACCAGGACACTTTGCTATTATTGTCCATATCTGTAGTCAATAAATGAGGAATGAAGAAGAAAGAAGAGTCTTGAGAGAAAGAAGATAAGATAAAAAGAAAAAGGCCATGTTGGCTAGAGACTCTTGAGGAAGCTAAGTCAAAAGAAGCGGTGGACTCGAGAGAGTAGTGAAGTGACTACTCAAGTGATTCGAAGAAGAAGCATTGATCTGTTTAATGGCTAAAGAACAAGATCAACCTGACCAAGAAGATGAGGTACACTCTAACTCATCTCACTTAGATTCTAGTGATATTGATTGTGACACACACACTTCATCACCCACTGATCTTTATGATTCATTAGGCAAAATGATGAAAGACTTTGAGCACATTAAGTCCTCACACACACTATTAAATGAGAAAAACAGCCAACTCAAAAGCCAAAACTCAAAACTGACTAAGGAGCTGAGTACTCTAAGTCACATAGCTGATGAGAACAAAGAGCTGAAGGTTGAGAATGCTAAACTAATAGCAGGAATAGATGTTATAGAAAAGAGGGAAAATGATCTCAAAAATGTGATTGCATCTTTCACAAAGGCATCTAAATCATTGGATGACCTTATTATGAGCCAAAAAGAGTGTGGAGATAAAGACAGGCATAGGATTCAATTCCTTTGTGCAGTCAAACTCTCGAGTGATCTTGGAAAAAGGATCTTCAAGTAATGAAGCATCTCAAAACCCAAGACACCAAATGTTGCACCACATTCACTCCAAAGCACAATCACAAACAAACTGGCCTTGGATATAAAGGAAAAGGAAAACAACTTGATTGAGTATCTTGAGAGGGCATGAGAAGAAATCAGAGAGTTCTCAAAGAAACACCAAAAACGATACTACGTGAAGAAGAAACAAAGCTACGAAGCCCGGAAGTTTTATCAAAGAAACACATATGATGGGAATGGTAGAAATTACCCAAGCCAAACTGATTGGAATAATGTAAAATATCAAAGAAAGACCTAAGGAATATAAGCTTTAAATGGCAAAGGCCTAGAACTTAGCAAAGGCCATTCCAAATCAAAGGCAAAAGAGTTATCATCGACACACAAATGCACCTAGGCACTACACTCGGAAATATCACACTACCCCAAAGAAGGTAATTGCTAAAACACACACACGGACATACAGACAAAAGAGACAGTTGTATGAATCTAAAGCCCCCAGCAATTTGCCAAAGTGAATTATGATTATGGCACAGATAGATGGCAACCTCTTAGAGTCAGATTATTTGGCTATAGGTTGGTTGGATCATCTTACAACACTAACCCCTCAGGACCCAGGCAAGTATGGGTACCTAAAAACTGATTTCCTTGATTGCAGATTCATGGAACAGCTGAGTGCCAAGGAACCTGGTACATGGATAGTGGTTGTTCCAGACACATGACAGGAAACAAGAAAAATCTGTCAAAATTCAAGGAGATTAGAGGCGCAAAAGTCATATTTGGAGGAAATGAAGCTCCAGGGGAAATAAGAGGCAGTGGGTCCATCAAGAAAAATGGATTAGAAATCACAGATGTTGCATATGTTGAAGGTCTCAACTTCAACCTACTAAGCATCAGCCAACTTTGTGACAAGGGCTATAATGTTGGATTCAATATGGGAGTGTGCCAAATCAAAGACATTGAATCAAATGAAGTAGTGTTGTAAGGATCCAGACAAAAGAACATGTATGTGGTAGATTGGTTGACTGCCACACCATGCACTTGTCTGCTAGCAAAGAGTACAGCCGAATAAAGTTGGTTGTGGCACAAGAAGCTGAGTCATCTGAATTTCAAGACAATTAACAAGCTTGCAAGGAGTCATCTTGTGGAAGGATTTCCAAACTCAGTGTACAAGAAGGAAAGTGTTTGTGATGCATGTCAGATGGGAAAAAAGATCAAATCATCATTCAAAGAAAAGTCAAGTTCATCTTCAACAAGGATATTACATCTGTTGCATATGGATCTATTTGGTCCAGTTGAGCCAGCTAGCATAAGTGGAAAGAAATACACCCTAGTGGTGGTGGATGATTATTCAAGATATACATGGACAATCTTCATGTGCAAAAAGAAGGAAACCTGCGGGGAGTTACTTGGTGATGAAAAGAGTCCAAAATGAGAAGAGTCAAACCATTATAAAAATAAGGTCTGTAGATGAACCGAGTTTGTCAATGGGATAATTACTCAAGATTGTGTTGAAAATGGTATTGCTCATGAGTTATCTCTGAAGAAGGACTCCACAGCTGTATAGAGTAGCGAAAGAAAAAGCGAGAAGTCTCAAGGAAGCCGCAAGGACCATGTTAGCTGAAGTTGGGCTGCCTAAAAGATTTTGGGCTGAAGCCATAAACACTGCATGATATACTCAAAATAGATATATGATCAATAGACAGCTGACAAAGACCCCCTATGAAATTTGGACAGGGAGAAAGCCAAATGTTGCATATATTAGAATATTTGGATGTAAATGCTTCATCCACCACAATGGCAAGGATAATCTAAAGGCCTTTGATGCTAAAAGTCGATGAAAGTATCTTTTGGGATACTCAAATTGAAAAGCAAAGCCTATAGAGTGTTGAACAAGAGGACAATGGTCACGAAGAGTCTATCCATGTGGTTTTTGATGAACCTAATGTAAATAGAGAAGACATTGAAGAGTTAGCTGATAAGCTGAATCAGCCAACTATACAGAAGAGTCCCTATGTTGAAGTCAAGCTAGAGCAATCAATCAAGACGAAGATGAAATTGCAAAGTCTCAAAGACAATTTGGAAAATCTGCGACTAAATGATGATGAAAGAGTGCTCAAGACAACTCATTTGCAAAGAAGACAATGAATCGGTGATTTACTCAACGATGTGAGATGGCCGAGAGACCATCCACGAGCTAGTTATTGGAGATGTAAGAGATGGTGTAAGAACCAGATCCAGAGCGCAACAAGAAGTAATGTTCACTTGTTTTATTTCCCAAATAGAGCCAAAAGATGTGTCTCAAGCATTAGATGACACACATTGGATTCAAGCCAGGAAAGAAGAGTTGAATCAATTTGAAAGGAACAAAGTATGGGAATTGGTGCAAAGACCAACCCATCAAAATGTTATTGGCACAAAATGGGCTTTCAGAAACAAGATGAATGAGGAAGGCTCTGTGGTAAGAAACAAAGCAAGATTGGTAGCCAAAAGGTATTGCCAAGAAGAAGGAATAGATTTTGATGAAACATTTGCTCCTGTTGCAAGATTGGAAGCAATAAGGATGTTTCTTGCCTTTGTTGCACACAAGAACTTCATTGTATATCAAATGGATGTGAAAAGTGCATTTTTAAATGGATTGTTGGAAGAATAAGTCTATGTTGAACAACCTCCAGGATTTGAGCAGAAGACTCTTGGAGACAAGGTGTACAAGCTTAAGAAAGCTCTATATGGATTGAAACAAGCACCTAGAGCATCGTATGATACATTATCTCAATTTCTGACAGATAGTGGACTCACCAAAGGCAAAGTGGACAGAACACTCTTCAGAATTCAAGATGGAGAGAGTATACTGCTTGTTCGAATATATGTGGATGATATCATTTTTGGATCCACAAACAAAGAGTTGTGTGATATGTTCTCAAACCTCATGCAAGGCAAATTTAAAATGAGCATGATGGAAGAGCTGACATTCTTTCTAGGACTTCAAGTTAAACAGCTGAAGGATGGAACCTTCATAAGTCAAACAAAGTATACCAGAGACTTAATGAAGAAATTTGGTATGGAAGAGAAGTCTTCTGTAAAAATACCAATGAATACATCAGTCAAGATGGACATGGATGCAGATGGCAAGCCTGTGGATCAAACAAGATACAGAGCACTTATTGGATCACTGCTCTATCTAACAGCAAGCAGGCCAGACATCACCTTTGCAGTAGGTGTATGTGCAAGATTCCAATCTGCTCCAAAGGAAAGTCACATGACTGCATCTGAAGGGATGCCAAGAAGTCGGCTTATGGTATCCAAAGGAATGTGGATTCAAGCTTATTGGTTACTCAAACTCTGACTATGATGGATGTAGAGTTGACAGGAAGAGTACTTCATGTACATGTCAAATGCTTGGAAACAGATTGGTTTCCTGGTTTAGCAAGAAGCAAAACTCAATAGCCACATCCACAGCTGAAGCAGAATACATAGCTGCGGGCAGTTGTTGTGCCCAAGTCTTATGGATGAGACAACAGCAGAGAGATTATGAAATTGAAGAAAAAGAGATTCCAATTATGTGTGATAATACAAGTGTTATTGCAATCACTCAGAATCCTGTGTTGAATTCAAGAACAAAGCACATTGATGTCAGATTCATAAGAGATCATGTTGAAAAGAAAGACATCACCTTGGAATACATCTCAACTGATAAGCAGTTAGCTGACATATTCACCAAACCCTTATGTGAATCAAGATTTGAAGAGCTTAAGCATGAGCTAGGGTTAATTGAGCTGAGTTGACACTGAGAAGACTCAATGAGAAGACATGGAATGTGAGAAGATGAATCAGCCAAGTGAATCAGCCGTATCGGGGATTCAGTTGTATCGAGTTAGCTGACAGCTGAGTCACTATACGAAAGGAGAGAAGAAGAGTTGAGTCATTTGTGCAGTGAGCTGAGTCATTTATGAGCTAAGTAACAAAAATGCAGTCGTTTTTAATAAGCGGGAATGTTTTTAAGGATGACGTCAGTGCAATTATGACGGGTACAGTCAAAAGATGCACAACAAGCATATGATTAGATATAAATGTTGCCGCATTAAATGTGAGTAATTAAATGCAAATTAGACGTGCTAAATCTGAGCCGTTGATCTTGATCAAAATTCAAAAATCAAAAACACGTCCTTTCATAACCCTTATATACTCTTTTGTTCAGTTTTTCTTTCTCTCACTTAAATTGTTCATCTTTCCCTTTTCTCTCAAAACCCTACCAGTCTTCAAAGCAAGTTCGCCAAGTTTTCGTTCGGTAAAAATCACTGAAATAGCACCAACACATGATTTCGCTAAGCTCGCAAAGCAAATCCACAGCAAAACCACAGGATCAACCGTGGATTTTGAAGGGATGATTAAACAGGGTTCCAATGAAACCCTTGTGAAGAAGATAGCTAATAAGATTGAGAAATCCGGGCTAAAACCCTTTCTCACATTGGAATATCATATAACGTACGTAGAGGAGGTCGCCCAATTCTACGTAAATGCTGAGGTGCAGGACGAAGGGATTAAATCCTCCGTCCACCGCAAGGACATTCTAATCACTGCAAAGGACCTTGAGGAGCACTTTTTATTGTCGTCGGAGGGCATGCCGGAAATATATGAAGCCGACGTCAACTTGCTGCTGCATGGAAGGAAGTGGCCAAACCCGAGTGTGCTGCAAAATTTGTCTACACATATGAGAAGAAGTTGCTGAAGGAAGACTATCATAAGCTTATGGATATCATTGCAAAATGTGTAGACATGAAGTTTGGAAACTTCAATCAGCTGTCCAAAACCAAGCTGATCGTCATGGTTGCGATCATGGAGGAGAAGAAGATCAACTTGGCGGAATTCGTCTACAGCAGACTCTGCTAGAATGTTGCAAATAAGTCCTTCAAGGATGATGAGTCATTTGGAGGATCTCTGGGCTATGGCCTTGTAATCGGCCATTAGATGGAGGTGAAGGGTGTTCCACTCCGACATGGAAAGTCGTTCCATATCAACAAGAAGATGTTCCAGGCAAACCTTTTAGGAGCTCAAAAGAGAGCTTATGCCAAGAGGGCGGATACCAGCGAAGGGGAATCAGTTGATCCTGAAGAAATAACTGTTACTTGCCCTTCCAAGAAGAAAGTTGCCCATGCAGCTGCAAAGAAGATAGATGCCCCTACAGCCGAGTCACCTGCCCCTGCAGCCGTGTCTCCTGCCCATGCATCCGAGGCGAAGAAAGATCCCCAAATACCTTCTCCAACCATCAAAAAGAAAAGGACTGCCAAGCCAAGAAAGGCAGCTCCTCAGACAAAGAAAGATGTACCGGCCCCCGCCGCCAAGGATGCTGAGGAAGAAATATCCGAACCAGAACTTCCTCTGGTAAGGAAAAAAAGAAGAAGAAGAATTTACAAGCTCTCAGAGCTTGAGAAGAAAATTTGAGTCTACCACTCAGTGGAAAAAAATCTCGAGGCTGGCGAAGAAGTGCGATCTCGAGAAATTATTGATGGCGAGGCAAGTCTCTTGAGGCCGTCAACAGAGAGGCAAATTGAGGACCCAGTGTGGGCGAGCAGTGAGGAACAAGAAGCGGGAAGCAGTGAGAATTGATAAGGGTCTTTTTATGCATGTTTATGTGTATATTTGAGTAGTATTCGAGTTATTTTATTGTTAGTTTTGTAAATTTTTGATTGTACATAGTTCATATTACTCCGAGGTGCTTTTATTGATGTAGATTGACCATTCGGGGCTAATTTTGGTGAATTTCGGACCATGGATTCATGTCAAAACATACCGGGGAGTTTAAGGATGCAAAAAACGCTCGAAATTCCAAGCCAAACGCGTCATTTCGGGGCTTTTTTTGGTCCAACACGGGCGGGTGTCGGGCAACACGGCCGTGTTCACGGAGCTAAAAACTCGATTTTTTGCACAAAACAGCCTCAACACGGCCTGGCGTGTTCCAACACTGGCCGTGTCGGGAACACGGCCTGGCGTGTTGGGAAACGCACGCCATGTCAATTTTGAGTCTCTGTGTGATAAAAAAGACGCCGGCCCGGCCGTGTCGGGCTGGGCGTGTCAGGGACCTCTTTTTGCAACTTTTCTTTGCGGAATTTGGGGAAAACTCACCAACCAACCCATTTTGGCCACTTTTGTACACTTTTAACACCTATTTTCTTTGAAACATGTCTCCATGTCCCCTCCTCATCACTTGAATACAAGAATTCACCAACCAACAAGGAAAATGGGGTGATTGTTTAATAAAAAGAAAGTACTATCAATGTATTGGTTGCCTATAAAAGCCAAAGGTTGAAATTGGGAGATTCATTCATTAGATACTCGGGAAATATTCATTGTATTCATTTCATTAAGTAGAATTGGGATCAAGGGTCTTGGAGGAGAAAAAGCAGGGCAATATTGGAGAAGAAGACTTGGAGCAACATCATCAATCAAGAAAGAAGTCAATTGAGATTTTGAGAAAGATAAGTACACCATGTCTACAATACTTAAATCTTCTTGTGTAATTTATTCTTTGGTCAAAATCATGTGTAGCTAAACTCCTAGTGTTTGAATGTAATGAACTCTACAGAATGGATTTGTGATTAAGGTGTGTATGTTTTTAATAAAATCTTCATATTTTGTGTGATTCACCTATATTATGCTTCGTTCATTCGAATTGATATATGCGCATGATATTGATTTGAAGTTTATTTTTCATCAGGAAATCGAGAGATTCATGGTGAAATAGAACCTATATAAGTGAAAAGAGTTGCATGCAATCCTAGATATGGGACGACATAAATCTTACGGATTAGGGTCAAACCTAATATGGGAATTCACAAATCGTTATAATCTTTGTCTTGGGGGTTTTAACTAGAAAGAGATTTGAGTTAATCAACTTGAGATTAGAAGTTTTTCGCCTTGAGAAAGGGTTTAACTTAAATTGGGAATTTCTACGGTCCACAAGACATGAGATTTTATTAAAAGAGGTTGGTTTTTGCTTAAGGGCTTACGGTTGTATTTTTAACTTGTCAAATCACAAAAACATTCTAAAGGGATTTACATTCAAACACATTTCTATCTCTTGATTTCTTATTTTACAAATCTTCCTTCATTTTTACAATTTATAATTTGTTTTCCTTTTTCATCAAACAAAAACTCGAAAATTGTTAGATTAAATAAACAAAAAAACGGTAATTATTAGTACTTACAATCCTCGTGGGAATGACACTCGGTACTCAATAATCTATACTATAAAACGATAGGTGCACTTGCCTACGGTTTTAAAGGTAGCTTTTGAGCCATCAAGAATCATCTGTTGACAAGACTGTGTCTCTACCTGTGACAGATGCTGCTGAGGGCAATGAGCAACAAAATTTGCTACCCTCCATTCCTGAAAAGGAAGGACAACAAGAGGAGAATGATGATGATGAGATATTTATGTACTTTCCCTTGTACCCAGACATCCAGAACCGTCTGCGAGAGTGGAGGAAGTGGAAGCTGAGTCACTCTAGGGTGCAATTTGAACACCCATAGTTTATTGATGAGGAAGAGGAACTTTTCAAGTTTCTTGAAGTTGATACAGTGTTGCAAGCCCTGGATGAGGATAACTATATTAATATGTTGCAAATTCGGAAGGAAAACAAGAAAGCAAGAGCAGCTGAGGAAGCAGAGGCTCGTGAGAAAGCCAGCATTTGTCCTCTTACTAGAACCAGCGATCACACTCATCCGCACATAGATGCTCTTTCAGAAAGTGATGAGGACATGGATTTGGTTAATGCACAGGAGAAATTGGATATGCAGCAAGCCATGTTGGACTCCAAAATGATGCATGAGCAACAAGTGAGGGAAGGACCAGGAGAGTCTTCCAAATCACAACTGGAAATTGATCCGTTCGGAATGGTGCAGCAGATTGCCACAGTTATTGTTGCAACCACTTCCCCAGTTCACTCAGAGGACGGATCTAAGGGAATTGGGGATGACACTGGAAATTTGGGCACCCAAGTTGAGCCAACCCCTGTTGAAGGTGTCTTACCACCTGGCCCCATGGTTGAACACTCAAAGGAAATAGCTGGGAGTCTGGAGCAGAGTGACCCCACCTTAAGTCACTCAGCTGGTGTGCCATCTGAGGGGGAAACTCACTCCACTACAAACTAGGTCGGAGGATCTGCGAGATGACTCCACCATGCGAGAAAGGAGGCAAAGTGGAGAAGAAAAAGAAAAGAACAAAAGCAAGTTGTCTTGTGGCTCGGACGATTGAGTCTGTCTCATTTGAAGTGCCAATGACTTTGTAGTCGGGACGCCGCGATGCGATCAAGGCACTGAGATGGATCTACCCGGGAGTTAACACTCACGGGCAATGAAAGTGCAATCCATCAGTGAGACTCTGTGGATACCATGAGAAGACCCTAAGATGACTACTCTTGTCAAAGGGATTGTACAAGGCCCATTGCGATTGAGAGGCGCATGAGGTAATGAAGGCCTAAGGGAGGTTGAGACTTCCCCTAGGTAAAAATCAAGGAGATAAGAGCATTCCTCATAACATTATTATTTGATTCGGATGAGGAAATCGGCGCTCTTCATAACTCCTAGGATGATCGATACAACATTCCGGGATCCGCTTATGAAGGCTGAATCAATCCTGCTAAAGAGGATTCGGTGAGGATGTTCCCCAAGGCACGAGCAAGTCGAGAATTCAAGGTTTCGACAAACCTTCAATTTTGATGATGAGCCAAACCCTCAAGTCTCATCATCTTTCGATGACGCTACGCGAGCACGGCCGAGGAATAGTCAACTCAAAAGGACAAACGGTTTGAGACCAAAGAAGGTATTAAGGCAGTGAGGCTCGGCCAGTGGTCAATACCATCAACGGCCCCAATCCGATCACGATCAACCGCTTCGGCTTCCTAGCGCAGAGAGACCACCTCGCGCACGATATCTCAAGTGCGAGATGATGCATATGAAGAAGTGTTTCCTTTCTCTCAAGAGCTGTCCGTGCTTGAAGAAGAAACTGCAAGAGAACAGAGGTTCTACACCATCCAAGAAGACCCTATAATCCCTACTGATTCGATTGTGACGGTTGATTTCAATTTCGATCGCAGTGGGCGGTGACTCAAGTCGATAAAATTTGAGATGTGTGAAATCTTCAAGAAGATCTGTGAAGAGATTGAGAAGATTGAATGGCACCAAGCCTCTCTCGACATGCGCTTGGACAATAGGGATGCCACTCTCACAGCAGACTTGAGAGGAGTGGTGGTCAGGATAAGGGAATGGTCTCAACAGCAGAGTGCCATGCGTCTCGAGCAGGTTCGCTATTTCAAGGCACTATACAACATAATGCTGGTATGGAGTGCTGACAATGGTGATATGAAGGCAATGATGCAAACCTACATGGAGAGATTGCATGCATCCCATACAACTGAGATGGAATTGCTGCGTGAATTTCATCGCAAAGAACTTCTAGCAGCGTGAGGAGAATATGAATGCCAAGTTGACCTTCTTATGGCTGAAATGAAAGCAGTGGCGCCGAGTCCAAAGCCACCCGCTCGTAGTTCGAACAAAGATACTCCTTGTGAGACTCAAGCAAAATTCAGCTATCGGCAGACTGGACTTCATGCTTGCTGGTATGTTCCCAGGGGTTCCTCTTTCCTTTGATGATGCTAAAAAGGGGGAAGAGGAATACCAGAAGATGCTTAAGGGGACGGTTGGTGAGAAGGAAAAGGAAACAGCTGTCGTAGAGAAGAAAGATACATCTGTTGAGAAGAGGAATGAGAAGGGAAAAGTTGTTGAGGGGGAAAGGTCAAAAGATATGACCTTAATGCTTACCGAAACCCCTCAGCAAGGTCATGTCACCGCTGACATCGTCAGCAAACTTCCTGTAACTTTGCCGCTCTATCACTCTGATGTGCCCTTGTCTCATAAGAAAAAGATTGTAGAATCAGAGATGGAGGATTTCGACAAAAGAACGGATACCCGTGTTGAAGCAGACTCAAGTCACCTGGGGAAAAGGCAGCTGCAAAGAGGAGTTAACTGAAAAGAATTCGTTGCACAAATGTCAAGAATATTACCTAAACAAGTACCTAAACAAGTAGTACTTCCATGCTGCCATGTCTTAAAGTGCTCAGTCCCAGAAGCATGCAAAAGGAATAAACCAATGGGAAGCACTGCACCTCGTGTCAGAACCTGAAAAGCCAACGAACACAAGTGACTTTTGAAAATCAGTATATCTATTCAACGGGCCGATTTTTGAAAGTTCACTATAAAAGGCTGAGGAATCACTTTGAGAAAAGGTTACCTTGCATACCTGAACAACGAACAAACTGTAACCTGCAATATATTCTCAAGTTATTCAAGCAAATCCTCAAGCCTAAAACTCGAAGGAAATCAATCCAACACTAAGCTGTGAAGGAAAGACAACTTCAAACTGTTGAAGAGGAAACTTTTGTAGAATCAAAAGGGTCTACTTTTCAAGGAGGATTGTAGAAAGGTTCAAGTCGGACCAGTCTCAATTTATTGGAGGGCTTCGTGATCAAATCCAAGAAGCTTGAGCAAGTGAGCTAAAGTAACAAAGCGTAGCCCTATGAAGAAAGTCGAGTCGGACGAGAACCGGTGAGTGATCAAGGCATCTCAGGACCGAGTCCTAATGGAGCAAGTCGGTGTGTGATCAAATTTGTATACGGACCGATAACCACTTTGTACTCGATCAATACTTAGTAGATTTCCAGGAGTTGGAGAAGAGAGGAGTAGAAGAATTACCCCATCTTGAACCTCTATAAAAATTATTGTGTCACTTACATTTCAAAGATTTTTATTTCGCATATCATTTTATATCTCACGATAATTTGTTATCCAAGCGATAATTAACAAAGTGTTAAAACCAAGTGTTAAAACAAATTTAAACCAAATTCAAGGGTGTTAAGTCTTCCGTGAAAATCTCATCACATGGTCGAGTTAAGGTTTAGTCTAAACAAATGAGTTATTCTATCAACAAAGCTCTTTCAGTGCATTTGAGTGGCTAACTCTATTTGATTAACTAACTTAGATGTCCATCAAGGACTTAGTTGTGTAATTAACTCTGTAATATTTTAAAAGGACTAAAATCGAAAAGTTTGTAAGGTTTATTCAACCCCCCTTCTAAACCTTACTCACACCCCTTTGACCTACAATCACATATGTACATCGAATGTAACATCTTAAAAAAACCACTAATATAAGTTGTAGATTCAAATGTTTGGGGTGGCAATTCTTGTCATTATGTTATTTTCATGTCACATTATCGTATTTCATATTACATATCTGTTGGAGGCAAACATGATTTTCTAATTAATTAATATATAATTTAATTTTTATTTATTTATTTAATATTAATTGCCCAATGGGCTCTTAATAAATAAATCGGCCCAATGGTATACGGGACTAGCCCATAGGTCGATTTTCTCCATGCGCCTTTGGCCGTAGGCCAAATTCTCCTACACGCCCCACGAGGCCATCCCCCATGTATAAAAATGTCCTTCCAATTGTCTGTAAGTTAATTAATTCATAATCCTCTTACGCATTATTATTCAGTATTCATATACTGTCTTATTCTCTCATTCACCGTGCTGACTTGAGCGTCGGAGGGACCTCTCAGAGACAACTCCTGAGGCTCTCTAGCGTTTGCGCGTGTGTGCAGGCAAGTTCTCAGTCAAAGGATTTTACCGCTTTCGGAGAAGAAAACGTGAAGACTTCCCCCTTGGGAAGAGGAAGACGAAAAGACTTCCCCCTGAGGAAGACGATTGACGTGAAGACTTCTCTCTCGGGAAGAGGAGTTTGGTCAACCCCATTGACTTGGAGTGAACTGCCTTAAAAAGCAGCATCAATTTCTTATATGACCATAAATATTACAATAAGTGTAATTTTAACTAACTTTACAACTTCAAACTTTCATGTCAATATGTCATGTGTCATGTCATGCCTTATTGTGCCATTTTTCTCTATCATGTTGTGTTCTTATTGTGTTATTTCTCTCTGTAATTCGTATTTATAATCATGTCATGTTCGTGTCATACTATTGAGTCATGTCACCTATTGCAATCTAGCAATCACATGCAGTATTGTGCTTATATAAGCAAATCAACACGCAAGGAGAGAAAGAGAGAGAGAGAGAGAGAGAGAGGGAGGGAGGGGGGGGAGAGAGAGAGAGAGAGAGAGAGAGAGAGAGAGTCCAAAAACAAACAAAATGACAAGAGTCCAGAGAGAGTCCAAAAAACAAACAAAATGACGAGAGTCCAAAAAACAAACAAAATGACCAAAGATTCATTGGAAATTCAGAGTTTTAAGTCATCAAGAAATGTGCTAGATACTTATAGCCTCCACAACAGGTCACGAGTTCTCAAAGAGTAAGAGATAGAACAAAAAGAAATAAGGATTAAATTAAAGCAAAGGACCATGCATGGTGAATCCTTCCAGCCACCAGAAAGCTCCTACCAAGTTTCTTTAACCAACATATTTACCCTCACTCAGCATGCCAACACATATATTCCCTTCTACATCCCAGAATTCAAGAAGGTTACCGCCCGAGATAAAATAAACGAGTCGATAATACATTAGTGTGGCAATGTACAAGATATATGATTCAGCGTGAAAGTTTTTTAACTGCAAACGATGCCACTGTCCTATCGCTTTAATTATATATGTACATGTCCTCTGGTGGCCACCAAATTCAGATGTAAAAACGACCAAAAATGGGAGAAGCGTCCACTTCAAGAACTGCATGATAATCTTCCGACGTTATAATAGCCAGTGGCCTGCACAATTCAATTTGTGTCTCAGCATAATACGGAAGATAAAGTTCCAAATAAAAATAAGGGTAAATTACAAAGACTACCCTGAGGTTTAATCGAATTACAAAAAAACTCCTATTATCCTTCAAAATTACAAATATCCCCTTTAGGTAATACAGACACCCTCTTGAGGGTGCAATTTGTAAAAAAAGAAACAAATGTCAATGGGTATTTGTAATTTGAAAGATAACTAGAATTTTTCGTAATTAGACATTAGACTGAACCTCAATGGTATTTTTTTTATTTTTTATTTTTTTGTAATTAACCCAAAAGATAATCAGAAACATAAATCTAACCACTTACAATCCGGCAATGCAAATTGTTGGTCTCCGCATATAGTAGTAAGTTTTGCCCTAGTGGTAGCATGTCTGAAGGCGTATTATTTTAATCCATGAAACAACAAACTAATATTATTAGAGTTTCATGGATGAAGATATAATCATAATATGGATTATTATCAGGATGTAATAAGCTTCTCTCTTCGGTCTGGTAAACTAATACTTTTTGGTAAAATTAAGCATCATTTCAGATTCATTGCTGCAGCCATACTCCTCAACCTCTGCGCGATTTCTGAGAATGATGGCCTCTGGGACGGGTCGGAGGCCCAACAACTTTCCATCAATGACTTCCACTCGGGGTCACACCATGTTGGAATTTGTGGGCGCAATGAGTTGTTCACAATTCCTCCTACATAAGATAAAATTAAATATTTATGAATAGGAGATATGGTTTGTCATAGTCGAACATTACTTCGAATTTTAACTTTCAAGAGTTTTCACAATTCTAAAAGATCAGCAAAACAAGACACAGATATCTATATTCCACTCCGAAAGGCAAATGTGTTATTTCATATAATCCAAACAAAGAGCAAAATTAGAAGTGATCTAAGGGTTTGAATATATTGCAGAATGATCTTATCCAAACTCAATGGATTTATTATTTTGGATTTGAAATCCATAGCTTCGAATCCATCATCAGTTCAAATGGAGCCTAAAGGTCTTCTTAACACTATTCAAACAAATTTTCAGCTTGTCGTGAAAAAGATGTTTTTGTGAATTTTTACCCTATTAATTTCGCTCATATGTATAGATAAAGGAAAATGAGAAAAAGAATCCAGATATCAGCCTCCATCAGTAAGAAATGGAACAACTCATGATATGGCTACATCAAACAATAAAATAGAAAATATATATATATATATACATACATATAAATGAACCTGAAATCAACTATTTATTTCCATCACATGGATTTTTGACGCTAATATGCACGTTGGAATAGCATGAAACAAACTGAAAATGGAGCATGAGTCTACAAAGTTTCTCACGGTACCAACGATATTAGAGTCATAAGTAGAGGAAATATGCAGCATCTGAATCTATTTGTGAAATCTTGTCCCGAATTTACCCATTAATTACTTCTCAAAGACATTATGATCCATATATTTATGAGATTCAGAAGCAAAAGATATTCTAAAACAAAGAATGAATTGCTAAAGTATATGGTACGTACCAATTATAGAAGCACAGTGCATATCTGTATAAGGCTCATCACCAGTAAGCAACTCCCACATGCATATCCCAAATGAATAAACATCAATCTGTCGCACAAAAAATTGAACATCCACGTAAGAGAGAGAGAGAGAGAGAGAGAGAGAGAGAGAGAAACTGAAATTGGACCATAATAACCTTTTCAGTCACCATGTTACTCTTGCCACTCAGGAGTTCAGGTGCCATCCACGGTAATGTCCCACGAACACCTCCCGACACTAAAGTATGTTGTTTTACCTTTGACAATCCCAAATCACCAATCTAATGAAATCCAATCAGAAAAAGATCAGTTTCATAGAAGACCATCAACTCAAAGAAAACACACTCTGCAACCAACCCAAAAGAATATAACAAAGAAAGAGAGACTTCAAAACTTCTAAGGATTTTTAACTTTTTTAAGGAAAAGCTGAAATTGTAACAACATGCTTAAATGCGTGCGTGCAGAAGATACTTATTAAAAAAGAATCAAATTTTTGGACGGCCATTCAGCCTACCTTGCACACTGGACGATGTGGGTCTCTCATATTTACCAGCAGATTTTCACATTTTAGGTCAAAATGGACAATATTTTTCCCGTGCAAGTACTCCATACCAAATGCAGCATCCATAGCAATTATGAGTCTCTTACGTCTATCGATTGTTCTGTTCAAGAATAATAAACAAAGTCACATCAACGGTCACTTTAATAATATATGGGCCAAGGGCACTGAAAAATACCTGTCCTTCTTCTGCAAAAATTGTTTCAAAGATCCATTAACCATGAATTCTGTCACTGTTGCTAATGATCCATCAGGGCCATCACGAACTACTCCATAAAAAGAGACAACATTTGGATGGTGCAAGGAACTTAGTATCAGAGCTTCCTTCCAAAAATCGGCAATCTATACATCAAGTAAGATTATACATCAAGTAAGATGACATTAGAATTCAACTTTACTGCAGAAATCCAAAATACTTCAATAAATCATATCCGAAAAGAATTAGAAAGTGCAACACTGGCAACCCAAAAAAAAAAAAGCATATTCTAACTATGACACAATATAGAAAACATTGTAAAGGAGAAGAAAAGTTCTAAAAAAACAGTAGACAAATTTTCAAACTCTAAATGTTTTTGTAATAAATATTCACGGAAAAATGGGCACATATTTAGAGGACTCTATCTCTCTCTCTCTCTCGGTTCTTTTCTTAACATACTCGTATAAATAATTATGTTCACAATAACTGATAGATAGATTCTCTTTCCATATATATCCATGTCAGTAATAAGGAAGTCCATTGGGCAAAAACAAGGTGAAGTAGCGATATATATAATATGGACTGTCTCTGATCATTAGTCCTGTGCTAAGTGTCTAATACCAACCGACGTTTATTAACTGCAAGAAATGGAATGCACAAACCAATCTCTTCCATGCTTTTTTTTTTTCATTTGCAGATGCCATGATAACAATAACCACTAATCCTAGCAAAATGTACGACATTATAAGAAGACCAACAGTTGACTAAATTTATTACAAGATGCAATTTTTGTTCAATTGTTAGTCATCTTTAAATTTGAAGTACAGGAGATGCCTTTTGGGAAGATTCTATATATTATATAGAATTTACTTTCAAAAAAAAAAAAATTGCCGTTTGACTAGTTAGTAAGCAAACCAAGCAGTTGCTGGTATTGCAACAAAATTGATTTTCCATCATCTCCAACTCTCAACCCTCTAAGAATCCGGTGTTAGCTCCTTTGAGCAAATAAAACACATCTAAAATTTTGCTTTACAACTCCACGAGTTCAGAGTATAGTTCCAATTATGAATGCCAATTATGGAGCAGAATGTTGGGCGACTAAATATGAACACGAACAAAAAATGAGGGTAGCAGAGATGAGAATGTTAAGATGGATGTGCGGACACACTAGATTAGATAGAATAAGAAATGAACACATTAGAAACAAAGTGGGAGTAGCACCAATAGATGAGAAAATTAGAGAAACGCGATTAAGATGGTTTGGACATGTTTATAGGAGACCTTTAGATGCATCTGTGCGACGTTTAGAAGGTAGGGAATCACTCACACAAATCAAAAGAGGCAGAGGTAGGCCTAAAAAGACTTGGAAAGAAGCTATTAAACAAGATATGCTATACCTAGAAATCAATGAAAATATGGCTTATGACCGTAAACGATGGCGTGATATGATCCGTATAGCCGACCCCACGTAGTGGGATTAAGGCTTAGTTTGTTGTTGTTGTTGTTGTATGAGGGAAAAACTAATCAAGGAACATCGGCAAAATCTTGCAATGATGGGCTTTTACACTCCAGAAAGAAATCCTTAATCTGACATAACAGCGAGCAGTAATTCAACAAAAGACACTAGGTTTTCATAATTTAAATAGATGATAACAGAATAGGAAGCCATCGACACTGTATGTTTGCCCTCTTACTATAAAATTTGGTAAGACTTTGTTCAGTTTCAGTTTCAATTTCAATTAGATGCCTAAGCCCGAAAAGATCCACCAGTTCCATAGAGTAGAACATCATATCTTTACACCAGCAGAAGTCAGTGAAAAAAGCATTATATACCACATTGCAACTGTTCAAGCTGGATGAGAATAAAATAGACGTGCATTGCAGTATCAAAAACATCATGGAGGAAACACATATTTGCCCAACCTAGTGTTCATCAGCACATGCCCCCCTTTTAAGGGAAAAAGTACTTTAACATGCATCCCACTTATTTTCTCTATTTGCTGAATACACTTTAGTACAATTTATTAGGAGGCAGAAAGACCCTTAAATGTAGTACTATCTGAATCCCATGAACGCTAATAATAGCTCATTATTGTTTAAAGAATTATTCATTTATACTTAGTAACTCCATCTTCTTATGGGCTATGGCAAAATAGATGGTATAGTTTACTATTGTTCTACAGGCATAAATAACTAGACAAATCACATTGGTCAAAACATCCATTTCCACAAGTATCAGGTGTTCATATCATGGACAATACCTTGCAGGGTCCTAAATATCAACCAGAAGAATAAAATAAAGAAACCACTCTAGCTAGAAACAGGAATATCACATTGCTAAGCAGAATGTTCTGAAAATAGAAGTTAAAAATTTAACCACACGTACACTCCAATATAGCTTATGGGAGGAAACAATTTCTTATCTGTCTTGGTCTCTTTACTCAGTTAATGATGTAAACTGTTCTATACTCCTATATGCACTCACAACTTGCTAAAATCTAATGAGCTTAACGTAGAGACATGCATCACAAACTCACTTACTCTGGATTAAAAGAAGAATTTGCATTAATATTAGGATTCTGATAAAATAGTGAACTCTATCATGTCGAAAATATTCTTCCTGTTCATGTAACCAGAGGCGACAACTAGCAAAGACCTCCATCAGGCAGACTACAATCATATAAAATATCAATGCATTTGCATGCAATAGGAAAAATTCATGCAATCAAAGTTAGATGATAATGATTGCGCTTATACATTTAATTTAAGATGTAACAGATATTGTTGTCGAAAACACAATGCAATTGAATTGAAAAAAGCATACCAGACGTTCCCTTTCAGATGGTCTTCCAGCAAAACAGCTGGCTTTTATTCTTTTTATTGCTACATCAGATCCCTTCCACTTGCCATGATATACAGAACCATATGTCCCAGAACCTAACTCCCGAATCTCTTCCAGATCTTCATTTTTTATTGTCTACAAGGATTGAGAATATAGAAATAATAAATGGTAGCGCATGAGAAGACAGGCACCAGTTATATATGTATCACATCTTGCTGAAAATGACTGTCTTCAAAAACAGGAGAATATGGATAAATACCTGCAATCCTCGGTCAATTGCTTCTGCCTCGGCTTTTGTCAGCTCTATCTTGGACGGGTTAACATTGTCATAATCAGAATCTACCTCCAAGTCCACATTGCCATCCTACAAAACAAGAATAGATACTTTAAGAATGAGCAAAATGCACAGGAATTTATTCTCGAAAAAAAAAATAAATGAATTTGTACACTTAATTCTTACCACTCCATCTTTGTGATTTTGCGCGTCCTCTTTTGCCGCACTGTCATGCTCACCGCCCAAATCAGTGTCTTCTTGAACTTTAGCTTTCACCTCCTTCAAACTCTTCAAAGCCGCCTCTTTCACGGATGCAATTAACTCGGGCAAGAATTCCAACCGGTCATCTGGTAGCTCCTCAGGAACAGTTGCATTAGTTTCATTTACAGCACCGCCATTTTCAACAGCACGTTCGGGAAAATTTAAAGTGATTGACACAGAAGGTGCTAGAGCATCTGAATTCTTGTCAAGGATACCACAAACACAAGAATCTTTGGCCTCCGCCCCATTACTTTTCTCTTTTCTCCCTTCATATGCGCTGTTCCCATTCACTCTAACTGAGTTGTTAGTTTCAGTGTCATTCCTATAGTCTACTCCAGGAGCAACAGTCACTGACGTACCATCAATTAGTGATGCCGGATCTCTATAAGTGGCGGGTTTAGCCAAGAGAGATGCTGATTGGATGGAATCCAGAGTACATGGATGGTGATTTTCCAAAGTGTGAGTGTTAGGACTAAATTTTACAGCCTGGATATGAGTATTATAGTCTGGCATGAGAGAACCATCAAAACCCACAATTTTTGTGACGACTCGGTCCAAGGGTTCTGATTCTCCGCACCAGTCCTCACCCTGGGACTACCCTCCACTGTACCGGATGAAGCCCATAGGAACAGAGCCATTAACTAGCTGAGATGAAACAGGTGTTTCATACGCGGGACCCCCCTGGAATGGGCCATGAACATTTCGCCATGGAGATTGTGGAGGAATATGACCATGAGGCACTTGGTATACATTATCAGTACCATATGGATAGTTCGGATTCCCATAACGAACACCACGATCTTCCATGGATGGCAGATGAACCTGTGATCCAGTTGCTACTGCTTGATCTTGAAACACTTGACTACCACCGTAGTCAACACCAGGACGAGCATAACGTTGATCTTCATGATGGACATAATGTGATTGCACATGATGTCCATCACACACATTACCATGCCCTACTGGAATACTCATACCATTTTCCATTACGTAACCATCAGTCAACCTTCCAGATACAGATAGATGTGGTCTCGGTTCTTCAGCCCAAGGATGAGGAGGCTGATGTGGCGAAACCCATCCCCTTTCATGACCATGAGTCTCAGAATACATCGGACGAGGATCGTTTTGGTCCCTGCAGTAGTATGGATGGTGCAGATTCGCATCTGAATTTATCAAGTAAACTTCCCGGTTCGGAGGGCACTCGGCACAAGAATTAGGGACGTGTAGATATCCATTGCCCACGTTCGTTGGCTCTACATGTGGCTGTTCAGGGTAAACTTGATTTCTTTGAAATGTCATTCTGCAATTCTCACAAATACTATTTCCTTCATAAGCATTGGACCCTTGGAGAATGTTACCAGGAAAACCAGCTTTTTCATTGACTACAGGCCCCGCTGGAATCAAAACCACATTGTCTGAGTACTGCGGCTGTTGCTCGTATATCGAGTGAGTATTGATTGGAGGTCGATTATAATCCTCGGGCACTCTCTCAAAACTTTTGTCTGAAAAATCCCCATACGGACTTCGATAGCGAGACGACGAGGGCGAAGTGGGAAATTCGGCTACCGGTCTCTGATCCATGTTTGCTGGTTGTCTAGGGGAATAGTACGCAGGACTCCACGGTGCTTCCATTTCACTATACCTCTGGTTAACTGCTTGCTGGAGCTGTCCCGAGCCCAGATGAGGAATCGTCAGGTGCCGCAGGTTCATCTGAGCCATTGGCAACTCCATATTTCTCTGGCCATGGATACTACCATCAAGATTCATCTGATTAAAATATTGTTCAGCAGCATGGACATCATCGAACGAACCCAATTCACCGGGGCTTCTAAAATCAGGAGAGTCGTTAAGGCTATTCAATGCGTCAACATATCTCCTCTCATTATCCCTTTCGTCTCCATCAACAAAATGTAACGAACCATCTTGGTCAGGATGGGCGAACAAAAATATCCTTAACCTCGTAAACCCATCTCCCGATCCCAACTTATCGTACTCCTCCATCATATTAATGACATCATCGCGTTCACTACAGATACAAGAGCATCAAGATCCTCATCGGGCTGCTGATATTTTAACACGGTTACACCTTGAATAGCTCCCTCATTTTACCCATTAGCTCTTCGTAAGTTATATCGCGAGGGACACTCACGATCGCGTCTCACCTCCGACATATCGAAGTTTACCATCTTGGGGCGTGGCAATATGTTGCCTGAAAAACTACACAAGAATTTAACGCGCAGGTTTTCATCGTTAGAGCTCGGTGCAGATCGTGGGGTCACTGTAGGGCTATCCATCAATTGCACTGTTTGCTGAAATCAACGTTGCTCAAAAATTTGCCGCGTGAATATTACACATTGGATGTTTCCATTGCTTTCTCGAAAACCCGTATGCTCCCAATCCAATCCAAAAATCCTCGTTCAAAACTCAACGAACACCAACTTCTTACACTAAAAAGATCAAAAAAAATTCCAATCAATGTTTTTCGAAAACAACTGATTTGTATAGCTATGGTTATTCGAGAATATTCCAAAATATTTAAAACATTCTAAATGAATAGCTCAACTGAGAACTCTAAAATCCAAACTTTCGGGCGAAGATTCATCCCCAAAAAAAAAAAAAAATCAGCGAAAGATTTGAATTTACAAGCAAACTGATCCAATCCCACAAATCAAAAACGCATGTACAAGACGAAAAATAACGTAACTTACCTGAAAATAGGGATTCCGACAACACCAGAGCCCTGAATATTTCTCAAAACCCAAAATTTCCAGAAAACCCCAGAAATCCCTCAAACCTTACAGATCTCTCGTAACCCTTTTTCGATCAACAACCAATAATAGAGATGTATAAAAAAAGGGCTATGCACTAGTATTATTCTCTAAAAAGGAAAAAATAATTGGAAAAAAACAAATAGAAAGGGACAAGGATTTGTGCGTATCATAAATAACCTCGTAAATATATAATTAAATTAGGAGTTTGAGAAAAGAAAGAGGCCATGGCTGGGAGAGGAAAGCTTTTGGAGTTTGGGGGATGGTGGGAGTTGCCAGGTAGCGAGACACGTGGCACCTTTAGAGTTCTTGGAATACAGGGATCAATTTATCTGCTCTAACGGCATATTCCCTCCACGCAAAGAAGAAGGAGCCTACACAGAATTAAATGCTAATTCGGTTCCTTCTTTCTAGGAAAATAGGAAAAATAGGTGTTGATTGCTTTTGGCCTTTTATTTCGAATTTGCTTTTTATTTTGTATCTAGAGAATATTGATAAAGTTTTGTATGAAAAATAAATAATGAATTGAAAGTGTAATTGAACATATAAGATTGATAATGATATTTTTAGTAAAATAATGATTGGATGTGATTTTTAAACCAATCGAACAAATTCTGAGATGAGTCGAATCAAGACAACATGTCGGATTTTGGAAAATTTAAGATTAGGTTAATAATATAAGTTAATAATAGTTGATTTGATATATTTTTACTAAATGATTATTGGATTTGATTGAAAATTGAAAAAATGAATAATAAGCTTTCTATAAACAAATCGTAAATAATTGTACGTTTGAGGCAAAAAAAAATATATCCAGAAAAAAAGAAACTATTTTTTCTCTTTTTTAGTAACTAAAACCCTAATTCTTATTGTTCAAAGAAAAACCTAATACTTACAAATTGAATTTCAAGTCCAACTTCTTTTCTTTTTGTTTTTTCTTGTTTCTAAAGGAAAATATTATGATTTCATTTAGTATGTGATCCTCAGAGTTCATATTCTAAAATCTACATGCAATTTTGGACTTAACCTTTATTAAATATTTGATTTATAAAACTAAAAGAAGAAAGTTGTAATCTAGGAAGCACGGTCACTTTTCTGGGGATGTCGTATCGTACTGGATATGTATCGATACGATACTTTATCTGATATTTCGTGGATACTTCATGAATATATCTACATATGAAATAGATAGAATTTATTCTATTGCTCATTTTTTCAGCATTTTTTGTGTCTATGTGAGTTATCACATTTCATATTTGAGTACTTATGAAATTTTGGTTTTTTTATGCTTGAAAATTATTTTTTAATTATAATTAGAACGTCTGTATTTTTAATAATATAAAAATATATAATTCTATATGTATATACATACCGTACTCGTATCTTAAAATTTCAAAATATACCGTATTTCTGTAGAAAATGACATCTTTAGTCCCACAGGAATTGGCGTGTTGCGCCCGTAGTCCCATATCTGCTTAATGGTCCCATACGAAGCAAAATCTTGCATATATAGTCCCACCGTTAGTTTTTAACACCAAGAATCGCCATTTAGTTAAATGGTCAATTTGGAGGAAAAATTAGGTCAACCTTGTTTTTGGAGGCAAATAGGGTGCATTATCAATTTTTCCTCATTTTTTTAAAAAAAAAAATAGGTGCAAGCTCAATTTTCACTCATTTTTTTGCTCTAAAATCTTGAGAATAAAAATGATTTCTTCCTCTCTAATTATCTATGAGGCAAAAACAAGTCTAAAAATTATTTTATAAATTTATAGATTAGATATCTCGGATACATGGACATAAATCTAAAAAATATTTTAAGAATTTTAAAACCAACAATTAAAATATAAATATACGAAAATAAATCTATAAAATGCAAAAAAAAAAATTCAAATGTTATTGAATAAATTTAAAAAATACTGAATTAATTTTAAAATTTTGAAATAATATTTAAAAGATTATTTCATATATCTAAAAATTATTGAATAAATTTTGAGAACTATTTGAATAAATCCAAGAACTATCGAAATAAAATCTAACCATTATTTGGCCAGTCTTACATTTATTAAAATTTAAATATTATTTGAAGTAATTTTGAATTAAAAATTAAAATTTGAAAAATAATTAAAGAATAAAACTTTGCAATTACTTATTTTTAGATTTATTAAATAAACTTTGTGATTATGTTATTTTTAGATTTATGAAATAAACTTTGCAATTTTATATTTTAATTTTCCAGACTTATTTTGTATATTTAAATTTATTCTTGTTAATTTCTATATTCTTGAAATAATTATCAAATAAAATTTTAATTATTTTGATTTTAATTGTTAATTTATGTATTTTAACTATGAGACTAAGGATGCAAAGTATGGGACTACACGTGCTACAGGCCAATTCATGTGGGACTAACGATGTAATTTTCTCTGCCAAACACGGTGTTTGAATAACGACTAACGTGCACGTGTCACACTCCGTTTATTTTTTGACGGTGGAGGGACTATATTTGCAACTTTTGACTCTTGTGGGACTATGAATGCTAACAAAAAAACATACGGGACTAAGAATGCAAAGTATAGGACTACTGGTGCAAGAGGTCATGTCCTGTGGGACTAACGATGCAATTTTCTCCGTATTTTTGTACCCGTGTCATATTTTATCTGTGTCCCGTATCCGTATCAGTGCTTCATAAGTTGTAATTAATTGATACATAAAAAAATAATCTTTATTTAAAAGATAAGTTCCTACATTTATAAGATGGTTTTAAAAATAATAAAATATTATTTATTGTTTAAAAATAAACTACGGAAATATTTGGATAAATTAAGATCGTTGGGCTTTTAAAATGGAACATGTAATTATCCTTTTTTATTGTTTTCGTATAAACAATAATATAAAGTTTGTTAAATTTAATATTCAATTATAGGGACAATAATGAGGATTTTAAATATCAACTATTAACCCTATAAAATAATTATTGTTGGTATATTTATGCAAAACAAATTTTGATTTTATTGTATCCTCTAAATATGCTAAGTTGAGTTTTTCATGATTTTAAATATGAATTTAAATGAAATATTAATTTTTGAATATTTACTTTCTTGTGGGATTTAAACTTTATGTATTTACTACAATGGACGATTTTACAAAGGAATGTATTTGATCATTTATGAAAACAGTTCCTCAAGATAGCTCCTATTAAATTTATGTCCAATAAAAGAAAAAGATTTGCTTTTTCACTTCCTATTTTCCAATATATCTCCTATACTCTTGTCGAATATCACTTTGTGCGTTTATATCACTTCAATTTCCAGTGAAATATGCTACTCGATGCCATTCGTATTAATACTCGGACATTACATGCAACATGTTTATACAAGATGATATTTCCACCAACCTATTATCAAAATTTTATTTACATTAGCTCGTTAAATTTATATCCTTCTATGTACAAGTTGGTTTAATTTGGATAAAAATGGTGATTGATGCAACATAAGTGAAGCTTTTAAGTGTGTGTTGGGGCACAATGATAGAGAATAAATTTTGAAGTGTGGTTTGTTTTAAACTCTTTGCTTTGGGGCCATAATATTATGTGGATGTGAACTTTTGTAGTAGTGATTTGTTTTAATTTTGTAATTATTAGATGGGATTTTGTTGGCATTTCATAAAAGTAAGGATTAGTGGTTATTTTGTTGAATCGTGAATATTTGAAGTTTTTGACTATATGTATTGGGACATAATGCTGAAGAAGAACTTCTATAATGGTAGTTTGTTTTTTATTCTACGTTTCTAAAAATATTCAATCGTGATTATATCAGCATTTTATGAAAGTACAAGGATTGGTGGTTATATAGTTGAATCACGAACATGTGAAGATTTCTTGCACTAGAGCTAATTGTTGGAGAAGAATGTGATTTGCTTTTAATTCTGTGTATCTAAGAATATGGAATTTTGTTTAGCATCTCATTAAAATATAAGGATTATGGGTTATTTTGTTGAATCGGGAATTAGATGAAATGGAAATTAGGGTGCTTAACATATCATTTTTTACTGTTTCGTCTAAGAATTTGAAGGTATCAATAAACGGTCTTTAAATATTTTGAAAGGAGATTTAATATACTCTATGAATATATTAAAAAGAATATTTATACATCTCAAAAAACACAGAATTAAAGACACTCCAAGTATCCCAAATAATTTATTGATGTTATATTAGACATTTTGTTGATTACAAACTGATTACAACGGGAAGCCTTCAACAATGGCTTTACAAACAGAAAAGGAAAATTACAAGAAGATGAAACTGACAATTACAACTTGAAAAACAAAAAGCCGAGTCGAGTGGAACTCTTTCTGCAAGACAAATACATCCCGGCTAGTGCTCACGGTATGACGTAATGTCTCCAAAGATAAAACGGCTTAACCACCTTTGTGTGTGAGAGCACAAGCCGACATAAAGGCACCTTTCGAACTTGAAGGAGCGAGGCGGTTCTTTGGACCGAATGCAGAATGAAGTGTTCTTGAAATTGTTCTTCTAAATGTTATGACACTTTTAATGATACCTTCGAAATATGCTCTATTTTTTCTATGTTTAAAATCTGCAATGAAACCAGCTATATATAGATAGCAAAAATTCACCTGCAGGGAATTACACATGGTAAGTTAATGGGCATTAACCTTCTTGTAACAGTCAAGTGTTACAACCACAGTGATGACCACTATCTAGAGGTTACAACCCCATTATTTGAGGAGTTACGGACTCCAACAATAATTATTTAATGCGGACACCGCAATATCCAGGTTCATCCACTACAAGAATTCCGCAAATTACCGACAGAATTTACCGACAACACGCTGTCGTTGGCATATGCTAACACTTTACGACGGAATACCGACATATTGGGGTCGATTTATTCTTTAAAAATTTATAAAACTTTACCGACGGAACACCGACGGATTACCAAGGGATTTACCGATTGATTCGAAAGTCGTCGGTAGATGGTCGATGCATTTGCGCCAAATTTCGGCGCGCAAAACTTACGTCGGATTAACGACGGATTTGCGACGGGGTTTTACCGACGGTGAATATTTATCGATAAAATAAAACAAGTTCAACCATTACCGACGGAACTAAATCCATCGGTATGTGTCTATACAAAATGATGTCATTTACAACACATAATAAAAATTAAATTAAAATTAAAATATATACCGACGGAAGTGCGTCCTCGGTAAAGTGTTTTTAATTTTTGTTACCGATGAAATTTGTATACGTCGGTAAAATAAGAATTTGGAGCATTACGGGCAACATCCCATTCTTTCTCTTTATTTCTATTCTCTTTTTCTATTTCTTTTTATTACTCTAATTAAGTTACTCTTCCCTAACATTATAAAAAAAAAGGTACGCTTCCCTTAAGTTACTCTTCCAGCCACGACGCCGCCCTCCGCTGCTCCATCGCCACGTCATCGCTCCGCTCCGTTCCCTCTGCAGGTGAGTCTTCTCTCTCTCTCTCTCTCTCTCTCTCTCTCTGTTCGTAATTTTATTCTTAGCCATAATTTTGTGTATTCAAGCTTTTAGCCCTAACTTTTTATGAATTAAAGCTTCTTGTGAATTCAAGAGTTATTGTACTAGATTCAAAATTCTAGCCTTAATTTGTGTATTTAGGATGGATTCGAAATTTTAGCCCTAATTTTATCTGTTTTTCTTTTTGTTATTTTTTTTTTTTGCTATGTGAAAATATAAAGTTTACAGTGATAGTTGACTGATTTTTCAGTTTAGAACTTCATTTTTAGAAGATTTTATGTTGCTTTGTGCTAGAATACTGGTTTGAAGTTGTTTTAGTTTGGTAAATTTAGCCAAGTATAAAAAAAGGTGGGGAAAGAAATTGTGATTTAAAGGGAATGATATTTGTAGTCTAAAAAAGCTTATACATATATATATATATATATATATATATGTGTGTGTGTGTGTGTGTGTGTGTGTGTGTGTGTGTGTGTGTGATCATTGGCATCTATGATGAGCCAATGGCTCCAGGCGAGTGCAATATGGTTGTTGAGAAGATTGGTGATTATATTATTGAACAAGGTCTTTAATTATTTGCAAATTAGTCCTTTATATGGTATTTGAAGTTGTTGGTTTGGTTGGGTTTCACTGGCATTTTTTTTAAATCTTTTTTTCTCTACTTACTGTATTTGCCTGTATTTATTTTATCATTTGGTTGCTTTCTTTTGCCAAGATGTTGTTTCCATTTTTTTTTTAAATTTCTAAGTTTGTATAATTGTGGAAATAAATGAAATAATTGAGTTCTTTGGTTGGGTATCTGAAACTACTTTAGTTGCAGGTTTGGAATGTATTCTTGTTTGATTTTCGTTTCGCTTAGTACTACCAATCTTACCATTTTTTTTCTTTAGTACTGAATTTGGGGTGGTTAGGTGAGTGAATTTGCTGCAATTGTTTTTAGCTGCATTACAATCTTCTGCAATAATTATTGTAATTATTCAAGTTTTTAAGTCAAGAACCACCATCATTAATCCTTGAATCGATTGGGATTCTTATTTTATCAAATAGATGTAATAAATTTTCCCACTTGTCCTTATGATGTTGCTATTGCTCAATTATTGTTACTTTGCCCCTTTTTTCAGTTGTTGTTTTTCCTTGTTTTATATAAAACTGGAGTTTTATTAGCTTAGTTTATTATGTATGTTTGATAAACCTTTTTTTAAATCTGATTTATGTAAAAAATATGCTGACAACTTTAACACCTAATGAATGAAAAAGAGAGCAAAAACTAGTATAATCACGAGCCATAAGTTACAAATATAAACTTATTAAAAATTATCCCCGATGTTTTGTACCCAAATCAATAGGTTAGATAGGTAGCACTAATTAATATGAAGCCCCTCAATAGTTATCTATCAGAAATGGAGTTTTCTACTGATTTTTATAGAAAATTTAAATTCAAACTGCCAACACAACCAACTCTACATTAAATATCAATTCTATTGTTTGAACTTTTTCTAAAGTTTTCTACATAAAGCTAAAATTGAGATGGTAATTTGAGAGCAGATATTGCCCTTCAATTCTTTATGCGGAGGTTGAGGAAATATATGCCATTATTGACAATATATGCCTTTATCTCGTAGTTGGATATATATAAAGTTTGCTCATCATAATTAAAAAGGAGAAATACAAATATTACTTTGTCATTTTATATTTAATATAGGACATCGCAAAAAATAAGTTCTGATTTAAGTTGGATGTATAGGCGAATAGAAAATAGTTATCTATCTGAGAGGTTTGTCAATGGACTTAAGAGTTTCATTGAATTTGCTACTGCACAACCTACATGGATGGACGAGACGAAAATTAAATGTCCATGTACTCTAGTCAAGTGTCAGAATAGGAGATTTTCTAGATGTAGCTACAGTGCAGTTTCACTTGGTGAAACATGGATTTGTACCAAACTATTATGTTTGGACTTTCCAGGGGGAATCATATTTGAGCCCCACTGTTGACCATGATACCGACGTTGGTGGCCCATCGTATGCGGCTGAAGGAGAAGCATCAGCTATGTACACCACTATGATCCAAGATGTTGTCGATCCAGATTTCAACGTGGGGAATGATGTAGAAGAACCACTGAATCCAGATGCTCAAAAGTTCTATGACATACTGAAAGCTGCGAATCAACAATTGTGGACTGGGTGCGAGAAACATTCCCAATTGTCTCTAGTTGCTCGGCTTATGAGTTTGAAGTCAGAGAACAGCATGTCTGAAAAATATTTTGACCAGATCACCGAGCTGATGAAGGAGATTGTGCCAGATGATAATCTTGTAACAAATAATTTCTATAGTAGCAATAAGTTATTACGTGGTATGGGGTTACCAGTTGAGAAAATAGATTGTTGTAAAAATGGTTGCATGATATATTGGGCCGTCGATTCAAATATGATTAGCTGTAAGTTTTGTGACTATCCTCGGTTTAGGAGAACACATACGGAAGTTGAGAACAAAAAGAAGACTTATGTAGCATATAAGAAAATGCATTACTTTTTTTTGACTCTTCGGTTACAGAGATTGTATGCATCCAACGCCACAACAAAGGAGATGAGGTGGCATGCCAAGCATGTAATTGAGGATGGGATCATGTGTCACCCATCAGACTCGCCGGTTTGGAAGCATTTTAACCAGACTCATCCTGATTTTGCAACTAAAACTCGAAATATAAGGCTGGGCCTTTGCACCGATGGTTTTCAACCATTTGGTCAATCTGGGCAACAATATTCGTCTTGGCCGGTGATACTGACACCTTGCAATCTGCCTCCTTGGATGTGTATGAAAGAACAATATATGTTTTTGACAGTGTTGGTTCCAGGGCCTCGAAACCCAAAAGATAGGTTGGATGTTTACTTACAGCCGCTTATAGCGGAGTTGAATCAACTGTGGAAAGTTGGTGCTCGTTCATATGACATATCCAAAAACAAAATTTCCAATTGTGAGCTGCCCTTATGTGGACAATTAGTGATTTCCCTGCGTACTCAATGTTGTCGAGGTGGAGCACAGTTGGTCGATTAGCTTGTCCATACTGCATGGAACGATCAGATGCATTCACACTTAAGTGCAGCAGGAAACATTCGTGGTTTGACAACCATCGAAAGTTCCTTCCAGCAGATCACCCATATCGTAGAAATACGTTAAACTTCAAAAGTGGAAAAATGGTTATGACTAAGCCCCCAGTTGTTCGGACAAGATCCGAGATTCTTGAAGAGATAGAGATGTTAGGTTTAATGAAGGCCACTGAATTGGATGCAGCAGGTGTGAATGGACATATATCAAGAAATTGTGGTTGGAAGAAAAAAACATCTTTTGGGATTTACCTTACTGGAGCTCGAATTTGATAAAGCATAATTTAGATGTTATGCACATTGAGAAAAATGTGTTCGATAATATCTTTAACACGGTGATGAATGTTCAAGGAAAAACAAAAGATACACCTAAATCTCGGGAGAAATGAAATGAATATTATCCTCGTCCTGAGTTGAAGCAGGACACTATGACTGGAAAGTACCCTAAAGATTGTTACACACTTGATAAGCATGCGAAAGTTGTATTGTGTGAATGGGTGAAGAATCTCAAATTCCTCGATGGATACGCATCAAACTTGGGTCGATGTGTAGATATACAAAGATTGAAGTTGTATGGGATGAAAATTCATGACTGCAACGTGTTCATGCAGAGGTTAATACCAATCGCATTCCGTGAACTCCTTCCCTGACCAGTTTGGAAGGCTCTTACGGAATTGAATTTATTCTTTAAAGATCTCACTTCGACAATCATTGGGACCGATGAAATGATTCAAATGGAGAAGGATATACCACTGATTTTGTGCAAACTTGAACATATATTTCCCCCTAGTTTTTTTTTATTTAATGGAGCATCTACCGGTTCACTTGGCCTATGAAGCAAAATTTGTTGGTCTAGTGCATTATAGATGGATGTATCCATTCGAGAGGTACATATATTATTTTTATCAAACCTTATTGTAAATTATAACATCCCTTGATCCCCGTGAGATTTAATTGCCTAGGTACCTACGCAAACTGGAAAATAATGTAAAGAACAAAGCAAAGTTGAGGGCTCTATATCAAACGCATACTTGGTGGAAGAGGCATCCATATTTTGCTCGTACTATTTTGAGGACCATGTATCTACAAAAAAATAGAAATGTGCCTCGAAATGATGATGTATGTGGTGACGTTGATGACCACAAAGAAGTTATTTCAGTATTCAAAAAGGCTGGTCGGGCATTTGGAAATGAGAAATTTAGATTTATGTCTAGTGATGAATACAATGCGGCTCAAGCCTACGTTCTATTAAATTGTGGTGAGGTCGAACCATATATTGAGTATGTATTCGCTCCAAACAATTTCATCCATTATGTGACCTCCTATTAGTATTTTAAAGCTGAGAATTCCTAATTTTTTGAAGGGTATACACTGAGCATGTGAAGCAGCGCGAACCGAATATTACAGATGCTCAATTTAGTAGAAAATTGGAAAATGAATTTGCTAAGTGGTTCAAAAACTACGTGAGATTTTAAACACTTTAATTATCTTCTTTAAATTGAACTGAAACCACTATCTAAACAGATATAACTCTTACCATTAATTTAATGTCATAATAGGCACAAGATCCTGTGAATAATATTACCAATGAATACATGAGGGATCTTGTAAAAGGTCCACTAAGATCTGTGGCTACATATCCCGGGTATTTGGTTAATGGATACAGATTTCATACAATTGGGCATGGATCAAATCGATCTACTACTAACAACGGAGTTTGTATTAAAGGTGCAAACTACAATGAAAATAAAATGATTATTATGGTCGTTTGTTGGAAGTTATGCGTCTTGAATATCCAGGGTTGCCATTCAGGAGGATAGTTTTGTTCAACTGTGAGTGTTTGATCCAATGACAATGGGCACAAAGGTCGATCCTCAATATAAGCTCGTAGAGATTAATCATAAGCGTAGATTTAATCGATACGAGCCATTTTTGCTAGCTATTCAAGATACACAGGTTTACTATTACACATATCCAAGTTTGAAACGTGACAAGATAGATTGGTGGGCGGCGTGTAAGATAAAAACTAGATCTAATATAGAATTTATTGAGTTGACTACACCTTCTGCTTCATTTCAAGAGGATGTCATAGATACGAACCATTATGTACAAGCAGACGACATCCACGTACAGCTGCACGACCCAGTTGATAATAACATAATAGAACTTGGAGATGACTTGGTTGACACGGAGGATGAGATAGGGACAGATCAAGAAACAGACGAGGAGAGATTGAGCCTAATTTAGGAGATAGCGAAAATGATAGTGTAGGTTAGATACCTTCATATTTTAAGGCCTTTTAAAGAGATAAAATAGTGGTTTGTAGTTTTGTTTTGTTTATTTTTTCATATTGTAGTGCAAATTACTTTACGTACTTTTTATTTTGCAGCTTTGTTTTGTTTATTATTTCATATTGTAGTGCAGATTACTTTACGTACTTTTTAATTTATAGTCCATGTTCATATAAACTGCAAATAAATAATATATTAATTGTTTTATTCTTTCAGATGGCTAGAGGTAGAGGTGCACGAGGCACACAGGGACGTGGCCGGGGACGAGGGGATGACTCTTCATCTACATCATATCAGCATGTACCTTCATCTATACCTTCAGATGAGGGAGATGCGATGGATTTGAATGCAGCCATACCATCATCAGATGTTATCCCTTCGAGCTCCGTTTCTGTCACAGACGGATGTGTGCCTACTGCTGAGGAGTGTCACATAAAGGGTAAAAGGTACATTTATCTTAAATACATATTTATGTATTTCTTATTTCATGTTTTAATGATATATAATATAAATACAAACACATTTTTGTAGATTGTGCCCTGAGAGCACTTCACGAAATATGACTAAGATCTTCCAGGAGACAATGCACGAAAATGGATATAATTGGAAGAGCCTCTTAGATAGTCAGAAGAACGAGTATTTCTCGGAATTTAAGGTATATTAATTAACTTATTATATGTCAAGGTTCGTTATGTTGGATATGTTGTTTAAGTTATTTTTGGCTTCATGAGAACGCTCATGGTCTCAAGTTGATCCCAAAGCTACTCTTTGAGTTGTTTGAAGCATAGCTACAATAGCAAAAATAATTGGCTTGTTTAAATTTATGCTCCCATTTAATTGGAAGTTTAAAAATATTTTAAAACTACTCAGTTTTTTATTCTAGGTGGGAGTTATTCTATTATAGGATTTTGATTGCTACTTGATGACTAAATTGAGGAGTTGCTATGGCAAGCTTTACATTGTAGTGTGATATCACAATTATTTTTGTTTTATGATGTTCTGACTTTTGATCTTCATTTTCTCAGCTTCTTTAGTTCCTTTATGTTATTGTTTGTTATTATTCCTTTGTGGCTACTTATGTTAGAAATATAGTATTTTTATTTGGTGGAAAATCTAGATGTTATTGTAAGTCATGTTTGGATAAAGCAGTACACTTGGAAATAACAAAATCTTTTATTCTCGCTTTATCAGTTTTTTGATAATGCATGCATGCAACTTAGGGACTGACTTTTGGTAATAATGTGTAGTTATACATCTTAATGAAGATTCTGAACACAATGTATATAACTGTTGGTTGAAGCACAACTTATGTCATGTTGGGCTAGCCTCTAGTGGCCATAATGTTTTTGTGATAGGATTTGCTGGACTGTTGGCATGTTTAATTTTTAGGGAAATCTTTAATTTTCTTTAAACTTTACTTTGTTAATTAATTTTATTTCTTGGTTGTAGAAATATTATAAGTGGGACCCAACAGATGAGGCACAGATTCGTCGAGTGTTCGAGACACATGCAGTAGGCAAGATATAGTGACATGGTCGAAGAAATGAAGTCGAAAGGACCAAACAAGAAGCCGCTATGTTTGTCTGAGAATACATGGCAAGTGTGGCAGGCTTACTGGAGGTGCCCAGATGTCATAGCAAAGTCGCAAACAAATAGCAAAAACAGGAAAAGCGAGCCAGGGGGACTCGGATCAGGTATTTCTAAACATACGGGGGGGTCTCGCTCGATGATTGGTCATGCTCTTGCTATCGTAAGTAAATTAAAAGTATGTTAAAATTATTTGTAGCTTTTTTGTGTGTATATATATATATATATGTGTGTGTGTGTGTGTGTGAATTTGTGTGTTTGATGCAGGCTAAGCAGACGGGTCAGAATCCTAATGCGTTTGAGTGCTTCAAACAAACGCATATAAGTCGGGATGGCTCGTATATTGACAAGAAGTCTAGGAATACAACTGTAAGTGTAATATTAATTATCAATACTTATAATTTTTTGTCTTATTTTTATATAATTAAGTTATATTTTTTGAACAGCTTGAGTTTGAGAGACTTACAAATGAGGCACAGAAGGCTGGAAAGGATCTAGACATGAATCAGATTTATCTAGATGTCGTGGGTGGACCGAAAAAGCAGCGGATATATGGCACGGGAGATATGTCATATTTTTTCATCCAAAAGAATGACAACGGTGCTTCGTCTTCTCAGGCTGAGAGCCAACAGTTGAGACAATAGATACAAGAGTTGCAACAGACGCAGCAACAGATGTAGACGCAGTTTGAGCAGATGCATCACAGATTCAACAGATGCTAGCGGACATGTAGCGACAGGGACTGCATCTACCTCCTACACATCCACCGTCTAGACTTGATGACCCTTCTGATTAGATACTATTAGAAATTTAACTATGATGTAAAAGTAATTGATATTATTTTAGTATGAGTACTTTAAATTTTAATTTAACGTGAATTTGATATTTTTGTGAATATTATTGTGTTTTTTGGGTAATGTTCTGTTTGTGCATTGGATAAATATATTGCTTGTACCGATTTTATAGGTGGCAGGTATCGAATATGTAGCACCTTCTAGCTTAATTAATTTTTAATGCGAAAATAAGTAAATATAATAGAAATACTTTAAAGATTTCTTAAAAATACGGAATAATATACATAGTTTCAAAGTTTGCAGCGGAAATAAAGACTAATAATTGATACAATTATTAATCCAGAAACATCCACAACTAAATAAAAATGACAGTCAACATCCCAATAGGAATTAAAAATTCAAACTCTATTTTTTTTATTTAGAAAACTTGAAAGACATGAAAATCATGAAAGACGTGGGTTTGTGAGTCACTGCGCTGCGCCATCTCCTTCCTCATCAAGGTTCTCATCTGAAAATATTAAACATTCGTGGGATGAGCTTAAAGAAGCTCAACAAGTAATCTCATGCATGAATGCATGCCTAATGCAATAATATAACATTTACTTCAAAACTTTTCTTTTTCTTTACTTAAAACTTTCTTTAAGACGCGAGCTCACTTGGTGGCACATTGTTCTATTCAGGGTCGCAGTGGGCCTTGTTATTTGGAACCCGATTAACATTTTGCTCGAAGGCCCATTTTTTTTAACATTAACATTAGCCGCAAGCGGCACATTATCGGAACGCCGGTCCCCCGCGCCCATTTCCCACTCACTCCAGCATCATAGAACAATGTGCACCCATTTCTTTGAAAAACATATTATTAGTTCTAAACCTAAAACTTGACTTTACTTAGTATTTTTATTCTTGTGAAATGCTATGAACATATATTAACAATGATGTATGAACCTACGTGATGCAATTTTCATTGAATACGAGAATAAACATAAGCGCATATAATAATTAAATCACATTAGTTCAACATAAACGGGAAAAATCTTACATTTAACTAATTAAGGAAAAAATCCTACATTAAAATATTTCTATCTATTTGTAGAAAAATCTTACATTCAATTAATTAGGGACAACCCTACATGTAGTTAATTATGGGAAACCTTATATTCAATCATTCAAACATATTTATTTACATTTATTTATACATATGAATCGCACAATTATACACATAGTAAACTATATTTACTAACATAATATGACATTCTTGTAAATTAAAAACTAATTGCACTATATGAAACTTTTTCCTTTATATTCCTAAAGCTAATTCATATGCACAGAAACACTAATTACTAAGTAAAAATATAGGATAAGGATTACACCCATAATCTGCATTATTTTAGAAACATAATTTGTACACTTTAATTGGGTATAATTAACTGCCCACAATTATCTTTTATCATACATGGCCCTATTGACATCATACTTAAATTTTAAAGCTTAACCCCAAGTACCCAGTTATTAGGCACGACAATAACAATATTAAATACCGTGAGGGTAGATTAAAATTTGTTCCATTCTACATCAGATAAGGACATGAAATAATAAGACCTACGGAAACACATATTAAATAAATTGTAAATGATCGATTAAAAATTTATCTACACTCATAATCCGAACAACATAATTAGCCAGACGTGTAATTCGTATGTTGCACGCCTCACTGTTAACATAATATATCAAGTAATATAAATTTGAACTCAAACTAAGCGTGCAATTAAAGAGATTACTTGCCTAGTTTATCGGATGACTCGGATCAACTAAGATAAAATTCACCCCGGCTTCTACCTAGTAGAATCTTCAAACTCTTCGGATAATTTGTACTGCAAATTGGATTATACTTCTTGTATTTTCCTTTTCTCTCCCTTTTCTTTCTCTATTTTCTCTTCTTTCTTTCTCTATTTTCTTTTCTTTCTTTCCTCCTCTTTCCTCTTCTCATCCGATCTCTTCTATCAACTAATACTTCATATAATCTTTTATTTCTTTTTTTTATTATTTTATTTTCCCATTATCCCCACTAAATCTCCCACTTTCATTTTCTTTTTCCTTCTTATACACCTTTCTCCACCTTATATCCCATTGTCCCCCAATAACATCCACTATCTCTATTTTATCTCATTTATTTTTTTTTTAAAAAAATGGATGTGACATTCTCCCCTCCTTATAAAAAGTTTCGTCCTCGAAACTTGCAACCATATATAAAGAATATTCTAATGCAAGAAAATAAATCGTATATTGAGAGCTCATTGCTTACCAAATAGTTGGGGATATAGAACACGCATCTCATCTTCGTGTTCCCACGTAGCTTCTTCTATAGTGTGATTCCTCCATTGGACCTTGACTAATACAACTTTCTTTCTTCTAAGCTCCTTCTCAATCTTATCCACAATTCTAATCGGTGTTTCTTCATATGTCGATTGTCACGAATATTGAGTGACTCGTGAACTTAAAATGTGTGATTGATCGCGGAATGTACTTCTTAAGCATCGAGACATGAAAGACATTGTGAACTCTGGATAGTGCTGGTGGTAAGGCAATTCGATATGCCAAACTACCTATCCTCTCTAAAATTTCAAACGGTCCTATATAGAGAGGACTTAACTTCCCTTTCTTTCCAAACCTCATAACACCTTTCATTGGTGCCACTTTAAGAAAAATCATATCTCCAATAGAAAATTCTAATGGCTTTCTTCTCTTATCAGCATAGCTCTTTTGACGACTCTGAGCAGTTTTCATTCTTTGTCGGATTTTCTCAACTACTTCAGCTGTCTGTTGGACTAACTCAGGTCCTATTAGTTTTCTCTCACCGACTTCATCCCAATGCACTAGTGATCGACATTTTCTTCCATACAAAGCCTCATAAGGAGCCATCCCAATAGAACTCTTAGCTATTGTTGTACGAAAATTCCACTAGCGGTAAAAATTTATCCCGTGTACCACTAAAATCTATCACACATGCTCGGAGCATATCTTCAAGTGTTTGAATTGTTCTCTCTGATTGTCCATCGGTTTGCGGATGAAAAACCGTGCTGAAACTCAACTAATTACCCATAGCTCGGTGTAGGCTTCTCCCGAAATCGGAGGTAAACTTAGGGTCCCTATCAGACACAATAGACAATGGTACTCCATGCAACCGAACTATCTCAGATATATATATTTCTGCATATTTCTCCATGTTGTACGTTCTTTTCACTGGTAGAAAATGTGCGGACTTGGTGAAACGGTCAACTATAACCCAGATAGAGTCGAATCCCATTTTTGTTTTTGGTAGTCCCATAACAAAATCCATACCAACACGCTCCCACTTCCACTCAGGAATCATCAGTGGTTGCAAAAGACCGGAAGGTCTTTGATGTTCAAATTTTGACTTGTTGATGAGTAAGCACACCGGACGTATGATGCCACGCCCTTTTTCATGCCAACCCAAGAAAAATGTTTGCTGAGGTCATGTTTCATCTTTGTACTTCCCGGGTGAATGGAGTAAGGAGAGTTGTGAGTTTCTTTCATAATCTCTAGCTTCAAGTCCTCATTGTTGGGGACTACGAGTCTATTACCCAAACGTAAAGTTCCATCTGTTGAGATCACATAATCATGTCGTATTTCTTCAATGACCTCTGAACGAATCTTGTTTAACTTTGGGTCATCTAGTTGTGCAGTTTTTATCCTTTCCAAAATTGACGGTTGTAAAGTCAAGTAGCCAAATAACTCATCTTTTCTCGGGGAATAATTTACAACTCAAGGTTTTGTATGTCCTTTAACAATGGCTTCTGAACCACATGCAAAGTAGAAATAGATCCTTGACCTTTACGACTCAAAGCATCTGCTACCACATTGGCCTTACCCGGATGGTAATTGATAACGCAATCGTAGTCCTTCACTAGTTCGAGCCATCTGCGTTGTCTCATGTTAAGTTCTTTCTGAGGTCAAAATATGGGATGAACTACTCGAAACAACCGATGAGGAAGGAGAAACCGAACACGGTCTCATGGCCATAGACGATGAAAACAATGAGGTAATAGGGGCTATAACAACAATGGAAGATTCAAAATGGCTCGTGGACAGCGGATGTTCACGCCATATGACCGGGAGGAGAGAACTTTTTACCAACATCAAGCTCCAAGAAGAGGGTATGGTCATGTTCAGCAATGGCAAAGGAAAAATTCTTGGAAATGGAGAAATTGGTAACTCTTCTTTCTCTCTTAGTAATGTTCTTTTAGTAGAAGGGCTTAAGTTTAATTTGATTAGTGTTAGCCAACTTTGTGATTCAAATTATAATATTTCCTTCAATAAAGAAAAATGCCTTATACTTAAAAATGGTGAAATTATTTGTGAAGCAAATAGAAAAGGCAATCTTTACAAAATTTGTACAAGTGATTTGGTTAGTCAAAATGTTTCTTGTTTGGTCGCCAATAATGATTTAACTAGTTTATGGCATAGGCGACTTGGACATGTTGGATACAAGAATTTGAAAAATATTTACAAAAACCAACATGTGAAAGGACTACCCAAATTGAATTTTGAAAATCTTGGCTTATGTGACACTTGTCAAAAGAACAAATTAGTTAAAAGTAGTTTTAAGCCCAAAAATGAAATTTCCACAACCAAACCCCTACAATTGCTTCACCTTGATTTGTATGGGGATATTGGTACGGCAAGTCTAAGTGGAAAACATTACACTTTCGTTATTGTCGATGATTTTTCTAGATATACTTGGGCTCTTTTTCTTACCAATAAAAGTGATGCCGTTAATGAGTTTGTTAAGTTATGTAGACTCATTAAAAATGAAAAGGAAGACATTATTAAGTCTATTCGAAGCGATCGAGGTGGAGAATTTGATGGTGAATTTAGAGTCTTTTGTGAAACCAAAGGATATGCTCATAATTTTTTTTCGGCTCCAAGGACACCTCAACAAAATGGAGTAGCCGAAAGAAAAATCGGACACTACAAGAGATGAGTCGGTCCATGCTCAATGAATTTTCACTTCCAAAATATTTTTGGGCGAAGCGTAAGTACCGCTTGTTATGTCATTAATCGAGTTTATATTCGTCCTAAAATGAATAAAACTCCATATGAGCTTTGAAAGGTAGAACTCCAAATATTAGTTATTTCAAGATATTTGGTTGTAAATGCTTTATTTTGAATACCAAGGATCAATTGTACAAACTTGATCCTAAGGCCGATGAAGGGATATTTATGGGATATTCAACAAAAAGCAAAGCATATCGGGTTTACAATAAGACTAGTGGAGTTGTTGAAGAATCCATCCATGTCAAATTTAATGAAGCTTCGGGTGTTGAAAGAATACCTAATGATGATAGTGATGAAGAGGATATTATTGAACAAATTGTTCAAGTTGATGATCAACCATCTACATCAAACGATCAACCGTCCACTTCAAATGGTCCTCAAGAAGATAGAGGTGATACCTCGGATCTTCCGTTGCATTGAAATTTAAGGAGATCACCCAAAAGATCTTATTATTGGTGATCCCTTGACAAAGTGATGACCCGGAGAAAATTTGCCGAGAAAGCTCTTATTTCTCAAAAAGAGCCTAAGAATGCTAAGGAGGCCATTGAGGATGAGGATTGGTTCTTAGAGATGCAAGAGGAGTTAAATCAATTTAAAAGAAATGATGTATGGGAATTGGTACCTTGTCCTCCATCTCAAACTATTATTGGTACAAAATGGGTATTCCATAACAAACTTGATGATCAAGGCAACATTGTTCGAAATAAGGCAAGGTTAGTAGCTCAAGGGTATTGTCAAGAAGAAGGTATTGACTATGATGAAACTTTTGCACCCGTAGCACGTTTAGAAGCTATTCGTATTTTACTTGCCTATTCTTGTTTTAAAAACTTCAAACTTTACCAAATGGATGTTAAATCCGCTTCTTAAATGGTATTATTCAAGAAGAAGTCTATGTAAAACAACCTCCGGGGTTTGAAAATTTTTCTAGGCCTAATGATGTTTATAAACTTAAAAAGGCCTTGTATGGTTTAAAGCAAGCACCTCGTGCATGGTACGATAGACTTAGCTCTTTTCTTTTGCAAAATGGCTTTATAAGGGGTAAAGTTGATACAACTCTCTTTGTTTTTGAAAAAGGGCAAGATTGCTTACTTGTGCAAATTTATGTTGATGGTATTATCTTTGGTGCTACTAATGATTCTTTGTGCAAGAAATTCTCTAAATTGATGCAAGGAGAATTTGAAATGAGTATGATGGGGGAGCTCAACCTTTTTCTTGGACTCCAAATTAAGCAATGCCAAGAAGGCGTATACATTTCGCAATCAAAATATACAAAAGAACTTTTGAAAAAGTTCGGCATTGAAGAAGGAAGAACCGTTTCTAGTCCCATGGCAACAAATGTCAAAATTGACAAAGATGAAAAAAGGCAAGTCCGTGGATGAATCCAAGTATCGAGGTATGATTGGTAGTTTACTTTATTTAACCGCTAGTAGACCGGACATTCTTCATGCCGTATGCCTATGCGCTCATTTTCAAAGCAATCCCAAAGAATCTCATATGAGTGCCGTTAAAAGGATTTTTCGATATTTGAAAGGCACTATTCAATATGGTTTATTTTATCCAAAGAATGAAAATTTTTCTCTTAAAGGTTATAGTGATTCGGATTATGTGGGAAATATTGATGATCGAAAAAGTACTTAGGATCATGTCAATTCTTGGCGATTGCTAGTTTCTTGGTTTTCAAAGAAGCAAAATCTGTGTTTCTCTTTCAACGGCCGAAGCCGAATATATTTTCACGCTTTTGTTGTACACAACTTCTTTGGATGAAACAAACCTTAGCGGATTACAAATGCTCTTTTGAAAACGCATCTATCTTTTGTGATAATATATCCGCTATAAATATTGCTCAAAACCCGGTTCATCATAACCGTACTAAACATATTGAGATTCGACATCATTTTCTAAGGGATTGTGTTTCAAAACGATAAATTGAGATATCTTTTGTACCATCTCAAGATCAATTAGCGGACATTTTTACAAAACCACTATCTTCCGAGACTTTTGCGTCCATACGAGCTCGGTTAGGCATAATGCATATTGAATGAGGCTTACGTTTGCATTTTGCATGTTTTTAAAACTTAGGGGCGCAAAATCGGATTTTTGGTTGAAAATTTGGATTTTATTGAAACTGACAAAACAGTAGGCTAAACAGGTTGAGGGCAACCGGTCGCCCTCAACGCCGGCCGTCGCCCTCAACCACGACACGGTCGCCCTAAGCCTAAATTTGGATTAAAACCGTTCTGTCTTCAAAGATTCTTCATTTTAACTTATTTTGGCCATTTTTTTCCCCTTTGCCAAATTCACACAAATTTCACTCAAAATTTGTTTTCATGCATTCAATTCACAACTTGGACCTTATATAGCATGATTATCATCATCATGGCTCACCTTTTTCGATCAAATGGTAAAAAATTTTCTTCCTTTGCTCAATTGGGTTGAACCCTTGAGTTTATGACCTTATTGTATATTTCTTGATATTTTTTGTATATGATCTTGATGAGCTTAGTTATTATGTTGTATTGTATGTTGATGTGAATTGGTGATGAAATTCTTTGGCTTGAATCATTTACAAGGGCTATATACAACTTCTTTTAATTTTCACGCCCACAAAGTGTTCGATAAAATGTCGCAATGAAAATTTCAACTTCTACATGATTCTCTTGCTTCCAACAGTCTTCTATACTTATTGAGATCATATTTTGGCAAATAAAACGAGCGTATGAACTCTTCATGATACAATTCTCCCATTTTCTTTGGATTTTTAAGCCTAAATTGCTCAACGGTTGATAAACCGAGCTCTTTTTGCGCACTTTGATACAATTGTATGATGTTTTTATCATCCTAACATTCTTTTTGATGATTCCAAAGGGGGAGAAATAGGAAATTGGTTCGTTAGCCAAAAGTAGCTAATAAAAGCTCACAATAAAAGCTATAAGCTATGGCTTCCTAAAGCCAAGAATACCTAGTCCATGGCTTGTATTATGGACTCAATTGCAAAAGATTATAAGTATTGTGACAGGGGGAGCTTCTTAGCCTATGATGTTTATAGGCATCCTATATAAGCTTGCTATAACTTGTGCTTCTAGCTTATGAAATATCTCTTGTTAATATGCTCATAAATAGGGGGAGCTTTGTATGAAATGTTTTCAACGGATAGTTCACTCGTAAAACTGGAAAATTTATTTGTTTTCAAAATCGTCCTCGAGTAAATTGTTTTGGTTTGTAATCATCAAAAAGGGGGAGTTTGTTAGATATATGTTTTTATCATGCTTTTGATGATTTTGTTCGATTTTGTTCAAATGAGTTTTTAAACCAAAACAATGTCCCTAAATGTTGTCAAAATACTTCCGACCGTCTTAAAATGTTTTTACTATTTTTCGGAGTATTTTTTGGAGTTTATTTTCGATAAAAAATTGGACAACACATTTGTTTCAGTTCGACTGGGCCGCCGCCCATAGGGCAACCCGCACTGAGTTGAGTTTTGAAACGAAAAATGGGACGTAAGAAAAATGGGGAGAGCGCACTTGGCCGACCCCTCGGGAGCAAACCCTTTTGTTCTGTCTTCTTTGTTTCGTATTTTCCTCAACCCCAACCGGTCATAGTCAATCCAAGCGCACCGGTCGCACCCTCCGACCGGTCCCCCCCTGTAAAATTTGCTGAAATTCAATTTCAATCTTATCTCTCGCACGACCGGTCGCACCCTTGTTTATCGCCAAACTATCCGTTGCATTTTCGCATGCCTTTTCCTTTTTTTTGTGGGATTGATTTCTAACACTCTATTGATGATTTTAAATGGTTTTTTTGCAAAGAAATCACTCCCCAAGGAGAGCCTATGTCCGGAAATGAAAGCCAAGTCCTCTCCTATAAATAGAGGCTTCATTCAAACAACAAAAAACAACACTCTACATAAGCAAAGAGCAATCAAGCAAACACTTTCATATATCTTGTTGTATTAGCCTTAGCACTTTCACTTGCACAAATTTGAGGTCTAGGCTTTCAATTCTTGATTACACTTGTACTCATATTGTATCAATCTTTATTGAGTTGTAATCTTGATTTTGGTCATCATTCAACACAAGACATCCTTGTGAGTATTCTTGTGGTAAGAATACACTTGGGTGATCTAGGTGATAGGTGCTTGAAGGTTGTGGTAATCTTCAAAGGTGTTGTAAGAGGGTTGTGGTAATCCTCAAGGTGGTGTAAGAGGGTTGTGGTAATCCTCAAGGTGTTGTATTAATTTTTGGTAAATTAATAAAATCTTTTTCTTTTTGAAATCCATCCGAGGATATCTTTGGGGTGGTAGTAGATTAGGCCCTAGGTGGGTTGAACTACTACAAATCGACGTGTGCTATTTACTTTCCGAACTTAGCATTTCATCTTTGCTTAAGTTTTTCGAAAAAGAGGGCAAAATCTGAAAAATCGGGATAATCTATTCACCCCCCTCTAGATTATCGTAGCCACTTGGACTAACAGAATATGTATCCACTAATGGAATAAGAATCTTTCGAATCCGAAATCCAACTAGCATCACTATACCCTTCAAGTACATCCGGATATCTCAAGTAGTATAGCCCATACTCAAGGGTATACTTCAAGTATTTTAACATCCTGGGTAATGCTTTCCAATGTGATCGTGAAATTCTTACCGCAAGCGTACGGTGTCAAATTTTAGTATAGGTTTTGAAAGTAGGGTTATCGTCTCCATAGGGATTGTTATCAAATTTTATACTAAGTACTATAATTAAAATAGCTTAACTCTATCTAGAAATCGAAAAGAGATTAATATTTATTAAACTAAAAATAAAACTAAAATTAAGCTAACAAATGGTTCAGACAATTAATCAAACACGTAGAAGATGAATTCTAGAGGGTTGATTTCACCTAGTTATCCCCTATGTTCTCAATCCAGTTTATTAATCACAAGTTATCAATCTATAAGCCAATATTCCTACCGTTTATCACTTCCTCTCTCGAGTGCCAAGTGATTCTATATTCCAATTTCTGATTTCGATATCTCTATAAAAATCATAAATTAAACCCTAATACGCTTAATGAATATTCTATCACAGGCTTCAAAAGATTCATAAACCTCTCGATTCTATGAAACTCTAGGTTGTGCTATTCTATGGCTAGGCGTTCAATTACCTCTCTCGAGCGTCAAATTAAACACACCAAACAATCTAAATCATTGATCAGATAATCCAGATGCAATCAAATCAAATAGCACAAATAGATTAAATAATATGCGAGTTTCATAAACTGGAAATCAAAACATAGGTTCAAACGTAAGTTATATCAATCCCCTAGAAAGATGGGTTTAGCTCATAATGGATGTATAAAAACTCATAAGGAAATAATTATACATCTCAAAAATCGACAAAAAAGCAAAGAAAGAATTTAGAAGAAAAGAGAAGGAATTCTCTCTATGTCCAGACGAGAAGTGCCTCCAATTGCCATCCCGAACCCTAGCTCTGAGTCTCTTGCCTTGAATTGTGCTCAAAATAGTGTCCGACCCCTTGTTTGTACGCGAGTTCTTGTATTTATAAGCTTGAAACCCTCGAAAATTCGTCAAAACGGCCCAAAAATAAAAAGTCGATTTGACCACGCCGCGCCGCGGCTGGAAGATGCGTCTTCTTTGCGTTGCTTGAAAATCGCCGCCGCTTGTCGCTTTTGACGCTAGGCCGCAGCCCTTGGAGATGGCGCTGCAGTGCGGCTGCTACATGTCATCCGCTGTTGATCGCTGCACGTCTCCCCTTGCTGCATGCTGGCTGGTCGCGCGCTGCAGCGCGCCAGTATCCCTCTCTCGCTGTTGTGTGGTCGCTGCACATCCATGTTGCCCTGCTCCCCAGCATGTTGGCGCTGCAGCCTTTCTCCCGTGGCGCTGCATGTATGTCGGGCATTGCAGCCCTCGATTTGGACGCTGCAGCGCCCTACCAACGTCACACCTGTTGTACTCTTTTACACCTTCGCGCTGCGGCGCTCGTGCTCCGTCGATAATTTTCCATTTTTCAGCTTTTAAAATGTGATCTTCACCGTCCAAACATGTTTTTCATCATTCTTGATCAATTTCGGCTACCAAAATTCGTCCCGACTTACAAACGACACTTAATTACATGAATTCGACTCAAACGACGCTAAAATACTCGAGAACGCCACAAAATCCTAGTCTAGAATATTCAATACATTGACATAAAAACCAACTTAACAAATACCCCCAAACTTAGACGTTTGCTTGTCCTCAAGCAATTACAGACTCTAAAAATCAACAAACATGAAGGAACTAAAAATACAGACGACTGACTCAACGGACTAACTGTAAAACTTCACAACCAAACTCATTCGTCAAATTTCGTTTCACTATCAATCAAGCGCGTATTTTCACAATGTGATCATGAAGGTGGAATGTTCATGCCAACCCCATTTTCATTATTCAGATAGATCCATGCAATCAAGTGTTTTCAAAATGATCCACTTTTTGAATATAGAGATGAGATGCTTACCGGACTCCATAGGCTTGTCTTTCACACTAATCTCCACTAATGTAGGCTAATGTAACACAAGGATCAATAGGACTTTTAAAGCTTGTAATGTGGGCTTAAGGTAGGGTAGGAAAATATAGGAATAAGTGGCTCAAATCACCCAAACACACAATTATCACTTCAATCACCAATTAGCAACTACCCTTCACTTTTTGACCTCCCCATTGTTTATGAACCTTCAATCCCGCTGATTTTTCTCAATTTTTTTTTCTCTCTCTCTTTTTTTTTTCCGGAACCCCCAAACTTATTCTTTTGCATACATGGGGTTTCATATTTTCTTTTCTCGGGAAACTTCATTCAATTAAATACATGCCCTTCTCATTATACCCTCCTCAACCTTCAACATTTTTCTATACTTTGTGTGTATGAGTGATGGGTAATTAGGATTTTCACATTTAGGCTCTGGGTATTCGATTGGTTGCCAAAGAAACGGGTTTATAAGGCTCAAAAGGGGACACTAGGGAAAATATAATACAAAGGTAGGCATTTTAGGCTCTGGCTTGTTCAAAGATGGCCTAAATCACTTCCTTAATGTTACTTCACCTAGGATTTCGCCTCGACTAGTGATCAGACAAGTTATAGAATCTGGTGGGATAATACAAGAAACACTCAACCGCATAAATCATCCCCAAATAAATCAACAGAGTTAAGCACATAGATGGAATTAATAGAAAGATGATTAAATCAAACTTCAAACACATGCTTTTTTGACCGTTCAACTCATATTCAACAAATTAACTTAGTCATGCAGTTTCACAGTTTTACATATGACCCAACTCGACTCTAGACTCTTTTTTTTACTCAAGACTCGACTCGAAGAATAAAAACAGACTGCACCCCCCAAACTTAAAACGACATTGTCCCCAATGGAGAGGTGGGAAAAAGGACTTTCCTGGTAGCCGAGGAGCGAAGACTCCTTAAGTCATTTGGTACTACTACGTGTATGAGGTGTCTCGTATAAGGTCACAATGCATCCTGGTGCACAAGCTCGTGGGTGTTGTATGCCTCCGAGGTGTGGTATTGTTCTTCCCATTCGCCTTGGCCCAGTCCCTCTTTGGTTTTGCATTTTTGTAACCTAGCAAGGTAGACAAGAAACACAAAACTCATGGAACTAAGGAATTCGGTTATGGGTGAAAAATCGCAAATCAAAGCACATACATAATGCACCCAAGTAGAGAATATAGTGCCATGTCAAAAAGATAAGTATAGATATGCAAGATAGCACTAAACAATGTGAAATTGTCATTGGGTCATTTTATCAAACACCTCATATGCATGTATTTGGGCAAAGATAGTGAATGCAATGGATAACTCAATTCAATCCCAAAAATCAACACCAAGCCTAAGTCTAACATGAGCAACCAATCCACAATCCACAAATCAACAACAACTATCTGAGCACTACTACAATCCAATCACACCAAAAATCACAAGATGGGGAAAATGGGGAGTAGTGTGGAAGTTGCAAACTTACCCAATAGTGAATGGATGAGATGAATATGGTGTGTGTGGTGTCATAATAATGCTCCTTTGTGAAGATAGAATGTGATATGTGGGATTTGCACAAATAAGAGGGGTGGGGTATGATGCAACTTACTACTCTTAAGAATGCAAAAAATTCAGAAAAAACAAAAACAACTACTAAACTAAATTAAAACTAAGAAAGCAATAAAAGGGGCTTGGGTTTCCTCCCAAGAAGCGCTAAGTTTACAGTCTTCAGCCAGACTATGTCAGATTATCCTCAAGTTGGGGCTCCAATAGGCATGTTGTCCACATTTCCTTTAGAAACTTCCCAACCTCCAATGTCTTCAGCTATATTCCCAACCATCTGCTTACCATCATTTAATTCAAATTTTAGCCTGTTGGTTGGATGGATGGTGAATACGACTTTCTCCTGATTTACCCGCAGAGTTAGCTCCCCCATTTCTACATCGATCAAAGCCCGTGCTGTAGCTAAAAACGGTCGCCCAAAGATGATAGGTAATTTCTTGTCCTCGTTCGCGTCCAACACTACAAAGGTATTGGACGGCTTCACCTCCCCAAGCCCAAACTTCGTCACATCAGAGAGAGATATAAGATTCACACTGGACCCAAGATCACAAAGTGGTTTCTCAAAGAAAACTCCTCCAATAGTACAAGGAATAGTGAAACTCCCTAGATCCTTCATTTTCTGAGGTAGTTTACTTTGGACTATTGCACTACACTCCTCTGTCAGATAGACAGTTTCGAAATCTTCCAACTTTATTTTCTTGGATTCCACTAGTTTCGCATAAATAGGTGATTCTTTGGGGTCAGGCTGAATTTTTGCTTCTTTTTCCACGTAAACTGCATTGCAGTGCTCTCTCGGATTAACCTCTGTGTCACTTGGGAACTTTCCTTTCGGCTGCAATGAATTTACGGTTGTAGCCAACTGACCCATTTGTGTCTCGATCGACCTAATATGCGTCTCCATTGTGCTCATCTTAGTATTCAGACCATCAATCTGCGCCTCACTCCTATTCATTCGATTCCTGGTCTCTCCGATGAATGAGCCGAGCATCTTCTCAAACGACTGCTTCTTTTCACCTCCGAGTGCATTGGAACAGGATGGGTTTGGATAACCCGGAGGTGGATTCAATACGTTCCTATTGTTGCTATAAGAGAGATTCTCATGATTGCGAAGTCCCGGGTGGTAGTGAGTTGCTAATTGATTATCTCTGTTATTAAAATCTCGGTTACTCACATAATTGACTTGCTCGGCCTCGTGAGTGGCGGCTGCGTGAACGACTGTGGGTGGGAGCGCGACTTGCTGTGGTGTGCCGCCAGTATTCATGATTGCTAATTGCTTTGTCAGACTCGAGATTTGAGCTGCCAAAGCTAACATTGTATCAAGCTCAAGAAACCGCAAGAACCCAAGCCCGATCTCTCGGAGGGCCATTGATAGTTGTTTGTGGCCATTTCTTCAAGAAGAAGTAAGGCCTCAGTCGGTGTTTTAGCCATCAATGTACCTCCTGATGCCGCATCTAGTATCGTCCTCGTATGCCCATTCAGCCCATTGTAAAAATATTGAACCCTCCGCCATCCAAGATAGCCATGTTGTGGGCATCTCCAATGAGATCTTTAAATCGCTCCCAAGCTTCGTATAACGGCTCAAAATCAACTGTTGGAATCGGGTTATCTCGCTCTTTAGTTGGAGTGTCTTCTTTGGGAGGGAAAAATTTTGCTAAGAATTTTTGAGTCGATCATCCCAAACCGTAATACTCCTAGGAGAGAATGTCTCAGAACCACCGCCTGGCCTTATCCTGCAGTGAAAACGGAAAAGCCTCAATCGAATGGCCTCATCGGTCACACCATTCATCTTGATGGTGTTGCAAATTTCAAGAATGTTGCAGTGTGTATTCGGATCCTCAACTCGGTCTCTCCCCAAACCGATTCTATCAACCATGCTTATGAGGCCCGGTTTCAATTCGAAATTATTCGCATTTATGGGTTGGCGACAATTTAGAGTAATTTCAGTTCACGGTCGCGTAAAGTAATCCTTGATTGCTCTTTCTCGTGCCTTAGGATGTGGTGGCACATTCACGACCCGATTTCGCGTTATTCTCATTGTCCCCACCTTTCGCCATTGCTCGATTCTTCGCCGCTTGCTTCGCCGGATTGCTCAAGTGTCCTTTCAATCTCTCGGATCAAAAAGAAAATCAATATCTTTGGAATCTCGCATAAACAGACAAGTCAAATGAGAAAAACGAAATTATAATTCCTACACTAGTCTAGATTAGGATTAAGACTACGTGGTAATAGTGTTAGTTTAAAATTGGATAAACCAATCCCCGGCAACGGCACCAAAAACTTGATCGCAAAATTCTTACCGCAAGCGTACGGTGTCAAGTTTTAGTATAGGTTTTGAAAGTAGGGTTATCATCTCCACAGGGATTGTTATCAAATTTTATACTAAGTACTATAATTAAAATAGCTTAACTCTATCTAGAAATCGAAAAAAGATGAATATTTATTAAACTAAAAATAAAACTAAAATTAAGCTAACAAATGGTTCAGACAATTAATCAAACACGTAGAAGATGAATTCTAGAGGGTTGATTTCACCTAGTTATCCCCTATGTTCTCAATCCAGTTTATTAATCACAAGTTATCAATCTATAAGCCAATATTCCTACCGTTTATCACTTCTACTCTCGAGTGCCAAGTGATTCTAGGTTCCAATTTCTAATTTCGATATCTCTATAAAAATCATAAATTAAACCCTAATACGCTCAATGAATATTCTATCACAGGCTTCAAAAGATTCATAAACCTCTCGATTCTATGAAACCCTAGGTTGTGTTATTCTATGGCCAGGCGTTCAATTATCTCTCTAGAGCGTCAAATCAAACACACCAAACAATCTAAATCATTGATCAGATAATCCAGATACAATTAAATCAACTAGAAAAAATAGATTAAATAATATGCGAGTTTCATAAACTGGAAATCAAAACATAGGTTCAAACGTAAGTTATATCAATCCCCTAGAAAGATGGGTTTAGCTCATAATGGATGTATAAAAACTCATAAAGAAATAATTATACATCTCAAAAATCGACAAAGAAAAGCAAAGAAAGAATTGAGAAGAAAAGAGAAGGAATTCTCTCTGTGTCCAGACGAGAAGTGCCTCCAATTGCCGTCTCGAACCCTAGCTCTGAGTCTCTTGCCTTGCGTTGTGCTCAAAATAATGTCTGACCCCTTGTTTGTACGCGAGTTCTTGTATTTATAAGCTTGAAACCCTCGAAAATCCGTCAAAACGGCCCCAAAATAAAAAGGCTCGGGCCATTTTGTCGCGCATCATGCCGCGGCGCTGAAGACGCATTCCGCCGCTGGGCCGCTTGAAAATCGCCGCCATCGCTATCGCTTTTGCCGCACAAGGCTACCTGCATGTCATCCGTTGTTGATCGTTGTCTCCCCTTGCTGCATGTTGGCTGGTCGCGGCCGTGCATCCTGGAAACGGGAGCGCAGCGCTACCAGATCCCTCTCTCTCGCATTTCTTTGGTGGTTCTGCACATCCATGTTGCTCCTCGCTTCCCTAGCTTCTGGCCGGGCGCTGCAGACCTCTTCTCCCGTATTTGCATGTATGTCGGGCGCTGCAGCCCTTGATTTGGGCGCTGTAGTGCCCCACCAACGCCTTTCTTTGTGCTCTTTTTACACCCCACACTGCGCGGGGTTTTAGCATCGCGGCTCGTGCCCCATCGATAATTTTCCATTTTTCAGCTTTTAAAATGTGATCTTCACCGTCCAAACACGCTTTTCATCATTCCTGATCAATTTCGGCTACCAAAATTCGTCCCGACTTACAAACGACACTTAATTACATGAATTCGACTCAAACGACGCTAAAATACTCGAAAACACCACAAAATCCTAGTCTAGAATATTCAATACATTGGCATAAAAACCAACTTAACACAATGCTCATGGCTTGGATTTCTCATTAACCTACTCAATATATTTACAGGATAGACCAAGTCTGGATGTGTACAATTTGTGATGTACATTAGACTGCCTATTATACGTGAGTATTCTATCTGATCCACTGGTTCTACTTTATTAGCAACTAGATTTACACTTAAATCAATGGGCGTCATTGACGGTGAACTATCAAAAACATTGAATTTCTTGAGCACATTCTCCACATAGTGGGATTGTGACAAGATAATTCCATCAGGAGTCCTACTGATTTTTATCCCCAGGATCACATCAGCAGTCCCTATATCCGTCATGTCAAAGTTTCTTTTTAACATTCTTTTAGTGTCCATGATAGTATCATGACAACTGCCCATGATTGACAAATCGTCTACGTATTGACATACTATGACAAATGCTTCTGATGTCTCTTTGACATATACGCATTTATCACACTCGTTGATTTTGAATCCATTTGACAATATCATGTTATCAAACTTAAGATTCCATTGTTTTGGACCTTGTTTCAGTCCATACAAGGATCTTATTAACTTGTACACCTTCTTTTCTAGACCGGGTGTAACAAACCCTTCAAGTTGTTCCATGTAGATTTCAGCATCTATCTCTCCATTCAGAAACACCGTCTTGACATCCATCTGATAAATCTCTAAACTGTGCAAAGCATCAATCGCGAGAAGCACCCAAATAGATGCAATCCTCGTTACTGGAGAATAGGTGTCAAAGAAATCATACCCTTCTTTTTGTTTAAAACCTTTGGCTACAAACTGTGCTTTATACTTATCAATAGTTCCATATGCTTTATACTTTTTCTTAAGGATCCACTTATGTAACGACCCGATTCTTGTAACGACCTGATTTTTCAAAAATACAATTAATTCAATAAAAGAGTTATAAAAGAACATATTTTATAAAACAATTGCCTATAATTCATAAAAATTTCTAAATAAACAAAAGTACTTTAATTCAAACCAAAACATTTATTCTTAAAAAAATTAAAATACTAACTATTAACAGTAAGTACTCAAATTAATTAACAAATAAGAGTTTCCTAAAAATTCAAATTAAATAAAAATAGTTGATTTCGCATCCACCGCCTCTAATCCTCGCTCGGGTTCCTCAACCTGAAAGATGTTAATAAATATAGGGTGAGCTTTTCAACTCGCTCAGTGGGGACACGTTTGTCAAAATTAAATACATCACATAAGCATAATCATAAATATTCAACATGAAATTTTTCCTCTGTAATATTTCCTCCGATCGACAAGATTAATAAATTTAGCATCATGCTTAACCCGAAGATCAACTTTGATCCCGGACCTATTTACGGTCCCTGACTAGTTCCTCTGACTGACCAGTTAATAAATTTAGCATTGCGGGCTACCCCGAGGATACTTTTGATCCCGAACCTATTTACGGTCCCTAACTAACATGATTTCCTCTGTCATATTGCACATAAACAAAAATACATATATGAAACATTTAATAATGACAAACAACATTTGAATAGAAATATCCCCACCTCTAAATAATAGTTGTCTTGATGCAGATAATTATGAGAATCTCGAAGTTGGCATGTCATATGTTCTAGATCTCTAAATTTTCTTCGTTCCCGATCAAAAAAATAGAATAATAGAATATTCAAAATCTTAAAATATAAGAGTAATAATAAGTATATTATGAATCTTACATATAGATCTTGTTAAAATATCTATAAGAATATTATACTTTATGTAAATATTGAGAAAAATATTAAGAATATATAGAGATCTTTTTTTAAAATAAAATTAAAGAATTTTATTTCTTGAAGCAAAACACATACTAAAATAGAAATTATTAATAAAAAAATATATCCACTCACAGACATAATTTTTTTATATAAATATATATGTATATATATATAATATACACACAATACGTACTCACATTACACTTATAACACGCACATATATATTATATAAATAAGAACACACTATAATAATTATACTTATATATATACATATACACACGCGTATACATCATCACACACACTCACACACTTACAAACATACACACCCACTGCAACTACAATATAACATATATATATATATATATATATTATACAAACACACACTCATATATATATATATATATATTATATAAACAAATGAGCACACCCTAATATTTTGGTGTAAATAACATAAAGTATAAAATATATGATCCTCACCTTTTTCGTCTCCCATCTTTCAGGTGGGTTAAGATTATATATAGATATATATTAGATATTAATGTTGAACTTTAATTAATGTAAGTATTAATTACTATACATGTTTTAATTAAGTTTTTAATAACGTAGGATTTAACTATATTCAATTAATGCAGATGTTAATTAAATAAAATTAATGTATTATAATTTTGTCATATTATTATTTTTTCTCTTTGTTCTTCTAACGTTATCAAAAGAATAAAAGAGAATGTCCAAATTAAGAAAATAAAGATATAAGTTAAAAATTTATTATACTACATACACATATATAATTATTATTTATACTAAAATACTATTAATAATATTATTATAAGTAGGTGGTTATGACAACTTACATCCTAAAGGTTTATGACCGGCAGGGAGATCAACCAACTCCCACGTATGATTTTTCAGAATGGACTCGATTTCACTATTGATAGCTTCTTGCCAGAGGGGAGCATCTGGACTACTTATAGCCTCTTTAATCAAGTTTGGCTCACCATCTAACATAAATGTTATGAAGTCAAGTTCAAAGCACTTATCCACCTTAAGCCTCTTACTTTGTCTTAGTTCTTCACTCTCCGGTGTTGAACTAATTGTTCCGTCAAGTGTGACAGCAGATGTCGTACTAAGTGTTGTTCCAGATGTTATAACACATAAAGCAACATTTTCAAATGTAGTAACATCTGCAGTTGTTCCAGATGTTATAACACCAGAAGTAACACATCCAACAACACCTCCAGAAACGGCTGAATATAGTCGTTTCTTTAAACCTCCATCTATCTTTTCTTTACAAGGATAAATATTCTCAAAGAATATTACATTTGTTAGGAAATTTATTGTTTAGATTTTGATGAATGTCATGTAAAACTTAGACTAGAAAGCTGGCACCCCATTTTCTTTGTAAAATCTCATTGTAGTAGAAAGGGCTGAATGAGCTGAGTCAAATCAGCTATGCCTGAGAGATACAAGAAGTCAACTGAAGAAGTGAAATGAAGAACTCCGCTGTGAAACAGCTGAGTATGGGCAAGAAAGAAGATACGGAACTCAACTGGGGATGTATCGGCTGAGGAACAGCTGTGATAAAAGTGAGTTAAGACAACTCATGAAGCTGAGTTGAAACACCAATCAAGTCATCTGAGACTGAAGAAAAGAAGAAGCAGTTGAGTGAAGCCAACTGAATTCAAGTCGTTGCACATAAAGCATGGAAGGTTACTTATTTAAGTAATATCCCCATGATATCTGGCACTGAGAATAAACTAGTGCAAAAGCGTGCAATATAATAAGCCAAAAGCTGGACATTCAAGAATACGAGGTAGTGGATGTCTCACATGCCTGGAAAGCACAAGAGAGCAAATCGATGTCTAGCAAGATATTATTTGAATAATTACCTATCTCTTCAACGGATAACTATTCAAATAATACTATAAAAGGACTGAAGATTCAAAAGAAGAAAAGATAGACGCGTACACAAGAATAACAAAGTAACAAGAAGAAAGCGATCATATACGCACAAAAGCTGAACAAAAGTTCATACATCTTCAAGTCCAATCTGTCAGTATTTCAACATCCAACACAAATTGTGAAGGACAACGAAGTCATCTAAGAGAAAACTGTAACAATCTTTGGGGTCTACATTCCTAGTGTGGAAGTGTAGGAAAAACTCAAGTTGCTTGAATGGTCATGTGTGATCAAATTCAACAACTTGACCAAGTGAGTTGTAGTAGACGCAGCAGACCACCTTGTGAAGAAGCGATCGCAAGAGAAGCTAGGTTGGGTGATCAAGGCATCTTTAGATCGAGTCAAAAGGAGCAAGTCACCAGGTGATCAAGACTTGTCCTGATCGTGAAACACTTTGTAAACTGATCATTACTTAGTGGATTCCTCCAGGAGTTGGAGAAGAGAGGATTAGAAGAATCACCCCATCTTCGAACCTCTATAAAACATTGCGTCTATTTACTTTCAGTGTTTTATTTCTGCTTTAATTATTTTATACTTACTGAACTGAGTTACAACTGATATCCTAAGTGATAATAAGCCTAGAATATAAGAACAAATGTTAAAACCATATTCATTTTATTTTTAAAAGGGTGTTAAGACTTCCGCTTTGAAAAACCAAGTCAGCTTTATTAACAGTTTTATAAAATAATTAAGTTACATTACCAACAGCCCTCTTGAGTTTGTTATACAGTAACTCAGCTGACTTGAAGTAACTCTGTTGCAACTGTTGTTGAAAATATTTGTATCGAATTTTTTTTAAGAAGGTTTATTCAACTCTCCCTTCTAAACCTTCTAATATACCCCTTGGGACCTACAACATTTCTTGACTCAATTATGGTACCAACTGTCATTTCTGGATTTTCTGACTTATGTACCATAAAACGATATGCAGTACTGTTAAGTGCATAACTTATAAACAATCAATCGACCATTTTAGGACCGATTTTAACTTGCTTTGGTTTAGGTATTGCAACCTTAGCCAAACACCCCCCACTTTAATGTATTTATAAGAAGGCTTACGATTTTTCCACAATTCGTAAGGAGTCTTAATTTTCCCTTTAAGGGAGATTTTATTCAATATGTGGTTCGCTGTTAAAATAGCTTCCCCTAACATATTATGTGACAATCTGGAACTAATCAACATAGCATTCATCATCTCTTTAAGAGTCCGATTTTTGCGTTCAACAACACCATTAGACTGTGGTGAATATGGAGCCATTTTTTGATGAATTATTCCCGATGGGTACATAACTATTCAAACGGTGAAACATATTCACCACCTGTAGGTCCCGAGGGGTGTAAGTGTAAGGTTTAGAAGGGGGTTGAATAAACCTTACCAAATTTTCGATTTAATCCTTTTAAATCTACAGAGTTGATTCTACACATTTTGTGTCCTTGATGGACAGTCGAATTAGTCACTCAAGTAGAGTTAATCTCTCAACAGACTCACTGAGTCGTTGATGGAGTAACTCAGCTGTTGGCTATAATTTGACTATTTGTGGTTTTATTTTTTGGAAGACTTAACACCCTTAAGTTTGATTAAGCAAGATTTTCGAGCTTGATTTAGTACTTATAAATTATCAAATGGATAGCAAATTTATCAGCAGATATAAGCGATTAAAGGTGCAGGAATTTAAATGCTTTGAAATGTAAATGACACAAAGAAAGTTTTTATAGAGGTTCGAAGATGGGGTAATTCTTCTACTCCTCTCTTCTCCAACTCCCCGGAGGAATCCACTAAGTAATGATCAGTTTACAAAGTGGTACAGTCCGATACAAGTCTTGATCACAACAGCCGACTTGATCCTTAGGGACTCGGTCGGGAGACGCCTTGATCACTCAGTGGCTTTCGTGACGACTCGCTTCTTCTTCACAGTGGCAAATTTGCCTTGTTACTACAACTCACTTGCTCAAGCTCTTTGGATTTGATCACGAAGCCCTCCAAAAGCTTAAGACTTGGTTCAACCTTGAACCTTTCTACAATCCTTCCCGGAATGTAGACCCCTTGTTTTCAAAAGTTTCCTCTTCAACCGATAGAAGTTCTCTTTCCTTCACAGGTGAGTGTTGGATTGATGTACTTCGTAATGTAGGCTTGAGGATTGAGAATGTTTCGCTTTTTCTAATGTGCTTGTATATCTCGCGTGTGTGTCATCCCCTTTTTTTTTTTCAAACAAACTCCTCGGCCTTTTATAGTGAACTTTCAAAAATTTGCCCGTTGAAGAGATAGCTTATTTTTGAAAGTCACTTTGATCGTTGGCTTGCGATTCTTGGAATTGCCGTTTCCTCGTATGAATTGTTCTTTCACCTTTTCGGAGTTCGACACGTTGTAGTGCTTCCCATTGGTTCATTCCTTTTGCACGCTTCGGGACCGAGTACTCCAAGAAAGGTGGTATGGAGATATTACTTGTTTAAGTAAATCTCTTGATTTTCGCGGCAACGGTTCTTTTCTGATTATCTCGACTTGATCGCATTTCCTTGCTTTCCCAGGTGACTTAGAGTCGACTTCCAATCATTGGATGACTCTTCTGTCACTTCAACTTGAGACTTGGCTTTTCTTGAGTTGACTTGATCGATGCTCCACTCACCGTGCATCTCACCGCTTCTTGATAGAGTTAAGTCTACTCTTCTTTGCCATACTCAAATTTGTCTCACAGAAGTTTTCCTTCCATCTTGATTTTGTCTTCTTGCATGTTAGGGCGTAGGCCGACTTAACTCGGCCCAGCACTCTATTTATTACAATGCATTTTACAACAAGAATTGGGGTGCCAACTTTCTATTCTAAGTTTTACATGGCATTCATCAAAATCTAAACAATAAAATTCCTAACAATTTCCCCCTTTTTGATGATGCCAAAACTTAAACCATACAAAGATGCAAATAACAAAGATACATACGAGATGGTGTATTGACATAGAATGTATGCGCAGAATCAATCTTTTTATTGATCATATCATTCTTGTACTTAACACAATGTTTACAAGGTGTATCGAGTATATACTTGTCTTCACAAAAAAAGATAAAGAATTTATAGCTTTATTACGAGGAAGACTTACATTGTATGTATTTACATAATAAAATACACGAAGGGTTGGACATCAACACTTCATCTCCTTCATTGTCTCCTTCTTTCATCTTGTTCAAAGATCTTCTTCTTCTTCTCGCCATCGTCGCTTTTCTTCTTTTTCTTTTCATATGCCTTCCTGGCAAACCTTCATCTTTTCTTAATCTTTCTGTCTCTCCCGCCATAGCCGAGTTTGTCTCTTGTTTTTTCTTCTAATCTCTTTGCATACTTAGCGTTAGATTTAGCCACTTTTAAATTTGCCACTTGGTCAAGCTTCCAACCCAAGAGATCCCTCCTTTCTTTCCGGATCTACGTATTCAATATTTCTTGGGCGAGGCCCAGGTCCAAGCTTCTTCCTCCACTCTCGCTTCTTCCTCTACCTCGGGCGTATCTTTGATCGGGGTCTTCTTCTTCCCGGTGAGTGACTAGCAGAGTGACCCCAGAGTGATCGCTGGGAAGTCTCACGCTCGTCGCCTTCTTCACATAACGCGAGACCCTTTTCCCAAGATAAGTCCCAAGCTTGAGCCATAGACATATTTGCAAAATATCCCCTCAGATTCGAGCGTTTTAAATTCATCGACTAATCGCGCTCTGTCCCGACATCCGAGATGGCATAAGTGTCTCTGTCCAACCGGAATGCCTCCATGTTCTTTCAAGATGTTCATCACCCTGGCATCCATTCTTCCTTCCACTTCCTTCATCCCCGCTTCAATTGCTTTTTCTTCTTAGCCATAGATACAGAGTGTTGAAGTGGCGAGTCACGGGGAGTTTGCCGCTTATAATGTCATTTGTGTGAGGACCTTGTTGGGGGTTTGTGCAATCATTAATGTCACATCTCGCCGATCCTTCCCCTCAACAAGCTTTCCTTTCTTCTCGTTTCAAGACTTCCTCGCTTGATTTTCTCTTCTCATTGCTCCCTTCTCACCGCTTCCTTTCTTTTGACTTGATTTTCTTTGCTTTAAGGTATTCCTCTTTCCCCTTTTTGGCATCATCAAAGGATAGAGGAACCCTGTGGAACATCTTTGGCAAGCATGAAGTCGAAGTCTTCGATGGTTGAGTTTCGCTTCAAGTCTGCTGCGTTGTATGCAACACTAATTCAGATCGAGTAGCGTTGGATTCTCACAAATCGCTTCATCTCGGCCATGAGAAGGCTAAATTTTCTAGTCATGTGTTCTTCCAAACGCCGTATATCATTTGTATTTTGCTCACGCAGCTGAGCCTTGATTTCTGGCAAGTGTGAGCTTCATGCATATGCTCAATGTGTTCTCTCGGCTTCGTTTTTGCATCGCATTTTCACTCTCCACACCAAGAAAGACTTGTTGAACAAAGTTCAAGTATCTCACCTGCTCCATTGATTGATTCTTTGTTGCCACCATTCCCTTATCTCGACCGTGATGCCTCTTAAGTCACCGTAAAGGTTGGCATCTCTGTTGTCCGCCGCATGTCCAAAGAGGCTCGATGCCTCTCCATCCGTTCAACCTCAAGCAAAGAGTGCTTTGAACACTTTCGAACTTGGTGATTCTTCATTGCGGTGATGGCCATACATCGTCAAAATCAAAATCGCCTGGAACAATGGTGCTTGAGTGAAAAACAGGAGCCGGATGCGTGATAGCGTGCTAGTTCGTTTTCGACTCTTCGTGGAGTTCCGGTATTTCCGGTGAAAAGGAAAAGACTCTCTGAAGGATTCATCACCGCCAACCGGAATCTGTTTGATGATGAGTGGTGCGCGGGCGGTTCGCTTGGGAATTGATCATGCCTTTGACTTGAGGAGCCTGGGCGCGATGGTCTCTTGTTGAGCTGGTCTTGTTGTGAAGTGGACCTTGCACGAGCCTCAATTTGTCTTAACAACTTCGTTGGTCTCATTTGATTTTTCCATTTCGATGATCGGTCCTCGCCTTATCGAGCGTCGTCATCGGACGATGATGAGATTTCGATGGTGGCTCATCATCAAAGTTAAAAGTTTGACGAGTAGTCTTGGGATCGACTTGCTCGTGCTTGGAACACCCGGTGAGTCTTTTGGATTTGTCATGGGGATGACTCCTTCTTCTTCGCCTTCCGATCCCGGAAAAGTGACATCGGGGTTGTCCTGGGAATCATGAAGTGCGCCGATCTCCTTCTCGGATGGGTCGATGATAGCAGGAGGGATGTTCTCTACTTGACTTTCTTTACCCCAGGAAGTCTCAACCTCCCGTGGGCCTTTATTACCTCCAGTCTCTCTGGCTGCGAGGCGAGGCTAGTCCTCCCTTTTCGAGTGTCATTGTCTTAGGGTCTTCTACTGATGGCATCCATTGGAGTCTCAACCCCATGGATTGCACTTTCATCGCCCAGTGTTAACTCCCTCGGATGTTCCTTCCTCGGCCTCATTTCGCATCGCAGCGTCATTAGCCTTCGTAGCGGTTGGCACCTCGGCTAAGACAGTCTCAATCGCTCCGAGCTTCGTTGATGGCAACTTGTCATTTTCTTCTTGTGATTGTAATTTCTCTTCTTCGCCTCCTTGATTCGTTGCGGAGTCATCCGCAGATCCTCCGACCTTGCCGCGGTGGAGGAGTTTCCCCCTCACCGGGCGCACCACCCGGTGAGTGACTTGTAATGGGGTCACTCGTCTCCAAACTCCCATTTGTTTGGATAGATTGTTCAGCCAGTTGGGGCGGTGGTAGCACACCTTCAATAGGGGTTGGCTCGACCGGGGTCCCCACTAGCCAGTTCATCGCCACTCCCTTATTGCTTCTTTCGAGTGAGTAGGGAAGTGGTAGCGGAAGAACAACATTGGCTATTTGTTGAACCACTCCCATTGGATCGATTTCCGGTGTGTTCGGAGGACTCTCCTGGTCCCTCCATTAGTCTTTGCTCGTGAAGGATTCTTGACTCGTGCAATGCTTGTCGCATTTGCAACTCTTCCGGGGGTAAAGAAAGATTCTCCAGTTCTTCGTCTTTGTCGGAGAAGACATCAAGGAGAGGATGTGTGTGTTACGTGGGTCATAGGAGATAGGCGGATGCATGCCTTCTCACGTGCTTCGGCCGGCTTGCTTTTCTCTCTCCCCGTCCTTGTAACTGCAGGATGTCCGTGCGATTGTCCTCATCAAGTCTTTGGGAGCATGAGTTAGTCCAAGGAAATTTAGCAGGTTCTCTTCTTCTTCTATGAACTCAGCCGTTGGAACTGTTTCCCTCGACTTGCTCAACTTCCATTTCTCCACTCACGCAGACGATTTTGGATGTCCGGGTAAGGTGGAGATAGGATCATTACATCACTATCCGCTGGCGCAGTTCTTTGTGCTTTTGTGTGAGCTGTTTGTGTCTTGAGTTGCCTCTATCGACGCCTTCTTCCAGACTTGGGTGTTTCATCAATTACATCCGGAGACTCTACTTCTCCAAGAATCTCCAGATTTGTGCTAGCCGAGTAATCGACTCAATTTGGTTTCTCAGTTCGATCGCTTGACGATTCGTCTTCGTCTCTGGTTTGTACAGGGAATTTCTCGGTTTGAGATGTTGTCCTCTCGAGTCTTCTCAGGCGGCCGGGTCTTGGCCGTGTCTTTTTATGAGGAGCGGGCGTCGTGGCTTCTCGGTTCTCCTCTTCTTGACGATCGGGAAGGTATTTGTGAGTCCTTCTCGACGTGCCGCATGCATGGGCAGAGACACTACCCGGGCGGGTGACTCTGCTGCGGGGGGGAGCATGTTTGGTTTTTTTCTTTTGCAGGGCGCGCATCTTAGCGGCCGCGGGCGCCTCTCTTTGGTGGAGAGGAAACTTGTTTGTATCTTCGGGGTCACCGATTCCCCTCACTAGTGTCGCCTCTCTTGGCGTAAGCTCTCTTTCGTGCGCTGCAGAGGTTTGCTCAACATCCTCTTGTTAACATGGAATGCCTTCCCATGTCCAAGAGGGACTCCTTTCACCTCCAATAGCCGCCAATCACCAGTGCCATATCCTAGGGATCCTCCAAATGAACCATCTTCTTTGAAGGATTTGTTCCCACGTTCGCGCAGTCTGTAGACAAACTCGGCCCGCTTGATCTTCTTTTCTTCGATGATTGCAGCCATTACAATCGGGCCTTTTTTGATTGGTCAAAGCCGCCAAATTTGATGTCGATACATTTGGCAACTATGTCCAACAACTTGTGATAATCCTCCTTGGCTGATCTCTTGTTTCTTTGTGTATATTATTTTATCAAAGCAAAGTCGGACTTGGCTATTTCTTTCCGGACGTCAACCAAGTTTACATCACTTCTTTAATCTCGATGCTCCTTCCTGGTGGTAGTGAGCAATATTCACCAAATCCTTGGCAGAGATAGTCATTGCTTTCGTGAAGAAGATGACTTGATTCCTTCATCGTGAATCTCAAAGCATTCACGAGAATTGTGCGACCTCCTCCACATAGGTCATCGGATATTCTAAAGTTAGAAACGGTTTTAGTCCGGATGTTTCCAACTTCTCGATTTTCTTCACCAGGGTGTCGTTTTCGGACCCTCGCTTCACCATTCCGTCCGAAATCCACCGTCGAACCGTGTGGATTTGCTTTCCTAACTTGGTAAAGTCATAAGTTGGTGCCATTTCTCAGAATTGTATCAAGGAAAACTCGAAATTGATTTGAAGGTTGATAGGGTTTCGAGAGTATTTTGCCTTTGCTTTTGAGAGAAAGAGATGAAAGCAGGTTTTAGAAGTGTGAGAGAGAAACGGATGAAAATGGTTTAAATATGGTTTATGAAAGGACGTGCGGCGTTTTTGAATTGTGATCGAAATCAACGGCTTGGATTTCACGCCTATTGAGCATTTCACGCCTCGTATTTAATGCGCGCATTTATATCCAATCATAAGCTTGGTGTGCGGCTTTTTATGTCAGATACATCATCATTATCCGACGTGTTCCTTAAAACATTCCCGCTTAACTCAAAACGATCGCGTTTTTGTCACTTTTTGCTCATAAGTTATTCAAATTTTATCTCTTAGCCGATTTAACTCTACTCTCACAGTTCTCTTAGCGACTCATTATCACCGACTCGGTGTAGTCTTGTTTTTCCGATCTGGTGATTGCTGATTTTTCGACTCTTTTTCCCTTTTCTGTTCCATTTTCTTCTTTAATTTGTCCGAGTGTCACCACCAATTAACCCCAACTCATGTTTGAGTTCTTCAAATCTTGACTCACATAATGGTTTTGTGAAGATATCGGCTAGTTGTTTATCGCTTGAGATATATTCCAGGATGATGTCCTTCTTTTCAATATGGTCTCTTATGAAGTGATATCTCGACATCAATATGTTTTGTTCTTGAGTGCAACACAGATTTTGAGTGATTGCAATTGCACTTGTGTTATCACACATGATTGGAATTTCTTTTTCTTCAACTTCATAGTCTCTCATTTCTTTGTCTCATCCATAGGACTTGGGCACAAACAAATGCCCAGCCTATGTATTCCGTTTGTAGAGGTGGCTATTGAGTTTTGCTTCTTGCTAAACCAGAAATCACTGCTTTCCTAGCATTTGACATGTGCTGAAGTGTTCTTCTGTCAACTCAGATCCAAAGATAGTCGTAATCAATAGCCAATTAGCTTGAATCCACCTTCCTTTGGATACCATAGGCTACTACTTGGCTTCCTTTCAAGTATCTCAATATTCTCTCTTTCGTCATGTGGCTCTCTTTTGGAGCAGATTGAAATCTTGCACATACACCTACAAAGAAAGGTGATGTCCGCCTCGCTAGGTTGTGAGATAGAGCAATGATCCAATAAGTGCTCAGATCTTGTTTGATCTACTGTGCTTGCCATCGCATCCATGTCCATTTTGACCGATGTGTTCATTGGTATTTTTACGTAAGACTTCTCCTCCATACCAAACTTCTTCATTAAGTCTCTGGTGTATTTTGTTTGACTTATGAAGGTTCCATCCTTCATTGTTTCACTTGGAGTCTAAGGAAGAATGTCGCCTCTCCCATCATGCTCATTTCAAATTTACTTTGCATGAGGTTTGAAAATTTTTCACACACTCTTTGTTAGTGGATCCAAAAATAATGTCATCCACATATATTTGAACAAGCAAAGATTTTTTCTTGTCTTGAATTTTGAAAAGTGTTCTATCTACTTTTCCTTTTGTGAATCCATTTTCGTTAGGAATTGTGACAGGTATCATACCATGCTCGGGTGCCTGTTTCAATCCATACAGGGCTTTCTTGAGTTTGTATACCTTGTCTCCAAGAGTCTTCTGCTCAAATCCTCGGAGGTTGTTCAACATACACTTCTTCTTCCAATAAACCATTTAGAATGCACTTTTACATCCATTTGATATACAATGAAATTCTTGTGAGTCTGATAGGCAAGAAACATCCTTATAGCTTCCAATCTTGCTACAGGGCAAATGTTTCATCAAAATCTATCCCTTCTTCTTGGCAATATCCTTTGGCTACTAGTCTTGCTTTGTTTCTTACCACGTAACCTTCCTCGCTCATCTTATTTCGAACACCCATTTGGTTCCAATAACATTTTGATGTATGGGTCTTTGCACTAATTCCCATACTTTATTTATTTCTCTCAAACCGATTCAACTCTTCTTGCATAGCTTGAATCCAATGTGTGTCGTCCAATGCTTGTGACACATCTTTGGGCTCTATTTTGCGAGATGAAGCATGTGAACATGGCTTCTTGCCGAAGTTCGATCTTGTTTTGACACCTTCTCTTATATCTCCAATGACAAGTTTCGTGGATGGTCTCTCACCATCTTACATCAAAGTTGGAGTAAGTTAGTGGATTGATCGACTTGCATTTGTGTTGGTGTGGTCAAGCTCTCTCGTTATCACTTAGCCGCAAATTTTCCAATTTTGCTTTTGAGACTATCTCATCTTCTTCGAATTGATGATTCCATTTTGACTTTCAAAGGGACTCTTTTCAGATGGTTGGATGATTCAAACTTATCACCGACTCTTCAATGTCTTCTCCATTTACATTTCGCTCATCGAATACTACATGAATGGATTCCTCTCAGTAACCATAGTTCTTTTGTTGAGTATTCTCAGAAGCTTTGCTTTGGTGAGTATCCTAAGAAGATACCTTCATCGCCTTTAGCATCAAAAGCCTTTAGGTTGTCTTTTGCCATTGTTGTGGATTAAGCATTTACATCCAAATATTTTGAAATATGCAACACTTGGTTTTCTTCCATCCAGATCTCATAGGGAGTCTTTGTTTTGTCTATTTATCATACATCCTGTTTTGGGTGTAGCAAGATGTGTTGATTGCTTCAGCCCAAAATCTTTTGGTAACCCCGTCTACCTAACATGGTCCTTGCCGCTTCTTTGAGGGTTCTGTTCTTCTTTCGCAACTCCATTCTCTGCTGTGGAGTTCTTTGTCTGCGATAGTTCATGACCAATACCATTCTCAATACAACATCGAGTTATTATTCCATTGACAAACTCAGATTCTCTATCCGATCTTATTTTGATAATGGTTTGACTCTTCTCATTTTGAATCCTCTTCATCACCGTGGGTAGTTTTTGTAGAGTTTTTTCTTCTTGCACATGAAAATTGTCCATGTATATCTTGAGTAGTCATCTACTACCACCAAGGTGTATTTCTTTCCACTTATCTTGTTTGGTTCCATGGGCCAAATAGATCCATATGAAGCAGATGCAATATTCTTGTTGAGGATGGGCATGCCTTTTCTTTGAATGACGACTTGATTTGCTTTCCCTCCGACATGCATCACATATACTCTCCTTTCAGTATATCGAGTCCTGGAAGTCCTTCTACAAGATGACTTCTTGCCGCCTTGTTAATTGTTTTGAAATTCGGTGACTCGACTTTTTGTGCCACAACCAACTTGATTCAAATTGCACTCTTTCTTTTGCTAGTAGACATGTCGGGTGTTGCGGTTGACCAATCCACTACATACATATTTTTCTGCCTCGCATCCTTGCAAAGACCACTTCATTTGATTCAATTTCTTTGATTTGGCATATACCCATGTTGAATCCAACATTGTAGCCCTTGTCACGAGCCGATCGATACTCGTAGAAGTTGAAGTTGAGTCCTTCAACATATGCAACATCCGTGATTTCTAATCCATTTCTCTTGATGGATCCAATGCCTCTTATTTCACCAGAGCTTCATTTCCCCAAATATGACTTTTGCTCCTTTGACTTCCTTGAATTTTGACAGATTTCTCTTATTTCTGTCATGTGTCCGGAATGACCACTATCCATGTACCAGGTTCCTCGCACTCACTGTTCCTGAACCCGCAATCAAGGAAATTAAGTTTTAGGTACCCATGCTTGTCCTGGGTCCCGAGGGGTTAGAATTGTAAGATGATCCAACCAACCTATAGCCAAATGATTTGACTCTCAAGAGGTTGCCATCTATCGATTGCCATAATCATAATTAATCCTGGCAAATTGCTTGGGGATTCTAGGTTCATACAAATTGTCTCTTTTGTCTCAGATGTATCGCGATATGTGTTTTAGCAATTGCCTTCCTTGGGTAATTGTGGTGTCTTTGAGTGTAGTGCCTAGGTGCATATGTGTGTCGATGAAAGCTCTTATGCTTTTGGAATGGCCTTTCCGAGTTCTAGGCCTTTTCCATTTGGGCTTATATTCCATAAGTCCGTGGCCGATAGTTCACATTATTCCAATCACCTTGGCTTGGATATTTTCTACCATCCCCATCATATGTATTTCTTTTATGGGTTTTCGGGATTTTTGGTAGCTCGCTTCTTCTTTACAGAGTATTTTGTTGCTTGGAGTTTCTTTGAGGACTCGTACCAATCTCTTCTCACTGTGTCTTTCAAAGACACTCAATCGGCGTTTTCCTTTTCCTTTGTAACCAAGGCCGTTTGCTTAGATTGTGCTTTGAGTGAATGTGTGTGCAACATTTAGAGTTTTGGATTTTTCGGACTCTTCATGACTTGAAGATCCTTTTTCCAAAATTACTCTTGAGGTTTGACATGGCACGCAGGAATTAAATCCTAAGCCCTGTCTTGTCTCCACATTCTCTTTGACTCATAATAAGATCATCCAATGATTTGGATGCCTTAGTGAATGAGGCAATAACATTCTTGAGGTCATTCTCCTCTTTTTCTATAGCAAAGCAATTTCTCGCTACTAATTTAGCATTTTTAGCCTTTAAATTTTCATTCTCAACAATTTTGTTTGACTTAGAGTTCTCACCTCCTTAGTCACTTTGAGTTTTGACTTTTGAGTAGCTGTTTTCCTCATTCAATAGTGTGTGTGAGGATTTAATGTGTTCAAAATCTTTCATCATTTTGCTTAATGAATCATAAAGATCAAGAGGTGATGAAGTGTGTGTGTCACGATCCACCATCACTAGTGTCCGAGTTTGTTGAGTTAGATTGTACCTCATCTTCTTGATCTTGTTCTTTGGCCATCAAGCAGATCAGGGCTTCTTCTCTTCGTGAGTCACTTGAGTAGTCACCATCTGCTTCTCGAATCACTGCCTTCTCTCTTTTATTTGTTTCAGCGATCTCGACCATCATTGCCTTTTTCCTTTCTTGTCTTCTTTCTCTCAAGATCTTTCTTCTTCTTCATCCTTGTACTTGTTGACTACAGGATATGAGCAGCCAATGGCATAGTGACCTGGTTGTCTACAGCCCAACATAGATATTCACCTTTTGATCGCCTTCTTTCCATTCTTGAGTTGTCAGCCCTTTGATACTCAACTTTTTGATGATCTGTTCTCTTGGTTGGCCTGTCATCCCTTGATTTGGAGGAGCTGAGTGTCTTCGGAAGATTCACCCTTTCTCTCTTGTAGTTCTTGTTAAAGAACTTGTTAAATCTTTTAACCATCGGGCTATTTCTTCCGGGGTCAATTGCTTTTGACCTCGCCTCTCTCTTCCGTCTTTGACAATTAGAGCAAATTGCTTTGGGTACAAATGTCTCTTCCTGGTCTTTCCTTCTCACCAAACTCGTAGGCTTTGAGGTCCGAGAATAACTCATGATTGGATGTCTTTGATAGGTCCATGGAGTGTCTCGTGCCATGACCTTCATTTCCCATTTATTTGGAAGACTTTTTAGGATCTTCATACACATTTCTTCGTGTATATTCCTTTCCAAGTGTAGTAGATGACTCATTTGTGATTTCGTAAACCGAGCGTCTAGTTGATCCAGGTTCTCTCCCGAGATCATTTTGAAGTTTTCAAATTTTTGTATCGCCATCGATAATTTGTTTTCTTTGATTTGCTTCGAGCCTTCACAAATCAATGTCACTTGTCCTGCATTTCTTTAGCCGTTTTGCATGATTTGACTTTGTTGAACATGGCTTTGTCCAAGGTTTTGTAAAGGATGTCCTGGCTACATTATCCAAGTTGTATCTTTTTTGTCATCATTTGTCCACTCGTTCTTGGTTTTTCAACCATGGTCCGGGAGCAAAGATCTTCTTCTCCTTCACCGCAACTCTTCGCATAACCGTGTTCACCTTTAATATTTGCGAGGCCCATCTTCTATCACTATCCACATCTCATCATGTAATGCCGATAGATGAGCCTCGCATACGAATTTTCCAATCATCAAATTCTTCGATAGTGAACATAGGGATGCGTGTTAAATTTGCTTCCATGATAATGACTTTTAATAAAAAATGTTTTGAAGGTTTAAGTACTAAAGCAGACTTTGAAAAGTTTGAGATCTAGTTCAAGAACTGCCATGCGGAGGGTTCAATGAACCAACCGCTCCGATACCACTTGTAGGTCCAAGGGGTGTAAGTGTAAGGTTTAAGGGGGTTGAATAAACCTTACCAAATTTTCGATTTAGTCCTTTTAAATCTACAGAGTTGATTCTACACACTGTGTCCTTGATGGACAGTCGAATTAGTCACTCAAGAGAGTTAATCTCTCAATAGACTCAAATTGAGCTGTTGATGGAGTAACTGTTTGTTGGCTATAATTTGACTCAATCGTGGTTTTATTTTCACGGAAGACTTAACACCCTTAAGTTTGATTAAGCAAGATTTTCGAGCTTGATTTAGTACTTATAAATTATCAAATGGATAGCAAATTTATCAACAGATATAAGCGATTAAAGGTGCAGAATTTAAATGTCGAAATGTAAATGACACAAAGAAAGTTTTTATAGAGGTTCAAGATGGGGTAATTCTTCTACTCCTCTCTTCTCCAACTCCCGGAGGAATCCACTAAGTAATGATCAGTTTACAAAGTGGTAATACCCAGATACAAGTCTTGATCACAATAGCCGACTTGATCCTTAGGGACTCTCCCGAGACGCCTTGATCACTCGGTGGCTTCTCGACGACTCAGCCTTTCTTCACAGGGCAACCGCTTTGTTACTACTACTCACTTGCTCAAGCTCTTTGGATTTGATCACGAAGCCCTCCAAAAGCTTAAGACTTGGTTCAACCTTGAACCTTTCTACAATCCTTCCGGAATGTAGACCCCTTGTTTTCAAAAGTTTCCTCTTCAACCGATAGAAGTTCTCTTTCCTTCACAGTGAGTGTTGGATTGATGTACTTGTGAATGTAGGCTTGAGGATTGAGAATGTTTGTTTTTCTGATGTGCTTGTATATCTCGCGTGTGTGTCATCCTTTTTTTTTTTTCAAACAAACTCCTCGGCCTTTTTATAGTGAACTTTCAAAAATTTGCCCGTTGAAGAGATAGGCTTATTTTTGAAAGTCACTTTGCAAATCGTTGGCTTGCGCTTCTTGGAATTTTGTTTCCTCGTATGAATTGTTGTTTCACCTTTCGCAGTTCGACACAAAGTGTAGTGCTTCCCATTGGTTCATTCCAATTGCACGCTCGGGATCGAGCACTCGAGAAAAGTGGTATGGAGATATTACTTGTTTAAGTAAATCTCTTGATTTCGGCAACGGTTCTTTTACGCTTATCTCGACTTGATCGCATTTCCTTGCTTTCCCAGGTGACTTGAGTCGCCTTCCAATCATGGATGACTCTTCCGTCACTTCAACTTGAGACTGGCTTTTCTTGAGTTGACTTGATCGATGCTCCACTCACCGCATCTCACCGCTTCTCCAAAGAGAGTTCCCTGCTCACTCTTCTTGCCATACTGTTGTCTCGCAATGAGTCTTCCTTCAGTCTTGATTGTTCTTCTTGCATGTTGGGGCGTAGTTGTCTTCGACTTAGCTTCGCGACTCTATTCATTATAATGCATTTTACAACAAGAATTGGGGTGCCAACTTTCTTTCTATTCTAAGTTTTACATGGCATTCATCAAAATCTAAACAATAAAATTCCTAACAATTTCCTTTTTGATGATGCCAAAACTTAAACCATACAAAGATGCAAATAACAAAGATACATACTGAGATGGTGTATTGACATAGAATGTATGCGCTTTAATCAATCTTTTTATTGATCATATCATTCTTGTACTTAACACAATGTTTACAAGGTGTATCGGAGTATATACTTGTCTTCACAAAAAAAGATAAAGAATTTATAGCTTTATTACGAAGAAGACTTACATTGTATGTATTTACATAATAAAATACACGGGGTTGACAAAGAACACTTCATCTCCTTTTTCTCCTTCTTTCATCTTGTTCAAGATCTTCTTCTCTTCTTCTCTTCTCGTCATCACCGCTTTCTTTTTTCTTTTCATATGCCTTCCGGGCGCCTTCATCTTTTCTTAATCTTTCTGTCTCTTTCCGCCATAGCCGTGAGTTTGTCTCTTGTTTTCTTCTTCTAATCTCTTTGCATACTCAAAGGCGTTAGATTTAGCCACTTTTAAATTTGCCACTTGGTCAAGTTTCCAACCCAGAGATCCCTCCTTTCTTTCCCGGATCTACGTATTCAATATTCTTGGGCAGAGGCCTAGGTCCTGAAGCTTCTTCCTCCACTACGCTTCTTCCTCTACCTCTGGGCGTATATTGTCAGGGGTCTTCTTCTTCCCAAACTGAGTGACTAGCAGAGTGACCAGCAGAGAGTGATCTTTTTAAGTCTCACGCTCCTGTCCTTCTTCACATAACGCGAGACCCTTTTCCAAAGATAAGTCCCAAGCTTGAGCCATAGACATATTTGCAAAATATCCTCAGATTCGAGCGTTTTAAATTCATCGATCGATCGCGGCTCTGTCCCGACATCCGAGATGGCATAAGTGTCTCTGCCAACCGGAATGCCTCCATGTTCTTTCAAGATGTTCATCACCCTGGCATCCATTCTTCCTTCCACTTCCTTCATCCCCGCTTCAATTGCTTTTCTCTTCTCAACCATAGATACAAAGCAGAGTGTTGAAGTGGCGAGTCACTGGGAGTTTCCGCTTATAATGTCACCGTGACAGGACCTTGTTGGGGGTTTGTGCAATCATTAATGTCACATCTGCCGATCCCCCCTCAACAAGCTTTCCTTTCTTCTCGTTTCAAGACTTCCTCGATTGATTTTCTCTTCTCACTGTTTGTTCCCTTCTCGATTGCTCCTTTCTTTTCAGCTTCAGATTTTGTCGCTTTAAGGTATTCCTCTTCTCCATCTTTGTTGTAAATCGCATTGTGACAAATAGGGGCTGATCAAAGCTGAGTTAAGTCGCCTATGCCTAAACATGCAAGAAGACAATCGGAGACTAGAAGGAAGACTCATTTTGCAAAGAAACCGAGTATGGCAAAGAAGAGAAGACGGGAACTCGATCAAGGTGCAACTGAGCAAAGTATCGGTCAAGTCAACTCAAGATAGCTAAGTCTCAAGTCAAGTGATGAGAAGAGTCATTCAATGATTAAAAGTTGACTCTAAGTCACTGGGGAAAGCAAGGAAATACTGATCAAGTTGAGATAATCGAAAGAGATCCGTTCCACGAGTAAAATCAAGAGAATTACTTAAACAAGTAATACCTCCATACTACCTTTCTCAAGTGCTCACCCGAGAAGCGTGCAAAGGAAATGAACCAATGGGAAGCACTACACCGTGTCGAACTCGAAAAGTCAAGAACAATTCATACGAGGAAGTGGCAATTCCAAGGATCGCAACAAGACAAGCTAAGCGACCACAAGTGACTTTCAAAAAATAAGCCTATCTCTTCAACGGGCAGATTTTTGAAAGATCACTATAAAAGGCCGAGGAATGACGACGAGAGAAGGTTACCAAGGTTATCGAATCACGAACATTCAAGCAAATATTTGAATCAGAACCTAAGATATTCTCAAATCATTCAAGATTAATCCTCAAGCCTACACTACGAAGAAAATCAATCCAACACTCACCTGTGAAGGAAAGATAACTTCAATCAATTGAAGAGGAAATTGTTGAAGAATCAAGCGGGTCTACATTCCACGAAGGATTGTAGGAAGGTTCAAGGTTGAACCGGTCTTGAGCTTTTGAGGGCTTAGTGATCAAATCCAAAGAGTTTGAGCAAGTGGTCAGAGTAGCAAAGCGTACTGCCTGTGAAGAAGCTGAGTCGCACGAGAAGCCACCTGAGGTGAGTGACCAAGGCATCTCGATCGAGTCCCGAAGGATCAAGTCACCGTGTGTGATCAAGACTTGTATCCGGACTGTTACCACTTTGTATACCGATCAATACCTAGTGGATTCCTCCAGGAGTTGGAGAAAGAGAGGAGTAGAAGAATTACCCCATCTTCGAACCTCTATAAAAATTTATCGTGTCATTTACATTTCAAGACTTTAATTCCTGCATTATATTTGTTTAATTCTCACGACATATTTGCTATCCATTTGATAATCTCTAAGTACTAAAACCCAAGATTAAATCACTACTAAACCAAACTTAAGGGTGTTAAGTCTTCGTGAAAACAAACCACAGTTGAGCTAATTCGGTCTTAATAATTTGAGTTATTCTATCATCAAATTTCGGTCAGTCTGTTGAGTGACTAACTCTTGATTAACTAAATTGGTCTGTCCACCAGGACACATGTTGTGTAGTATCAACTCTAAACTTTTAAAAGGACTAAATCGAAAAATTTGGTAAGGTTTATTCAACCCCCTTCTAAACCTTACACTCACACCCCTTGGGACCTACAAGTGGTATCGTGAGCGGTTGGTTCATTGAGCCTTCCGCACCGGGTTCGAACTAGATCTTCAAACTTTTCAAAGTCTGTTTTAGTACTTAAGTTTTCAAAACTCCTTTTATCATTAAAAGTTATTATCATGGAAGCAAATTTGACACGCATCCCTATGTTCACAATTGAAGAATTTGATGATTGGAAAATTCAGATGCAGTGCTCATCTATCAAAGATTACATGATGAGATGTGGATAGTGATAGAAGATGGGCCACGCAAATCTTAAAAAGTGAACTGATTGTAAGAAGAGCTACAATCAAGGTGAAGAGGATGTTGCCCTAGACAAGCTATGGTTGAAAAACCAAGAACTCGAATGGACAAATGATGATGAAAAAGATACAACCTGGACAATGTAGCAAAGACATCCTTTACAAAACTTGACAAAGCCATGTTCAATAAAGTCAAATCATGCAAAACGGCTAAAGAAATGGGACAAGCTAACATTGATTTGTGAAGGCTCGGAGCAAATCAAGGAAAATAAATTATCAGTGGTCGTACAAAAATTTGAGAATTTCAAAATGATCGCAGGAGAAAACCTAGATCAACTGGATGCTCGGTTCACGTAAATCACCAACGAGCTATCTCGACTTGGAAAGGAATATACACAGAATGAAATGTGTATGAAGATCCTAAAAAAGTCTCCCGGTGAATGGGAAATGAAGGTCATGGCACGAGACATTCCATGGACCTATCAAGACCTCCAACCATGAACTATTCTCGGATCTCAAAGCCTACGATTTGGTGAGAAGAAAAGATCGAGGAAGAGACAATTTACACCCAAAACAATTTGCTTCTAATTGTTAAGGATGGAAAGAGAGCCGAGATCAAAGAAGTCGTTGATCCAGAAGAAATAGCCCTATTGGTTAAAAGGTTCAACAAGTTCTTCAATAAGAACTACAAGAGAGGCAAGGGCGAATCTTCCGGAAGACACTCGGCTCCTCCAAGTCAAGGGAAGATAGGCTAACCAAGAGAAACAGTGATCATCAAAAAGTCAATATCAAAGGCGACAATCCAAGAATGGAAAGAGTGATCAAAAGGTTGAATATCTATCTCTTTGGTAGTAGGCAACCAGGTCACTATGCCATTGATTGTCCATATCTGTAGTCAACAAATACAGGAATGAAGAAGAAAGAAAGGTCTTGAGAGAAAGAAAGACAAGAAAAGAAAAAGGCAATGTTGGTGCAGAGGGCCGAGACAGCCAAGTCAAGAGAGACAAATGATTCAGAGAGCAGTGAAGTCGACTACTCAAGTGACTCGAAGAAGAAGCCCGATCTGTTTGATGGCCAAGGAACAAGATCAACTCGACCAAGAAGATGAGGTACACTCTAACTCATCAAACTCGATTCTAGTGATAGTGATCGTGACACACACACTTCATCACCCACCGATCTTTATGATTCATTAGGCAAAATGATGAAAGATTTTGAACACATTAAATCCTCACACACACTATTGAATGAGGAAAACAATTTACTCAAGAATCAAAACTCAAAGTCATGACTAAGGAGCCGAGTACTCTAAATCAAATAGTTGTTGAGAATGAAAGTTTAAAAATTTGAAAATGCAAATTAATAAAGCAGAGATTGCTTTGCTATAGAAAAGAGGAGAATGACCTCAAGAATGTTATTGCCTCATTCACTAAGGCATCTAAATCATTGGATGATCTTATTATGAGTCAAAGAGAATGTGGAGACAAGACAGCTTAGATTTAATTCCTCTATGCTATGTCAAACCTCAAAAATAATTTTTGGAAAAAGGATCTTTCAAGCCATGAAGAATCGAAAAATCCAAAACTCTAAATATTGCACACACATTCAATCCAAAGCACCATAACAAGAAAACTGGCCTTGGTTATAAAGGAAAAGGAAAACTTGACGGTGAGTGCGCTGAAAGGATAGTGAGAAGAGATTCGGTTGAGTTCTCAAAGAAACTCAAACAAAAATTACTCAGAAAGAAGAAGTTACAGAGCTACCAAAAATCCCAAAAATCTATAAGAGAAATATATATGATGGGAATGGTAGAAAATATCCAAGCCAAGCGGATTGGAATAATGTAAACTATCGCGATAAACTTATGGAATATAAGCCCAAATGGCAAAGGCCAGAACTCAAGAAAGGCCATTCCAAAAGTACAAGAGCTTTCATCAAGACACATATGCACCTAGGCACTACACTCAAAGACACCACAATTACCCAAGAAAGGCAATTGCTAAAACACATATGCAGTATACGAGACAAAAGAGACAAGCAATTTTGTATGAACCAAGAATCCCCAAGCAATTTGCCAAAATTAATTATGATTATGGCAGCGATAGATGGCAACCCCTTAGAGCAGATCTTTTGGCTATAGCTGGTTGGATCATCTTACAATACTAACCCCTCGGACCCGGACAAGTATTGGTACCTAAAACTTAATTTCCTTGATTGCGGGTTCAAGGAAGTGAAAGTGCAAGGAACCTGGTACATGGATAGTGGTACATTTCCGGACATATGATAGGAAACAAGAAAAATCTGTCAAAATTCAAGGAAGTTAAAGGAGCAAAAGTTATATTTGGAGGAAATGAAGCTCCGGGTGAAATAATAGGCATTGGATCCATCAAGAAGAAGCGGATTAGAAATCACGGATGTTGCATATGTTGAAGGACTCAATTTCAACTTGCTAAGCATCACCAACTCGTGACAAGGGCTATAATGTTGGATTTAACATGGGTATATGCCAAATCAAGGATCTTCAATCGAACGAAAGCGTGTTGCAAGGATGCGAGACAAAAGAACATGTATGTAGTAGATTGGTCAATCGCAACACCCAAAGACTCCGCTGTCTATTAGCAAAGAGCATATTTGAATCAAGTTGGTTGTGGCACAAAAAGTTGAGTCACCCGAATTTCAAAACATTTAACAAGCTTGCGAAGTAATCTTGTGGAAGGTTTCGGACGATATACAAGAAGGAGAGTATATGTGACGCATGCGAAGAAGGGAAAACAAATCGATCATCATTCAAAGAAAAAGACCGCCCATCTTCAACAAGGATATTGCACCGCTACATATGGATCTATTTGGTCCGATTGAACGCTAGCATAAGTGGGAAGAAATATACTTTGGTGGTAGTAGATGACTACTCAAGATATACATGGACAATATTCATGTGTAAGAAGAAAGAAACTCGAAACTACCACGGTGATGAAGAGGATTCAAAATGAGAAGAGCAAACCATTATCAAAATAAGATCGAGAGGAATCGAGTTTGTCAATGGTATAATAACTCAATATTGTATTGAAAATGCCATTGGTCATGAATTATCTGCGGCAAAGGACTCCTTGTGAGAATGGAGTTGCGAGAAAGAAGGAATAGAACTCTCAAAGAAGACAAGGACCATGTTAGTGAAGCAGGTTACCAAAAAGATTTTGGGTCAAGCAATCAACACGACTTGCACTCAAAAAAGGATGTATGATAAATGGACATCCGACAAAGACTCCTATGAGATTTGGACAGGGAGAAAAAACCAAATGTTGCATATTTTAGAATATTTGGATGTAAATGCTTCATCCATAACAATGGCAAAGACAATCTAAAGGCTTTCGATGCTAAAGCCGATGAAGGTATCTTCGGGGATACTCAAATTTAAAGCAAAGCCTACTGAGTACTCAACAAAAGGACTATGGTTGCAAGAGGAATCCATTCATGTGGTATTCGATGAGCCAAATGTAAATGGAGAAGACATTGAAGAGTCACCGATAAGATAAGATGAACCATCCAACTATCTGAGAAGAGTCCCTATCTTTCAAGTCAAGCCGGGAATTACAAACTCGGATGAAGATGAGATAGTTGAGTCTCATAAAATCTTCGGAAAATTTGCGGCTAAGTGATTGCGAGAGAGCGATCAAAGCAACATACCTGCTAGACGATCGAATCCGGCTAACTTACTTCAACTTTGATGTAAGATGGTGAAAGACCATCCACCGGAACTTGTCATTGGAGATATAAGAGAAGGTGTCAAAACAAGATCGAACTCAACAACAAGCTATGTTCACATGCTTCATCTCACAAATAGAGCCTAAAGATGTGTTTCAAGCATTGTATGATGACACATTGGATTCAAGCTATGCAAGAAGAGTCAATCAGTTTGAAAGAAATAAAGTATGGGAATTAGTTCAAAGACCCACCCATCAAAATGTTAATTGTACTAAATGGGTGTTCAAACAAGATGAACGAGGAGGGTTCGTGGTAAGAAACAAAGCAAGACTAGTAGCTAAAGGATATTGCCAAGAAGAAGGAATGGATTTTGATGAAACATTTGCTCCGTAGCAAGATTGGAAGCTATAAGGATGTTTCTTGCCTATGCAGCTCACAAGAATTTTATTGTATATCGATGGATGTAAAAAGTGCATTCCTAAATGGTTTATTGGAAGAAGAAGTGTATGTTGAACAACCTCCAGGATTTGAGCGCGGAAGACTCTTGGAGATAAGGTATACAAACTCAAGAAAGCTCAGTATGGATTGAAACAGGGCACCGTGAGAGCATGGTATGATACTTTGTCACAATTCCTAATCGAGAATGGATTCACAAAAGGAAAAGTAGATAGAACACTTTTGTAATTCAAGACAAGAAGAGTATACCGCTTGTTCAAATATATGTGGATGACATCATTTTTGGATCCACAAACAAAGAGCTATGTGAAAAATTTTCAAACCTCATGCAAAGCAAATTTGAAATGAGCATGATGGGAGAGTGACATTCTTCCTTGGACTCCAAGTAAATGGTGAAGGATGGAACCTTCATAAGTCAAACAAAATACACCGGAGAGATTTAATGAAGAAATTTGGTATGGAGGAGAAGTCTTCGTGAAAATACCAATGAACACATCGATCAAAATGGACATGGATCGGATGGCAAGCACGTAGATCAAACAAGATACTGAGCACTTATTGGATCATTGCTTTATCTCACAAAGCGGGTTAGACATCACCTTTCTTTGTAGGTGTATGTGCGAGATTTCAATCTGCTCCAAAAGAGAGCCATATGACTGCGAGCTAAGAGGATTTTGAGATATTTGAAAGGAAGCCAAGAAGTTGGCTTATGGTATCCAAGGAAGGTGGATTCAAGCTAATTGGCTATTCGAGACTCGACTATCTTGGATGCAGAGTGGACAGAAAGCACTTCGAGGCACATGTCAAATGCTTGGAAATAGGCTAATTTCTGGTTTAGCAAAAAGCAAAATTCAATAGCCACCTCTGGTGACGAGAATACATAGTTGCGGGCATTTGTTGTGCTCAAATCCTATGGATGAGGCAAAGAAATGAAAAGACTATAAAATTGAAGAAAAGGAAATTCCAATCATGTGTGATAACACAAGTGCAATTGCAATCACTCGTAAATCGTGTTGCACTCAAGAACAAAGCATATCGATGTCGATATCACTTCATAAGAGATCATGTTGAAAAGAAGGACATCATATTGGAATATATCTCAACCGCGATAAACAAGTTGGTGACATATTCACAAAACCATTATGTGAGTCAAGATTTGAAGAACTCAAGCATGAGTTAGGGTTAATTGAACTGAGTGACACTCAGGGAAGACTCAAAGAAAAGAAATAGAACACAAAAAGAGAAAAAGGATGAATTCTCAAAATCGCCTAAATGAATCACCATGTCGAAAGACATCTATAATCAATTAGTGACAAATTTGAGTCACCGAGAGAACTATGACCGGAAGAGTTAAATCACTAAGGGATAAGCTGAGTCATTTATGAGCAAAGTGACAAAAACGATCGTTTTTACTAAGCGGGAATGTTTTTAAGAATGACGCGGCAAGATAATGATGATGTGTACAGACAAAAAGTGCCGCATACCAAGCTTATGATTGATATAAATCTTGCCGCATTAAATTCGAGACATTAAATGCTAATCGGCGTGCAAAATCTAAGCCGTTGATTTCGATCACATTTCAAAAATCACCCGCACGTCCTTTCGTAAAACCATACTTAACCCATTTTTGTCTGTTTTCTCTCACATATCACCAAAACGGATCATTTCTATCTCGAAGCAAAGGCAAAACTCTCTCAAAACCCTCTCGTATTCAAATCAAATTTCTAAGTTTCTTTTCGGTGAAATCCTGAAAAATGGCATCAACCTATGATTTTGTCAAGCTAGGAAAGCAAATCCACACAGGTCGATCGTGGATTTCGAGGGCATGGTCAGCCAGGGGTCCGATGATGCCTCATAAAGAAAATCATTGAAAAGCTCGAAAAGTCGGGCTAAAACCATTTTCGACGATGGAGTTATCAATGACCTATGTGGAAGAGGTCGACGCTTCTACGTGAACGCCGAGATTCACGATTAAGGGATAAAATCATCTGCTCACGGAAAGAAGTTCACCATCTCTCGCCAAGGATTTGGTCAACACCGCTCACTACCAACGGAAGGAGCATCGTAAATCAACGGCCGCTGATGTAGACCTGGCTGCTGCCTGGAGGAAGAGCAAATCCGACTATCTTTGATAAAATAGTCTACACAACAAACAAGAGGTGGCCAAGGAAGGGGAGGACTACCACAAGTGTTGGACATAGTTGCCAAATGCATAGACATCAAATTTGGCGGCTTTGACCAACTATCAAAAGCAAAGTTGATCGTAATGGTTGCGATCATTGAAGAAAGGAAAATAAACCTGGGCCGAAGTTTGTCTACAGCAGACTACGTGCCGTAATGTAGAACAAATCCCTTGAGGAAGATGGTGCATTTGGAGGATCCCAGGATATGGCCCGGTGATTGGTCGGTGATGGAGGTGAAAGGAGTCCTCTTCGACATGGAAAGACGTTCCATGTAAACAAGAGGATGTTGGATCAAACCTTTTCGGCGCACGTAAGAGCCCACGCCAAGAGAGCGATACAAGTGAGGGGGAATCACCGACTCAAGATCAAAATTGCTTCCTCTCCACCAAAGAAGAAAGATGCCCCGCGTTGCTAAGAAGATCACGCTTCCTCCCGCAAAGAAAGAAAAACAAAACCTCGCTTCCCGCCCCCGCAGCTCGAAGTCACCCGCTCCCGCAGCTCGTGTCTCCCCGCCAAAGAATAACGGCCAAGAAGGAATCTCAAATACCTTCTTCTTGGTCGTCAAAAAAGAGGAGAATCGATAAGCAAGACGGCCGCTCCTCGAAGAAAACACCAAAGACGCCCGCCGCCCAGACTTAAGACACTTTCTCGAACGGGGAAATCCTTTGGTACGAACCAAGAGACGAAGAAGAATCATCAAGCAATCCGAACTTGAAAACAAATTTGAATCACCCATTCACCGCAACATACGGAGATCTGGCTGGAGAAGAGAGTCTCCGGATATTATTGATGAAATGACCTAAGTCTCACAAGGCGATCACAGAGGCAAATCAAGACCCAGTAGTTCGAACAACCGAGACACAAAAAGAAGCCGAAAGAGATGATGATGTGATGATCCTATCCCTCACCTTATCCAGACATCCAAAATCGTGCGAGAGTGGAGGAAGTGGAAATTGAGTCGATCCAGGGAACAGTTCCAACGGCCCGAGTTTATCGAAGAAGAAGAGGAATCGTTGAACTTTCTTGGATCGACCATCTGTGATTCAAGCATTGGATGAAGAAAATCGCATGAGATATCTTGCAGATCTTCAAGGACAAGGAGAAGGAGAGAGCGCAGAGGAAGGCGAGGCACGAGAGAAGCCCGGCCAAGATCTCGCCCTCTCACCGGCACCACGTAACATACACATCCTCACCTCGACATTCTATCGTAAAGTGATGAGGATCGGATCCCGCTGCCGCCAAAGAAGAGTTGCAAATGCAAAGAAGCAATGCGAATCACGAATTCTTCATGAGAAAAGAATGATGGGGGGACCAGAGAGTCCTCCAAAGCACACCTGAATTGTGGACCTAATGGGAGTGGTGCAAAAGATATTGCCACGCTTGTTCCGCCACCGGTTCCCACTCACTCGGAAGAAGGAATTAAGGGAAATGGCGATGAAATCGGGTTAGTGGGGACCCGGTCACGAGCCAACCCCTAATGAAGGTGTCTTACCACCGCCACAACTACGAACACTCGAGAAAACAATGAGAGTTTGGAGACGAGTGACCCCATTCCAAGTCACTCACCGATGCGCCACCGAGGGGAAACTCCCTCCACCGCAAAGAAGGTCCGAGGATGCCGCAGATGACTCAACAACGAATCTAGGAGGCGAAGTGGAGAAAGTACAAACACAAAATACACAAGCAAGTTGCCATCAACGAAGCTCGCATACGATTGAGACGTTTTCTCGGTGAGGTGCCAACCGCTCAAGGCTAATGACGCTGTTGATGCAGTCGAGGCACATGAAGGAATGACCGGGAGTTAACACTGGCGATGAAAGTGCAATCCATGGGGTTGAGACTCAATGGATGCCACCCAGAAGACCCTAAGACACGGTGACACATCTGCCGAAAGAGAGGTCCAGTGCCTCGCCGCAGCTTGAGCTGCAGGAGGTAATGAAGACCAACGGGAGATTGAGACTTCCAGGGTAAAGAAGTCAAGTAGAGAACATCCCTCCCGCTATCATTAATCCATCCGAAAAGGAGATTAGCGCACTTCACGACTCCCAGGATAATCCCGATGTAACTTTTCGGGATCGAAGTAGACGATGAAGCCTGAGTCATCCCCTGTGATCGATCCAAAAGACTCAGCTAAGGATGTTCCAACCACGATGAAAGAAGAAGATGCTGATCAAGATGAAAGAAGGAGACAGCGAAGGAGATGAAGTGTTGCTGTCCAACCCTTCGTGTATTTTATCATGTAAATACATACAATGTAAGTCTTCTGTAATAAAGCTATAAATTCTTTATTTTCAGTATAGACAAAATGTACTCTGATACACCTTGTAAACAGTTGTGTAAAGTACAAGAATGATATGATCAATAAAAAGATTGATTCTGCGCATACATTCTATGTCAATACACTATCTGTATGTATCTTTGTTATTTGCATCTTTGTATGATTTAAGTTTTGGCATCATCAAAAAGGGGGAAATTGTTAGGAATTTTATTGTTTAGATTTTGATGAATGCCATGTAAAACTTAGAATAGAAAGTTGGCACCCCAATTCTTGTTGTAAAATGCATTATAATGAATAGAGCTGGCCAAGCCAAGACATTTCTACGCCCAACATGCAAGAAGAACAATCAAGACTGAAGGAAGACTCATTGCGAGACAGTGAGTATGTCAAGAAGAGTAGACAGAACTCTATTGGAGAAGCGGTGAGATGCTGGTGAGTGGAGCATCGTCAAGTCAACTCAAGAAAAGCCAAGTCTCAAGTTGAAGTGTGTACGGAAGAGTCATCCATGATTGGAAGTTCGACTCTAAGTCACCTGGGGGAAAGCAAGGAAATGCGGTCAAGTCGAGATAATCGTAAAAGAACCGTTGTACGTAAATCAAGAGATTTACTTAAACAAGTAATATCTCCATACCACTTTTTCTCGGAGTGCTCGGTCCCGTACGTGCAATTGGAATGAACCAATGGGAAGCACTACACTGCGTGTCGAACTCAAAAGGTGAAACAACAATTCATACGAGGGAAACAAAGAATTCCAAGAACGCAAGCCAACGACGCAGCAAAGTGACTTTCAAAATAAGCCTATCTCTTCAACGGGCAAATTTTTGAAAGTTCACTATAAAAGGCCGAGGAGTTTGTTTGAGAAAGAGGGATGCATGAATGACATATACGTGAGATAGACAAACACATTAGAAAAACTGAAACAATCTCAATCCTCAAGCCCGCATTTCAAGTACATCAATCCAACACTTACCCGTGAAGGAAAGAGAACTTCAACCATTGAAGAGAAACCTTGAAAACAAAGGGGTCTACTTTCCAGAAGGATTGTAGAAAGGTTCAAGAGTTGAACCAAGTCTTAAGCTTTTGGAGGGCTTCGTGATCAAATCCAAAGAGCTTGAGCAAGTGAGTCAGAGTAGCGCAGCCCCTGTGAAGAAAAGGCCGAGTCGACGAGAAGCCACCGAGTGATCAAGCGTCTCGTGATCGAGTCCCAAAGGATCAAGTCGGCTGGTTGTGATCAACATTTTGATCCGGATGTTACCACTTTGTAAATCGATCATTACTTAGTGGATTCCTCCAGAATTGGAGAAGAGAGGAGTAGAAGAATTACCCATCTTCGAACCTCTATAAAAACTTTATCGTGTCATTTACATTTCAAAGATTTAAATTCTCGCACTTTTAATCGCTTATATCTCACGATAAATTTGCTATCCAATTGATAACTCATAAGTACTAAATCAAGCTCTAATATTTTGCTTAATCAAACTTAAGGGTGTTAAGTCTTCCAATAAAAATAAAACCACAAATGAAAGTTAAATTGTAGCCAATGTGAGTTACTACATCAACAAATTTCAGATCATGTTGAGAGATTAACTCTCTTGAAAGTGACTAATTCGATTGTCCATCAAGGACACATCCGTGTAGAATTAACTCTCAGAGATTTAAAAGGACTAAATCGAAAATTTGGTAAGGTTTATTCAACCCCTTCTAAACCTTACACTTACACCCTGGGACCTACAAAAACGATCTCGCACGATTCCACGTGCACTGATCCTGTCATTCCATCGATACCATCATTCCGGTGACTATGATTTTGACGCTGTTGGCCATCACCGCAGCAGAGAAACAATTTGAAGTTCGGAGGTGTTCAAAGCATTATTTGCGTAAATTGAGCGGATGGAGAGGCACCAGGCCTCGATGGACATGAGACTAGACAACAGAGATGCCAACTCTGGCCGACTTGAGAGGCATAATAGTCGAATCGGGAATGGTGGCAACAAAGAAAGAAACAATGCGTGTGGAACAAGCTAGATACTTCAGGACATTGTTCAAAAGTTTGTTGGTATGGAGAGCCGAGAATGCCGATGCAAAGACGAAATTGAGAGAACACATTGAGCACATGCATGAAGCTCACATCACCGAGATAAAACTCTGCGTGAGCAAAATAAGAGTGATCTCCAGTATGGAAGAAAACATGGATAGAAAATTCAGCCTTCTCACGGCCGAGATGGTTAATTTCAAAGAGAGTCCAACGCTACTCGCTCGAATTTCGCGCCGCATACACCGTAGAAGAGACTCGGCGCGAATCCTCGGCTATCGCAGGCTCGATTTCCGCTTGCAAGTATGTTTCCGGGTTCTCTCTTCTTTGATGATGCCAAAAAGGGGGAAGAGGAATACCTAAAAGCGTCAAGAGTTCGATGTTGAAAAGGAAGGAAGCGTTGCAAAGGAAAGACGGTGAGGAAGTGTCAAAACAAAAGAAAGGAAAGTTAGTTGAGGGGAAGGATCGAAAGATATGACATTGATGATTGCACAAACCCCCAACAAGGTCTTGTCTGGTGATATTATCGGCAAACTCCAATGATTTCGCCACTCCAACACTCTGCTGCATCTATGGCCGAGAAGAGAAAAACATTGAAGCAGGGATGGAGGAAGTGGAAGGAAGGTTGAATGCCCGAGTTATGGACATCTTGAAACAACATGGAGGCATTCCAAAGAGACGGAGACACTTATGCCATCTCGGATGTCGGGACCGAGCCACGATTAGTTGATGAATTTAAAACGCCGCATCCGAAGGATACTTCGCAAACATGTCTATGGCTCAAGCCACGGGACTTATCTTGGGAAAAGGGTCTCACGTTATGTGAAGAAGCCGACGGTGAGCGGACTACCGGCAGTCACTCACTGCCGGCCACTCAGTTTGGAAAGAAGACCCCAAGTACAATACACGCCTGAGAGGAAGAGGAAGAAGCGAGTGGTAGAGGAAGAGGCTTGACTCCAGGCCTCCGCCAAAAACATTGAGTACATAGATCCGTGCAAGAAAAGAGGGATCTTTGGTCTTGACCAAGTAGCCAACTGCAAGTGGCTAAAAGCAATCGAGTATGCGAAAAGAATAGAAGAAGAAAATAAAAGACAAACTCAGCTATGGGAGGAAAGACAAGAGAGATTAAGAAGAGAGAAGGTCGCCGGAAGGCATATGAAAAGAAGAAGAAGGCGGTACCAAGATGAGAAAAAGAGAAGAAGACCGTGGAAGATGACAGAATCAAGAAGATGAAAAGAAGGAGACATGTGAAGGAGATGAAGTGTTGTTGTCACCCCCTCATGTATTTTACTATGTAAATACATACTATGTAAGTCTTCTCCAATAAAGTCAGTAAATTCTCTATTTTTGTAGACAAATGTTTGCTCGATACACCTTGTAAACATTGTGTAAAAGAACAAGAATGTTATGATCAATAAAAGGATTGATTCTACGCATACATTCTATGTGAATGCACTATCTGTATGTATCTTTGCTATTTACATTTTGAATGTTTTAAGTTTTGGCATCATCAAAAAGGGGAAATTGTTGGGAAATTTATTGTTCGGATTTTGATGAATGCCATGTAAAACTTAGAATAGGAAGTTGGCACCCCATCTTTGTTGTAAATCGCAGACTGTTGTGACAAATAAGGGCTGGTCAAGTGAAGTTAATCGGCTATGCCTAAACATGCAAGAAGAAAGTTTGGAGACTAGAAGGAAGACTCACTGCAAGACAATTTGAGTATGGCAAAGAAGAGAAGACGGGAACTCGATCAAGGTGCAGTTGAGATGCGGTGAGCAAAGTATCAGTCAAGTCAACTCAAGATAGCCAAGTCTCAGTCAAGTGTGTGAAAAGTCATTCAATGATTAAAGCTGACTTAAGTCACCTGGGAAAGCAAGGAAATGCGATCAAGTTGAGATAATCTGAAAGAGATCCGTTGTACGTAAATCAAGAGAATTACTTAAACAAGTAATACCTCCATACTACCTTTCTCAAGTGCTCACCCCTTAAGCGTGCAAAGGAAATGAACCAATGGGAAGCACTACACCGTGTCGAACTCGAAAAGTCAAGAACAATTCATACAAGGAAGTGGCAATTCCAAGGACCGCAACAAGACAAGCCAACGACCACAAGTGACTTTCAAAAATAAGCCTATCTCTTCAACGGGCGATTTTTGAAAGATCACTATAAAAGGCCGAGGAATGACTCGAGAGAAGGTTACCAAGGTTATCTCAATCACGAACATTCAAGCAAATATTTGAATCAGTAACCTAAGATATTCTCAAATCATTCAAGATTAATCCTCAAGCCTACACTACGAAGAAAATCAATCCAACACTCACGTGAAGGAAAGATAACTTCAATCGGTTGAAGAGGAAATTGTTGAAGAATCAAGCGGGTCTACATTCCACGAAGGATTGTAGGAAGGTTCAAGGTCGAACCAGTCTTGAGCTTTTGGAGGGCTTAGTGATCAAATCCAAAGAGCTTGAGCAAGTGGGCATGTAGTAGCAAAGGCAAAGTGCCATGTGAAGAAGCCGAGTCGCACGAGAAGCTTGAGTGAGTGACCATCTCTCATCGAGTCCAGAAGGATCAAGTCATTGTGTGATCAAGACTTGTATCCTGGTATTTATTACCACTTTGTATATCCGATCAATACCTAATGGATTCCTCTAGGAGTTGGAGAAGAGAGGAGTAGAAGAATTACCCCATCTTCGAACCTCTATAAAAATTTATCGTGTCATTTATATTTTAGCACTTTAATTCTGATCATATTTGTTTAATTCTGCCGACATATTTGCTATCCATTTGATAATCTCTAAATACTAAAACCCAAGTATTAAATCACTACTAAACCAAACTTAAGGGTGTTAAGTCTTAAAATAAAACAAACCACGAGTTGAGCTAATTCGGTCTTAACAACTGAGTTATTCTATCAACAAACTCACGTGAGTCCTGGTTGAGTGACTAACTCTCATTGATTAACTAAATTTCTTTGTCACCCAGGGACACACTTTGTATGTAGTATCAACTCGAACTTTTAAAAGGACTAAATCAAAAATTTGTAAGGTTTATTCAACCCCTTCTAAACCTTACACTCACACCCCTTGGGACCTACATTCATTCTTATTCGTTTCAACATTGCCAAAACGGTGTACAATTATTACATTCATTTTGAACAATCCCTTGTCTAGATAAACCCCACCAAGGGCGTCTAAACTTGCTCAAGACAAACTTTTGATTCAAAACTAGTCTAAACCCATGGTTAACCTGGCCCGATGAACCCAAAACATTATTATTACGGATATCCGGGACATGCAAAGACATCCGTCGCCTTCAACTCCTTTCCCGAAGTAAGCTTTAGCACCACCGTTCAAATGCCAAGAACATCAGAAGCGGCGTGATTCCCCATGTAGAGCTTTCTTCCAGTCTACGGGATATAGTATGAAAATGCATCCCAATTAGAACAGACATGGCAAGTGGCACCGGTATCCACAAACTATTCTTTTGGGTTATCCACCAAATTGGCTTCAAACACCACCGCCGACATATCAACGTCGTTTAGTTCCTTTTGCTCAACCACATTGACATTGAACTCTTGTTTTGTTTTCTTTTTCTTCGACTTATGACAGTTCTTTGCCATATGGTTCAGTTTGCCACAATTGAAGCAAACCCCCTGGAAATTTTCAGCCGCCGGTTTCTTGCCTTTATCATTAGGCATTTTTCGAATTGCTTGACGAGCCATGCTCCATCAAATTCGCTTTCGAATCCATTGTCAAGCCTGAAGCACAGACTTAGAGTCAATCCTCCTATTGTCTTCTTCAATCCTGAGTTTGATAATTAGATCCTCTAGTCCCATCTCCTTTCGCTTATGCTTGAGATTATTTTTAAAGTCCCTCCAACTTGGAGGCAATTTTTTAATCAATGCGGCCACTTGGAATGTCTCCGGTAAGGCCATTCCCTCGACAAATATTTCATGTAGGATCAACTGGAACTTTTGTACTTGTTTCATCACGTTTTTAGAATCAACCATCACAAAATCCAAGAACTTACCGACAATAAATTTCTTTGTGCCGGCATCCTCGGTTTTGTACTTCTTCTCCAAAGATTCCCAAAACTTTTTGGAGAATTTCATTGCACAATACACACTGTAAAGTGCATCACTAAGCCCATTAAGGACATAGTTACGGCACGGGAAATCACCCTGGCCCATACATCAAACGCATCACATTTTTCAGCATTAGTTTCGTTTTCAACCACCACTGGAGCATCCTTAGTCAGATATTTCGCCAAGCTCAGAGTGGTGAGGTAAAACATCATTTTTCGCTGCCATCTCTTGAAGTCGAAATCCATGAACTTTTCGAGTTCTCAGCCTAAGTGGGAGGGATGATCAGGGTCCTGCTTTTGCTAGCTATCGTGAAGATCAGCTATTTGTCTTGCGATTGTTGATTACACAGTGATTACAACAGGAAGCCTTCAACAATGGCTTTACAAATAGAAAAGAAAAATTACAAGAAAATGAATCGACAATTACAACTTGAAAAAGCAGTTCGAGTTGAGTGGAACTCTTTCGCAAGATAAATACATCCCGACTAGTGCTCACGCACGACGTAATGTCCCCAAAGATAAAACGACTTAACCTCCTTTGTGTACAGTAGCACCACTGACATAAAGGCACATTTGGAACTTAAAGGAGCGAGAACTGGCTGCTGGACTCGAATGCAGAATGAAGTGTTCTTCAAAATATTACGACACTTTTAATGACACCTTCGAAATATCAGAGTATGCGACTTTTTCTATGTTTAAAATCGCAATGAAACCAATTATATGTAGACAACAAAAATTCACTGCGTAGGAATTAAATATGGTAAGTTAATGGGCATTAACCTTCATTGTAACAACCAGGTGTTACAATCACAATGATGACTACTATCTGGGGGTTACAACCACCCCATTATCTGATGAGTTACATACTCCAACAGTCAATTACGAATCTGAACACCTGCAATATCCAGGTTCATCGGGTAGCCAACAATCACTTGAATCTAGGCCAAACTCATTTTCGAGTGACAAAAGTGTAGTGGACTTGGACCCGGGCCCAAAGCGGCCGCCCAGGCCCATGCCCACCAACCACTGACAGGGGCGAGCGAGCGGGCGCGTGCGTGTGGCCCACTTGTGATCATCCACTTATGTTATAATATATCCAACTAATAACATCTTATAATTTATAAACTAGGATAAACTTTGCTTTATAAGCTATGTCGGATGAAGAAAAATCCTTTCAACTCCCTTTACATAATGCCCATTCGTGTGGCCAATTTCATCTATTAATTTCTCACTCACCGAAATTCGGTTTTGAGAAATAAAAAATACTACGAATATCTACTCGAAAAGTAGATTAATAATATATAATTTAATTCCTCCAAAATTAAATTCTTAGCCACCGAAAAATTTGGCCAAAAGTCGAATTGGCGCCCCACTTTCTCAAACCCAAATTTCCAACTCATTTATAAGTGACATAAAAGATAATGTAGAGATATGTTAAGTATCCTTACAAAATATTAGTACCATGATCATGAAACCATAATAAAACATTTACTTGTGTTGTTAATCAATTACAAGCGTCCACAAGTGTCTCGTAATGCATCATAAAAGATACTTTAAATGTCCTGAAAATACAATATGCATGCACTTTAAGTATCCCAAGAAGATGATATTACTATATTTATTAATATATTATTTTTTTCAAATAAATTTTTATTGAATTTTTAAACTTAAAAAAATAATTTATTTAATTTTTTGACAAGTAAGAATTTAATAGTTTAATTTAATTAATTTGTTAATAAGTTATTTCTTAATTAGAATTTATTTTTCAAATTGGAAATTTTTAGTAAAAATAAATTTTTTAATAAAAATAATTAATCATTTTTAATTTAATTAATTTTTTTAAAATTATTATTGGGAGATGTCCTTTCAAATGAATATTTACCAATTTATTAAAAAAAAATAAAGTATGAGTACTAAACTGGTGAATCGCAAACCTCAAGTATCAAACCAACAAAATATCTATTAGTTCAGATACTAAAAAATTAATAACATTTTTCTAGTCAACTAACACAAAAAAACTTGCACAAAATTGCTGACGTTTTGAAGCCAATAATATTATAAAAGATAATGCAAATGAAAAGAAAAAAAGCAAGAAAGAAATATTATATAAACACCTATAAATTTAATATGGGCCTGGAAGAGGTCCAAGTAGCCGCTTATAGCTTGGGCCCAATTTTGAAACCCTTACAAGAACGGCCTAGGTATTTTCTTTTACATATAAAGTCCATTTCACATCATCAATTAGGGTTAGGGTTCTGCATTTTCCTTTAGCTTCGAGCCGACGGGACTGAGACAAGCTCGCCATGGGAAGAAGTAAGTTTTTGCTTATTTGAAATGGTGTGTATCTTTAAGTGATGAGTTGTCATTGGTTTGTTTGTTGAGTTAGATTATATCATTTTGAGTTCAGCTTATTTTGAAGCTGAGAATGATGGGTTTTGTGGATCTGAATGGAAGTTTTTTTTTTTACTTTATATTTTATTTCATTTTTGTGCCATTGTTTTTCGTATGATTGCCGTTGTCTATTGGAAAATTGTTAGATTTTGTAATGTTAAGAGTTTAGAATTAAAAAAAATCATTTTTTTTTACTTATGTGTCTATGAGATAATACTTTGTTTACTGTAATTAGAAGTTGAGTAATTACTTATTAGTGTTGCTATAATGCAAGGGGTTCTGGAAACTCTTTTGATGATTTGAGTTTGGAAGAAGAAAATGTTGCTTTCCCCCCTTATTTTTTATGTAATATTCTAGTGTAATATATGTTTTTTTAATGAGAAAAAGTGTTTGGATATGAAAAACAGTAAATATGTGTGCTTGTCTAACTAGGACGATGACCGGATGAGGAAGGTTGCATTTTTATTTTTCTCCTTGCATCAATCTCATTGAGGTGATTCTTGTATATGCAGCTAACTCTGAATGGCTAGTCAATTAGATGGGATACATTCCCTACTTGCATTTAAACAAAATCTTATAGTATGTTTATTGACTGACTATTAGTCTATTACTGAAATCACACTAACAGCAAACAAGGATTCTGGTGAGGAAGAGGCAGTTGCCAAGGAAAACAATTTTGAGTGTTTGGTTGTTAGGGAAGATACTAAGGGAAAAATAACTTGACTGAAAATAAATGTTATTGTGGAAACTCTCACAAAGGTGAAGAAAATGAGATAAAAGCCTTTAAATTGGATTATTCAATCCTCTCTCAGGCTTCAGCACCGCTATCACTTCCTCATCTACCTTCGTGTTTCTCATTGTTTTCTCTATACAACCAATCATTATTGGGATTTTGATTTTCTTGATTTTGTTTTCCTTTGTCCTATCATTTTTATTTTCTTATCAAAATCCTTGAATCAAGTAGACCTTAAAGGAAGATGGGAATGAGTAAATACTTGAGAATGCTTTGAAGAGATTTTAGGGCCTGATTTGTTTTTAAGCAGTATTCGATGTGGTGTATTAGCTTATGATTTTTCATGATAAAGTATTTTCATGTAGTCATATATGCTCCTTTAAGATTTTTTATAACTAATTCGAGGATGTGCCCATTCCTTTTTTTTTAGGACCGGCTAGGTGTTACCGTCAGATCAAGAACAAGCCCTATCCCAAGTCACGTTTCTGTCGTGGTGTGCCAGATCCAAAGATCAGGATTTATGATGTTGGAATGAAGAAAAAGGGTGTTGATGAATTCCCCTTCTGTGTGCATTTGGTTAGTTGGGAGAAAGAAAATGTCTCAAGTGAGGCATTGGAAGCTGCACGTATTGCATGCAACAAATACATGACGAAATCTGCTGGAAAGGATGCTTTCCACTTGAGAGTGAGGGTGCACCCTTTCCATGTCCTACGAATCAACAAAATGTTGTCATGTGCTGGGGCTGATAGGCTCCAGACTGGTATGAGGGGTGCATTTGGTAAGCCCCAGGGTACTTGTGCTCGCGTTGCCATTGGTCAGGTTCTCTTATCCGTACGTTGCAAGGATGGAAACAGTCATCATGCTCAGGAGGCCCTGCGCCGTGCAAAGTTCAAGTTCCCTGGTCGTCAGAAGATTATTGTCAGCAGGAAATGGTATTTGATTAATTTTTCTGCAGAATTCATCTTGCTTTGTTCCTTTTATTCCCTGTACAATTATTTGTTTCAAGATATGAGTGTTATTTTTTCACTTCATTTCAACTTCGCGATTTGTTCCTTCTTAAATGTATCAATAGTTCTTCTGGTACTTCTGCATTATTCATAGGATGTTGCTTTGGCAGAAACTGTCTTGCTTGTAGTGTGTTTTTCATATGGAAATATATAGTTTAATCATATTCTTTGTACTTGTTTATTTACATACTTTGCAATGGGTTTAGTTTTTTCTATGAACTTTTGCTCTTTGTTACAATAATGGAAAATGAAAAAGCTGTGTCTGTATCGTTGATTTTAATAGCTAATGGGGCTGATATACAATATCTTGAATTTCAGGGGATTCACCAAATACAGTCGCACTGATTACTTGAAATGGAAGTCAGAGAACAGGATTGTTTCTGATGGTGTTAATGCTAAGGTTTGTCTTCGTCTCAAACAATCGAAATGTCTAATGTTCCTTGTTTGTCAGGATGGTGTTTTGAGTTTCATGTGTTCTTTATTATGTATATGTGGTTTGCTATGTGTGGGTTATGTCATTAATATCAATGTTATGTTGCAGCTTCTTGGATGTCACGGACCTTTGGCACAGAGGCAACCTGGAAGAGCATTTTTGTCCGCGGCTGTTGAAGGATGAATTCGATATCTGGAAATGAGATGATGTTTTCTGTGTTTCTTAAAATTTTGACTGCTGTTTGTTTGAACTTGTGCTTGTCTCTCAGACAGCTTTTCCTGTGAACTTGTGTTGAATTTCCTTGGATCTTTAACTGTTTTGAGGCGCATTGGCGTGTTTACATTAATGTTTGATGGTTCCAAATGTTTGTTATCGATTGTGTGACACTATTGCCATGGGTTTATTCCATGCTACTACTCCACGTGCCTAACAATCGTAGATCATATGCTGATCTACTGTAGATATTATCTGGTGCATGTACAAGGCCTTTTAAAAGTTAGATAATATATTTGTTTTAAAATGAAATTTAAGCATCTGCATAGAATGAGACGACGAAGATTAGAAGATTATAAGATACTATCATACTATTTCATCCAAAAAAAGATACTATCATACTAGTAGTGATAAATTTGAAGAGTACCTTTAATAATTAAAAAATAAATGAAAATTTCCTTATCTATTTTAGATGTACTTTTACATTCCAGGAGTTTTTTTTATCACTATTCCTATGTTTTCATTTAATTTATGCTAGTGGGATCAACACTAATACAACTACTTACTTTATATATGATCATTCTTAAGCTATATCAGTTTAATAAGACCCATCCCTGCAATTATTATAAACATAATAATATTTATACAGATTTAATATTTTTGAAAGCAATTCTTATGAATATAAATTCTAGTTTATAAAAAGATAAATGTTTTTGACGTACCAAACAAATAAATATAATTTTTATTATTATCATGTATTTTTCGAACACAAAACTCAACCAAAACTGCTAACTTAAACATATTGACATCTCTAAACTAATATGAAAAATATCGTTCGAAACATGATTTTCAATTTTCATATGAAACATAATCCCACATACCTTAGTGGCTACTAATTTTTTTTTTCTTTCAAAAGAGCACTACTAGTGGAACCTAGACATGTTAATTATTTAAATAATTTTTTTTTAAATTCACAAATGGGTTAGACGGGTTAAATGAGTCATAGTAGATTGACCCGTCCCAACCTGTTTAATTACCAGGTTATTCGGGTTCGACCCGGACCCATGAAACCTAGACATATATCCATTAATTTCGTGTTAGATTCGTGTCGAGTTTGCGTGTCGGGTCCAAAATTGACATCCATACAAGAACATGTTGATCAATTTAAGCCAAAATTCTCCTTGTTCAAATTCTCTCTCATATATGACGTCACAACGTGTATTTAATGAACGAAAAACTACCCTGGGTTTTAATTTGATATATTAGAGATGACCAAATGGAAAATTTCACAATTGACTTTTGTTCTGAAAATTATTAACTGAGAAATGATTCTAATAATCACAAGATAAAGAAAAATCCATTAAAGGAGCACAAAATAGGTCACAGTAAAATTTCCCTTATCTAGTATCAAAAATGACCCTAACCTCGTATCCCCATGTTGTATGGTCCAATGCTTTGACCAAAACTGACGTGGTTGAGTTTACTTTACCAGTCGTCACATCTTTTAAATCAAACGGTTCCTGTTTCTCCACCCTCCCCTGGACTCCACCTCACCCGATTCCAAACCCGAAACCCATCCAAATCGACGCCTAGAATTTAGAGTTTCCGCAAATATATATATATTCAGCAGAAACAGTCACTGGGTATTAAATACTCTCATCAGTAGCAAAAAAAAAAGGTAAAAGCAAAAACCAAAAAGATCTGAAACTCTTCTTCTTCTTCCTCTTTATTTTGTACTGCGACGTCGTAGTTATTTTGCCACTTGCAGCCTTAGTCGCCGTCGACATCGAAGCTCGGCCAAACTATTGTCCCACTTCTATTTCCTGCTCACACACGCAATCATAGAAGAAAACCCTTTGATAGAATCACAGAATAATTTTGCAGCCGGCACTTTGTTTTACTTTAATTCAGCTGTTCATCAGGTAATTTTTGTTGTTGTAAGAGTGTCGTTGTTTAGGGGTGGGTGGGTTTTTTGTGTTGATTGGTGTATTTTGGGGATCTGGGTGTTTGAGTAGAAAATCCAGATGGGTTTTTGTGGGTTTTGGGCAAATTGAGATCTGTTTGACTTAATTTTGGAAATTTGTTGATTTTGTTTAGGTTATGGAGCTGAGGGTTTATTTAATTGTTTTTTTTTTGTGTTTTCTTCTTGTTTTGAAGTTAAATGCAGACACGGTACATGGAGAGAACAAATTCGATGAAAGGTCGAGGAAAAAGGAGCTTGGAAGGTGGTGGTGATGAAGAGCAGCAGGAGTCGGATAAAAAGAGACCTGCTTTAGCTAGGTAACATAGTTGTTATTTTCGTTTTTTTTTTCTTTCTCCATGGTATTTGTTTGAACTGTGAAGTTTGTGTATCTCTTGGGAACAACTGCTTGCCTTTTGGTGTAATAGAAATGATAAGCCACAATGGAATGCTTTTGTTACTTCATTTGTGCCGAGTTATTGAAATTTGGTCTTTTGTTACTTTGTTGAAGAATTGGTTCGTCCCTTCAGTTGTTGGTGAAATGTGTGAGAACTAATGCAGAAACAATCGGTCGCCCTTGTTTGTTAATTTTTAAAATTGAAACTAGAAAGTATGCCCTGTTTCATTGTATGAAACTGTTTTGTAATTAGTGTGGAAAAAGATATGTTTGCTATTTAACATCGATGTTCGTGATGTGACGTACTGAATAGACAGATTTTTGAATAATTGGCCATTCTGTTTACTGAGCAATTCAAGTATATTCCCGTGAATGTTCCCTCTTTGCGTCAATTACATCACATAATAACCTGTAAACGTTATTTTGATTACCCCTGATTGGTTGTCTGTGATTTCATCTTCAAGAAATATAAACACTTCTGTTGTTCCATTTTACCTTGATATATTATTCTGCATGTGTGAACATCTACTTATTTAATATCTTGGTACAATCGAAGTACTGTTTACAGATATTCTTCTATAGTTCGGTAGCAATTGAGTGTGTTGTGTTAAATGCAGTAAGGGTACAAATCAGGATTTTATTTAAATCCAGTACAACCATGTGACTTGATCTAGAAATGACACAAATTTCAACCTTTTTATAGCTGGCACTTTGCCAAATCTTCCCCAAATGTGAATTTGAATGCTCGATTCCTAATTTCCTAGATTTTTTTTCTGAGAAAAATATCAATTATACTTGAACAAAACTCGATAAAGGCTGATGTGACATCATATTTTTGCTATGAATTGTAATGATTTGAAATTAAATGATTGCATAACCGACTTTATGTTCAAATTCTCAATGAATTAGTTTAATGGTTTTATTGCTATTTTCAGGATTTAGTATAATTATGATATCTCTTGTTATTTCCTCTGGATATTATGTTTTCTAGGAAATGAATGTTTTTTGGTCTTCTGTTTCGATGCATGAAAAGATGGGGCATTCTGAAAAGGTTTGGTTTTAATATTTTCAAAAGAATAATTTGGATGTGATAATGATATTTATAATACTTCACCACCAACATGTGGGTCCCATCTTCAACTTTATTTTCCATAGGTAATTAATGTCGTGGTGAAAATTTATTAGTTGAAACAACTTGTGGATTGTAATTATTACCACATAATTGTGACATCACTTTAATGATAAATGTTGGGGCAATATTGAAGAGAATTTTCATAGTGGGGCCTGGTCATCTCTTGCTGCTGGACGAGGAAGCAAATTGTGGTGAGGAAATTTGCATGTTCTTTACAATGACTCTAATCTGCATGCTGGTGCACACTTCTATTATTCTCTTAGGACAACGAATTTGATGAATGCTTTGGCAAGTGCACATGCTGCTTACAAAATATGCTTTTTTGGATTAACTACAAGCTTCAAATTGCATAACTGGAGATGCAATTTTTTAATACATAGGTACATTCTATTTAACAATATATTTAAATGACTGGTGGCTTTGCCAGCAAACTTGGCTACAACTTTTCTACACATCAGCAGGCATGACATCCTATTTTTTGTGGCTTGATGATACAAAGTTTGCCACAGATCAACATAGTTGGGCATGGCCTACTGCAAGTCTTGCAACCCAAATTCGACGTAATAATGTATATCCATCTGTAAACTACATAAAGCATACATATATAAAACACAAATAAAAGTTTCACTCGCAAGCACTGACCAAAGCAGAAATAATTTAACACTCGTGTCTCTGTCAACTCTTATGGGATGCAGTTGTGGTCTACAATATGTTATGAAAAACCCCCTTCATCCAAGAACAATTAACGATTGGGGTCCACTATGAGAGTTCTCTTCAATTTAGCCTCAACGCTACTCATTGATATTTTATTACATTTATGTGGTCATAATTACAATCCATCTGTTCTCTAAATAATAATTTTTTACACTTTCGCAATGGGAGATAAAGTTGGAAATGGGAACACATGCTCCATGTTACATATTAAATATCAATAACACATTCAAATTATTCAATTGAGAATATAAAACCCAAACTCATGGTCATCATTTCTTGTCCTTGAACACATGGAAGCACATATAACCAAACAAATTCATTTCCAGGGCTATAAAGTCATCATTTCCTCACAACTAAACCAAAGGCAAATTTCACGCAAAATCCAAGTCAATATCATTAAACCGTTGAAAATCCCAGAAACGTAATGGGCTTGATATTGTGTACATGTTTTTGCTGAAAGTTCAAGTGTTTCGCTATGTGGATTCTCTCTCTCTCTCTCTCTCTCTCTCTCTCTCTCTCTCTTTATTGTTTTGTAATTTGAATATCCATCTAGTCTGTCTTCAAAATATATTGAACTTTTATTTACTTGGAGTGGTGCTAAGGAATTAAAAGATTATTATTGTCTTATGAAGTAGTATGTTTTATGCAGTGTTATTGTGGAAGCTCTAAAGGTGGATAGCCTCCAGAAGCTTTGCTCATCTTTGGAACCGATTCTCCGAAGAGTGGTAATGATGAACACCTTGTCCTTTCCATTGTGAAATTGACCTGTTTCTGTTCATCTGGTTTACATATGGCATGTCCTTTATAAGTTGAATGAAGATTTTCGCTGTATGATGCAACCTGATATCTCCATGGATTCTTTTAGCGGTGTGGCAGCTAGGATCCGTAGCCCTTTCTGCATGTTAGCCTTGACAACCATGTGAACCCTCACTGACATCCCCCACCCCCAATTTAAAATTCATACAAACATGAAACTTCAATTGCTTCTAGATTACACATTGACTCTTTTCTTTAATTTATTTATTTATGGAAACTATGTGAAACATGCCTGTATTTTCATTAGTCAAATGATGTTGCATACAATTTTTAGTGATTTCCTGTATGTAGAGTGGCAAAAACATTTATTTTCATGAAAATATGATTTTTAAATGACGACTTTGGTCATTGATTATTCTGAAGAACTCATCCGCAAGCTTTGCCTTATTCATAACTTTCTCTTGGATAGGTTAGTGAAGAAGTTGAACGAGCCTTGGCTAAGCTGGGCCCTGCCAGACTCGAAGGAAGGTTTGAGATCTTATTTCATAACTCACACATGAAAAGGAATCACTTGTTATGTTTAAGAGCTCATTTTATAATGTCGCTGACTGAGGCCGGTGTACGCTTTTAAATCTCTGATGGGATTACTGAAATATAAATTTATTGAGTTATGTTTGAAAAATGTGTGGTGGCGCCTTTAGCCAAGTAAATTTTATTAGTGGTGTGTTGTTATAGAGACTGTGGCTTGGTCACTTCCCTGTATGTATTACTTTTTATGAGCTTTTTCTCATGGAAAGTTAGAGAGAAGAAATATATGAAGTATGTACATTGAAAGTCAGTGAGAAGAAGCATGAGAAGAAGAACCTTTTTGGAGTTATCACATTAAAGACCATATTTAAGGAAAGAGATTGCAGAAGGACATGCATATTCCATTAACTCAGATCTTGAATGAGGAATATGCTTATGGATGGAAAAAATTTGTATTCGGTAGCAATAGTACTGTGTCTCGGCTCTTGAAATTGGTACAGCAAAGAATTACATTTTGCAATTTCAATATCGTATCAACTTGTACTGAAATTATTTTATTTTGTTATTGGCTATATTTTTATGTTACAGTTTCTATGCAGCTGACTCTATGGTTACAAATATGGTCAATTCTTTGTAAACAACTGTTTTTATTTTTGAATTGGTCATCTTCTTTTTACTATTGGTATTTAACCACCCTGTAATGTTTGGTGTGTGATTCCTGGTTATTCATTAATGTTATTGTTTTAGATTTCAATTTGAATCATTAAATTCAACTATTCTCAGTTCTCACCCTTTTCAGAGATTTAAGACCTGATGTCAAATACTTGGTCAAAATACACAATTGAGATAATATAAGATCTATCAAATAATTGGAGGACCATTTTTTCCTGTTGTATGTCATCCATTTCTTGCTCTGTTGTCTTTTTAACAGTTATTACCAAAAGATGATGGTAGTAGAGGTCATACAAAATTTCCGTGTCTTTTTCATGCCTTATATCTTGAAATTGAATATATTTCATAAAAACACACAATCACAAGATACATATGTATGACGCTGGCTACTTTGTGGCCCTTGTTTTATTGTGTATCTATTAGTGGTTTTCTCCATTGTGTTATTATTTAAGCCGTTTTTTTGGGTTATTTCTAAGACTCCGAGATTTCAGGTCATCGCCTAAACGAATTGAAGGGCCAGATGGGAGAAACTTGCAGCTTCACTTTAGGTCCAGGCTTTCTCTTCCGCTTTTCACTGGAGGGAAAGTAGAGGGTGAACAGGGTGCCACAATTCATGTTGTACTAATAGATGCCAACACAGGCCATGTTGTAACATCTGGACCTGAATCTTCTGTGAAGCTGGACGTCGTTGTTCGAAGGTGACTTCAACAATGAAGATGATGAAGGCTGGAGTCAGGAAGAATTTGATAGCCATATTGTTAAAGAACGTGAGGGAAGGCGACCTCTTTTGACTGGGGATTTACTAGTTACACTCAAGGAAGGTGTTGGGACTATTGGAGATCTCACCTTTACAGATAATTCCAGCTGGATAAGGAGCAGGAAGTTCAGACTTGGTCTGAAAGTTGCATCAGGATATTGTGAGGGCGTACGCATTCGGGAAGCGAAGACGGAGGCTTTTAATGTCAAAGATCACCGAGGGGAATGTATGTGACTTTATTAATTTATTTATATTTTTCAGTTCTTACGTAATGCATGACTATAGATTGGTGATATTAAAATACCGAAATGGCGCTAGACAAAATTTGGTAATTAGAATGAACAAGTTTGAAAACATAAAACATAAATACTGAGATTGAGGGACAAACTCATATAAGTGTACTACTTTGTTAATAAATTTGATATTTACAAGTATTGACCCAATATATGACTTCTAAATGTGAAATTGAAACCCACTAAATTCAGTTATTAGTATCACCATTTGATCATCCAAGTTTAAAGAATTTCCGAATATAGAGGAGTCAAGATAAGCGATAGTCATTAAAAGAATCAGAGAGAAATCAGGAAATGTAGTTGTGGATATTTTTTTTAAGTATATATATATATTTAGTTTGTGATGTTTTTTGCACCGCAAAGCTTTTGCACACTTATTCAATCCTATTGAAATGTCTTCATGCTGCATCTGGTCCGTATCTATGCCCATTGTGTGTCAAAACACTGCATGCATTATAGTTTCGCACCATCTTGAATTATTTACCTTGTCTTTACTTCTGTCAGTGTATAAGAAACATTATCCACCTGCTTTGAGTGATGATGTATGGAGATTGGAGAAGATTGGGAAAGATGGATCATTCCATAAGAGGCTTAATAATTCAGGAATATATACTGTGGAGGACTTCCTGCGGCTTGTGGTCAGAGACTCTCAAAAGTTGAGGAGTGTAAGTATTTGCGAACTATTGTTGCATTTGAATTGTTTTTAAATAATCTGACTTTGATATCTGGTATTGGCAGATACTTGGAAGTGGCATGTCGAATAAGATGTGGGATGCTCTGATAGAGCATGCCAAGACTTGTGTCTTGAGTGGAAAGCTTTATGTATATTACCCTGATGATACAAGAAACGTAGGTGTTGTTTTTAACAATATCTATGAACTAAGTGGCCTCATAGCTAATGATCAATATTATCCGGAAGATTCACTTTCTGACAGCCAGAAGGTAAGCCAATACTCTTTTAAAATGCGAATGCATGGTTTAGTAGAGTATTTGGTTTCTTTGCTGTAACTCCTGGGCCTTCCTTTTGTTTCTGTTTCATGGGGGTATAAGTGTTTTAATATAATGTAAACTGTTCAGATATGGGTTCTGTTCTGCAATTTACAACAGAAGCATTTTTGTGGTCTATATCAATCTAAAATTTCGGGGCATTTGTTGGCAGATGTGGGTTTTTGATTATAATTTTCTTCAGTGTATTTTAGTGGGTATACCCAAAATGCACTCTTGCGCCCATGTATTTGTTTTTCTTTTCAGAAGGGTTATTTGTCCTATCAACTGTTTCGTTTTGTTTACGTTGCAAAGCTTTTTTGGGGATCTTGATCTGGAAAAAGTACTTTTATACTCCTTGAAGATGTATATTCTCCATTTTGGTTCCTCCTCCTGCAAGAGGAGGCTGATTACATTATTCTTTGTTGGCTTCAAAACTCCCGTTTGTACTGGTGATTTTTAATTGCTCACCGAAGAGGTGTTTATAAACATGGATTATAAGCATCTATTGCACGTTCTCCATAACTTTTAGTTCCCAATGTGGAAATTATTTCTTTACATTTTAGCTGATGTACTTGTGCAATCAGCTAGTGATTTACCTTAGGGGACTATATGGGAAGCTGCAATCACATTTTCCTCGGGTGAACCTTTAACTTGCTAAGGCCGACCTTTATGGAATCCTTACATTTATTATATGTGTAGGTGCATGTGGATACCTGGGTTAAGAAAGCATATGATAATTGGACTCAAGTTGTGGAGTATGATGGGAAATCACTGTTAAATTTCAAGCAAGTTAAGAAGTCGAGCACGTCAAGAAGCGATTTTCCTTTGGGCACGATGAATTATTCTCATTCTTTGGAGAATCAGCTTCCGCCACAGAGATTACCAGAATCAATTCCCTCTGAAACTTCATCAGTGAATCAGAGTATGCTAATTGGAGGTAAGCATTATCTTGTAAAAATCAGTTTTCTTTTGTTGACCGTATATATAACTAATAAAACCCTCCAAAGAATCAAACTTCCAGAAATATTTCATCTGGACCATTGGATCTTAACAATTCCTTGACTACACACAAAAGCCTAACATCTCATTTCCATGTTTTTCTCTGTTTTCCTTGATAAGATTGCACCGTTTATTTTTCTGATAGTTAATTTCTCTCCCTGGCATGGGTGAAGCTGTGAAACAACAGAATAGAAGACTTTTTTTTATTGCCGAAACAACATGCTTAGAGAAGAATCCTGATTATTCAGCATGCCAGCATAGATCCCTTTTTGTGATATATTTTAATTTGACAGATTAGTCAACTAATTTCACATTGTTCAAGTTCTCTCACAGTTTTTATACCATGCTTTTCTGGTGTGTACATATATTTTGGTTCAGGCTTTTCCGTAATTCTAATCTGTTATGGTTGCTACGGAATATGCAAAATGATTAATGCTTTAATTCTACTGAACCAGGTCCTAGTTATAACGACAATATGACCGCTCGATATTCCACCCAGTCTCCGCTTATAACTTCCACTTCACGCAACCAATTCGAACTGGCCTCTTTCACCCATCACGACCCGCAGGTCCATCCCAACCAAATCCAGAATGCTACATATGATAATAATAAGGTCGATCTTGCCCTTGGTCCTTTTGAGGACTGGTCCACCAACCGTAATAAAGGCGTCGTCGACGACTTCTTGTCCGAAGAGGAAATTCGCATGAGAAGTCATGAAATGCTCGAGAACGAAGACATGCAGCACTTGCTTCGTCTTTTCAGTATGGGAGGCCACGCCTCTGTTAACGTGCCCGAAGACGGGTTTAGTTTTCCTTCTTACATGCCGTCACCTTCTCCCGGGTTCAGTTATGGCGAGGATCGAACACGTTCTGGCAAGGCTGTTGCCGGTTGGCTGAAAATTAAGGCTGCGATGAGGTGGGGCATATTTATTAGGAAAAAGGCGGCCGAAAGGAGGGCCCGCATTGTCGAGTTGGAAGATGAATGACTTTTTGGACCTTTGTTGTCTGTAAGAAACGAAAGATTTCGTGTACAGTCACCCATACAGTAAGAAGTTTGGTTATAAACACTCATTATCTGTTTGATGATTGTATTTGTTGGTTAATATTCTTGTATGTATGTTGAACGTGTAATGATTTAACGACTTTTGAAGTGTTTTTTCATTAGTATAGGATTTTAATGTCAAATTAGGAAAAAGAGAAATGTTCCAACACTCTTGTATTCTGAATTTGATTACAGCTTGATGTTCTATTGTAATGGTGTTTTCTCGTTCTTCTTACACCTTTTGCTGGGATTTGCTAAGATCCTTTGCTGCTATACTATTCACATGGCTCTTTCAAAAAATTTTGAAAATGTTTGCATCGAAATATAGGGAGTGTTTGCAAACACTCGGAAGTGGCAAGTAGATGAGAATCAGAAGTTAGTAGTGTTTGCAAATAGAGACTAAAAATTAACTTAGTTAAGAAATAGTGATTGGTAAAGAAATTGTAAAAGTGTTTTATTCAAACCAAGAGCATAATCAGAAATTTAAAGCCGTTTGCAAACAATAAAATGTGAATTTTCCAACCAAAACTTGGGAATCATTTTTTTAATATTTGCAAACACTCATATAATTTGTCTTGAAGAGGTCTAAATTTCAGAATTTTTAAGTTGATTGTCTTTGGGAACATTTCAATGGTCATTTTCTTCTAGAAAATTTACTGTTGAAAATGCATGCAAACAATTGGTACATCTTGATTAGTAAATGCACGCGCACTGAATAAATAAATATCCTGACAGTATATCTCTCAAATTTCTTTATTACTTCATTAAAAACAAATGGGCGTAATGAAATAAAAGAAATGTATATATGTAGTAAGACATATTTTTCACTCAACAAATATTACTGTTTTTTGTTTTGAGACGTCCACCAAAAGTATTCATTTTGTAAAATAATTAATAGCTATCTTTTTCTTCTTTTTCTTTTTCTTCTTCTTCTTCTTATTGTTATTTTATTTTTCTAAAATACTTTTTCAGAAATAACATCCTCAATTGAGATGTCACATTCACTGTTTGAAGAATGAAAAAAGATAAAGCACCCCAAACTTTTAGTATTAGAACCTATCTCCACAATTACATATCAATTCAAAGTTTTTTTTATAAAAAATAAAAGTAAAAACTCAAAGTTCCCCACATGCTAAAAAAGAAAAAAAAAATGTAGTTTTAACTTTTACTCAACCTCAACCAACCAATACATTTTCATTTATTTGGGAGATGAGAAGAAAAAAAAAAAAAAAGAAAGAAAATCTCAATTTCAAATTTAAACTTTGGCAAGAAACCATACCCACTTACAACAATTTATTGTTTGGCTTGACTTATGATGAGTCGTTTTCCCAAAAACAGATATTTTAATTTTTTTTTTGACAGCCTAGAATTTGTGCATGGACGCGGCAAGAGAAAAGCCATTGCCCCTCAATATTTATGAAAGCTATGGTTACTTAGTAACAAAAAGGGATCATTACAAAAGACCACATGAGGTTTGGGCTAATTACAAAAAAACCCAGAAATATTTCAAAATTACAAAATAAACCTCAGATATAATTATGGCTTAAATTTAAGGATGTAATTGCAATAAATGCTAGGGGGATTTTTGAAATATTTTTTACTTATGAAGGGAAAAAATGTAAGCAGAAGCGGAATCATACCTCAATGGACTTTTTGCAATTTTCAAAAATTTCTGGGTTTTTTTTGTAATTAGCCGAACCTGATTTTCTTTTTTTTTTTTTTGGTAATTATCCCTAGCAAAAATATATCCCCATACCACCGGCTCTCCTTTACAACTTTTCAAAACCGCGTTTACGTTATAATAACTCTTCATGAATCAACATTTGTACATTTTCCATTTTTACCAACCATCTGTCTCCAGCTAACAATTTTTATTTTTATTACACACTTTAAAACACTAGTAATCTTAACGTCTCCTTCCTCTGTCTTTCCCTCACACCAAAATTTGCACAATCTCACACCTATAAAACCCCCACCATGACTCCCAATTCTAAGCATTACAGACAAATATCATCTTATCAGTCTACAAGAATCTATAAAAATTCATGATGGTTTCAAGTTTTTCTCTAGTAGCACTCTTGATTCCTGTTTTGATAATCAGTTTCATGCAGACATCTGCTGCTAATTTCTACCAAGATTTCGACGTAACGTGGGGAGATGGCCGCGCCAAAATACTCAACAATGGAGAACTTCTCACTCTATCTCTTGACAAGATCTCAGGTTCGGGTTTTCAGTCGAAGAACGAATACCTTTTCGGAAAAATCGATATGCAGCTCAAACTTGTCCCTGGAAACTCTGCTGGCACCGTAACTGCCTATTATGTGAGTTTTTCAGCTTTCACTTTTCTAATTTTCCAGGATTTGTTTTTTAATAACAATCTAAATATTGGCCTGTTTTGTTCTACTGCAGTTATCTTCACAAGGGCCAACACATGATGAGATAGATTTTGAGTTCTTGGGGAATTTAAGTGGTGACCCTTATATTCTACACACTAATGTGTTCAGCCAGGGAAAGGGCAACAGAGAACAACAATTTTATCTCTGGTTTGATCCAACTGCAGATTTCCACACTTATTCCATTCTCTGGAATCCTCAGAGGATCATGTGAGTAACATTTCCATAACTTCACCATTTTCAATCTTACATATCATGGAAAAACAAATTAGGATAATTACAAAAACTGCCAATGAGGTTTAGTTTAATTACAAAAAAATCCAGTTATCTTTTAAAAATACAAAAACATTACAAATATCCTCTTAATGTTTGTGTTCGTTGTAAAACATAAACACATTTCAACAGTGTATCTGTAATTTTGAAAGATAACTGGATTTTTTTTTTAATAGAAGAAACCTCAAGGTTAGCAATTGTAGTTATCAGGAAAAAAAATCAAAATTTTCAACCAGCTTATGACATGATATTCTTACTTCATTTCCAGATTTTCAGTAGATGGCACTCCCATTAGAGAATTCAAGAATTCAGAATCTGTCGGAGTATCTTACCCGAAAAACCAGGCGATGAGAATATATTCTAGCCTGTGGAACGCCGATGATTGGGCAACAAGAGGTGGCCTTGTGAAGACGGATTGGAGCCATGCTCCGTTTACTGCTTCTTACAGGAATTTCAATGCCCAAGCCTGTGTCTGGTCCTCTGGTTCGTCTTCTTGCAATTCTAATTCATGGCTGAATGAAGAAATGGATGTCACAAGCCAAGAAAGATTGAAATGGGTGCAGAAGAATTATATGATATACAATTACTGCGCTGATTCTAAGAGATTCCCACAGGGTTACCCTCCAGAATGTGCGCTCAACACCACATCATGATGACAATACAGAGAGATGATATACTAATTATATTTTACTTGTTGGAAAATAATATATAGGCATATACGTTTTCTCATAAATTTTAAACAATTCTTTTATTTCATTACTCCCTTTTTGTTTTTAGTGTGTATTTCTTCACCATATGCAATGTTTTAAGTATGAAGTGATATTTATTAATTAATTCAGTGCGTGTGCATTTACGAAAAATTGCAAAAATGGTCCTGTAACTATAAAAAAGGGATAAGCAAATCCCAGCAAAAGGTGTAAGAAGAACGAGAAAACACCATTACAATAGAACATCAAGTTGTAATCGAATTCAGAATACAAGAGTGTTAGAAGAATTCTTCTCTTTCGAATTTGCATGAATCCTATACGAACGAAGAGCAACTTCAGAAGTCATTAAACCATACAAGGTGATTAAGCAACAAATACAATCCAACTGATAATGAGCGTCATAACCAAACAAGTTTCTGTACATGAGATCATTCGTTTCTACAAATGACAAAGGTCTACAAGAATCCTGAGAAATTAGAAGAAACTATACTTCCATGCATCAAAGGAATTTCGTTAATCATAGCAGTGCACTATTCATTTGAAGCGTGTATCAAACTGGTCACCATCCAAGCATGGACTCTTACCAGGATTGAAGAATCCTACGGAGGGATCTACATCCAACGGCAACAAGTAAGTCTATGCGTTATGGTCGTCAGCATCATCCATGCTATCATCAGTTTCATCATCCATGTTAACATCAGTTTCAGAAGTCATATCGCCATCCATGTTATCATTTGCGTCTCGCTTCCTCTTTTTTCCGCCTTGTTTTTTTATTTCCAATCGTCCAGCTGCAACAATAAGGATGTTATCAGCCACATAATTATCAATTAATTCTAGGAATAATTACAAAAAAACCCCGAGGGTTGGGCAATTACAACAAAACTCAGAGATGTTCCAAAATTACAAAATAAAAAAAAGGGAAAAACCTCACATTTGATTCTGCCTAAAATTTAAGAGGAGTAATTGTAATAATTCTATAAATATGGGGGGGGGGGTTTGAAATATATTTGCTTATGAAGGGGGGAAATGTAAGCGGAAATCACAACTCAATGAGTTTTTGGCAATTTTAAAAAACCTTTGGGTTTTTTGGTAATTAGATGGAACCTCGGGGTTTACAATAGATATCCAGTTGTACAAGAAAAAAAAGGGAACTGTAGATGATCTATAACTAGGAATAAGTAACAATAGTGCCAACTGTAACTTTTCATTTTCTACTTTTAAATCCCATTTTGTAAAGTCTATAACACACAGAAAAGAAAACAAGAAAAAACAAAAACTAAAAAAGGTAAAACTACATACTCTTCTACTGTTTTTTGTTGGTTGGACAGGGGCTGGGGTTTTTTTCACTCTGAATTCGTCCATCATCCAATCCGTCTTCATTATCCCCCTAACAAACACAAATGGAATCCTATATGCAATTTCTTTCCCGTTGTGCTCGATAGGCTTTTCATGATCAACAGCCATCCAAAATCCATCCACAATATCCCTGTTTGGACTTGAGCCCTGACTATGTTTCTCGCCCTGGGATAAACTCATAAAAGTCGTACCATAGAGAGAAAAGAATATGTCATTTAGTAACAGACAAATAATTATCTCCAAAGAAAAGTTTCATTCATGAAGGTGCAAATTACACATGTTACAGTCCTCATGTATGGCAAGCGTTCATTTTGTGAATGAATGAAGGAACTTATAATCATCGGAAATCAATAATGGAATACATGAACTCACAGCAAACAAATATTAACTTTCCTGGCCAATTAAATCCCCAAAACAGCAAATAAAAATTTATCCTTCTCTATAAATAATATTCGAAACTTAACAAACAAAACTGGATATTTTCTTCGGATGATAAATCCAGTCTTAAAATTCCACTATCATACAACTAAACCTTTGTATATAATGTTGGAAAAACTGGATGGTGTATACCGAATGGCTAAAGAAACTCGAGTAGGTAACAGAAAGTCGAGGCAAGAGTTGAACTCTTTGTCTTTAAGACGAAATTGCCCCGCTCACGGTGTTAACGGAAACTGGCAATCGCCTCCCAAGATACGACTTACGTCTTGTGATAACAACACTACAAATCACAAGACACTTCGAACTTTTAGTGTTTTGAACTCTCAAGACTTTTTATGTTGAATGCTTTTAAGATTTCGAAATTCTGATGCTTTGAAATGATTCTGGGGGCTGGTTTATATAGAGCTCCTGGTGCCTCTTCAGACTGGGTGCAACCCCGGTCCGGATCACCACTTGACCGTCGATCGCTACCGTGGTTAACAATCGCGATCCGATGGTCGATCGATCTGCTGAAGGAACACAACGTTTGGCATACACCGCACATCGACATACGCGTCCGATCCACGGTGCCCGTCGGTAACAGACGATCCAATCGGCGCCACGTGTCGCCACTTGACGGTCGCCAAGTCATCGCCACTGAGTCAGTTTGTCCGCCACGTCACCGAAGCCACTGGGATCAACCCTGGTTCGATTTTCCAAAACTTTAAGGCTCCTCAAGACGATGCGTACGTGCGAAGTGCGCCTCTAAAGCGCCCAATGCGACTATGTGCGACGTGCGCGGGCCCGGCCCGGCTCGGGCCGTGCTCGGTTCGCACTCGGTGTCTCCAGGCTTTTGAGCTAGCCAAATTTAGTCAAAATTGACTTGGTCCACTAGGGTTCACCATAAGGAGTTTCACTTGATTACTCCTTATTAGTGGTGAAACTCTTTATTAACTAGTCAAACATTTACAATGTTTTTTACGTGGGATATGGCTTTCCATATTCCCACCATTTTATATTCCAAATATAAAAGCATTTTTTTACAACGAGTTTCACTTGATTACTCCTTATTATTAGTGGTGAAGCTCTTTATTAACTAGTCAAACATTTACAATGTTTTTTACGTGGGATATGACTTTCCATATTCCCACAATTTTATATTCCAAATATAAAAGCATTTTAAGTGGTCAACTTATGCATTTATTTCTCATTCACCCGATATTGGTTTTGAGAAATTCAAAATGCTAAACTCATCTACCCACGGCGTAGATGACGTTTATCTCATTTATTTCATACATCGAATAAATGAACCCACTTAAATAATTGGTCAAAATCGGGTCAAAACCCTATTTATCAAACCAATTCCAACATATAATGATAGATTCAAGAATAAAAAATACTCCCTCCGTCCCAATTATATAGTCTAGTTGGACTTTTCACACAGATTAAGAAAAAATATTAAAAATTACAAATATATAAAACAATTACTTGATTTGCCCCTATTTAATGAATAGTGGAAATTAAAGAATGTGTATTAAATAGGGTTATAATAGTAAAAGAGTGGAAAAATTACAATTTAATATAGAAACTGGACTATATATTTGGGACATCCCAAGAAGGAATAATGAACTATATAATTGGAACGGAGGGAGTATTCCAAACAGGAAGGAAAAGAGCCCACGTATGATTTTCAACAGATAAACAATGATTTAATAAACATATCATTAAAAGAAAGCCCTCTATATTGCAAGACTCAAGAAGACATGAACACCCCGATGATAGAAAAATCTCAAAAAGAAACAAATCTTATCTTACTCTCAAAACAAGGGGAAACTATATAACTAACAAGCAATAACCAAGATTGAGTAGATTAAAATAATTACCAGCAAGATTCTCAGGATCGAATTCATACAACCTATTAACCACATGAATCAAGCCTCTCGTTGTTGATCTTCTTAATCAATTCCGGGTTAAACCTGTAACCCCGAATCATGCTCGAAAAGTATTCTTCAAAACTCTGTTCATTATTGTTCTTCATCACTCAAATTCTGTTTCTACGCCTCTGTGGACTGTGTATGCATGAAGAAGAAGAAAGGATTTAGAGAAATGGAGAGAGATTTGAAATTTAGGGGAAATTATGAAGAAACTAAACCCCAATTAAACGGCCGTAACTGAATCGTGTAAAAATGGTTCCCAATTATGGTTCGAACGAAACCACGGTCAGAGGTAAACCAAAACCGTTGACCCCGGTTTGTTTAAGTTTTTTTTTTTTTTTTAGTACAATTGGGGACTTAGGGACTAGGGAGGGGACTTACGCAAAGATCGAACCCGAGTCATTTACCTTTATAACATATATCTCAACCACTAGAGCACAAGGTTGATCCTCCGGTTTGTTTAAGTTGTTATAATGTATTTATGATATTTAAATGGTAGTAAAGGTATTATAGTCTTTTAAAGTTATGGTATTTATGTAATTAAGGGGTGTATTTAGAGAAAAAAAAAGGTGAAACTAGCGCCACATTATAAAATTACAAACACTCATATAAGACGGTTTTACGGGTCAAAATTTGTAAGATGAATCCTAAACCCATACCCGCTGAGCACTGACATAGACAGTGACATTTTTATAATATTTTTGAGGGTGACATTTTTGTAATATCTAGGTGCTCAACACGAAAAATATTAGTTTTTTCTCGAAAAGTATTATATGTTGCACTGAAAAGAATTACCCGCTGTCAATAATTTGCTCCACAATTCTTGGTAAAAATCACTATCTCTTCGTTCATCTCTATTGGGTTTTTTTTATTCTCATTTTTTTCCATAGAATCTGCATGATAATATAACTCAATTTCCACATACTGATCAAGAAAAGCAACAAAATTTCATTAAGTCGTGTATTGTTTTCCATTTTTCATGTGTTTTTTGTTGATTTCGGTTATGGTTTAGGCATGGTTCGTAGTTGTTGAAGTAAATACATTTTTGATATGTTTTTGGTAAAAAATATTACATGTTAAGACTAAGAAATATTACACGTTTAATTAAAAAGTATCTTAAAAAGTATTACACATTGAACTGTATAATATTACAACTTGAATTGAAAAGTATTGCAGTTTTATGTGAAAATTATTGCACGTTCAAGTGAAATGTATTAGATGTTAAACTAAAAAGTATTTTAATTTTAAATAAAAAGTATTACACGTTAATGAAAGGTATTACATGTTGAATTGAAAAGTATTACAGTGTCATACATTTGACTAATTAATATACAGGGTTATAAGTCCAGGGTCCTCATATAAGAACGCAGGGATACATCTTATCCATAAAACTCTTTCAATCTATGGCTCATATTAAACCAATTTTTACTAAAATTATTCATTAAGGGTAAATCAGTCACAAAAAAAAATGCAGGGAGTTTATTTAGGGGCATTTACATATTTAGATATGAAAAAGATATGTTGTTTCTTTCAACTCTAGGTAACACCCATTCACGATTCAATAATTAATTTCCATATTTTCGAGTCGTCTTCCATCAGAAATCTGAAAACCTTTGAATAAACAGAGAATCCATCAGAAAACTGAAAAAGATTCATAACCAGAAAATAATTCTCCAACCTGAAATCAGATATGGATGCAGTTGAAAGAGAATATTCATCACCATTGAATGCAACATGTAAAAATCGTTCTACATGAAAAAAAATCCCATTTTTTTGTTATCCTTACATTTGATAAGCTTTAATTTTGGTGTTGGGTAATAGATACGTAAACGCGGTTTAATTTTCTTATATGTAATGATTACAATGCATTTTTGAATAATTATTGTTTTGCTTACTTTCATAGTCCAACTTTATTGCTTTGTTAGTACAAAATAATTGTACAATCATTAGTTGCAAATTTAAAATTTCTCTCTACCTATTTGCTGTAACATTTCTGAGCCGTTCCTACAAAAATGTTGCATATTTATTTCTTTCTTCATGATTAAAGTATATAGAATCTGTATAGTTGTCTTTCTTACTCTTCAGCTTTTTACATAAAATTCTTTGCATCGGTAGTAAAACTTTGTTGCTTCGTTAGAATAAAATTATTGCATTTTTGCCTAATTTATTGTTAACACAATATAACTTTATTGCGAACATGAATAACTTTATTGCTTCGTTAGAACATAATTTTTGCATGTTTTGTTCATAACCTCTCGCAACTCATTTTTGAACATAAGCAAATACTACTACACGATGGAGAAGTAAATCCCAACCTTCTCACTAAGAATTCATTAATGGAGCAATTTGTTGGATCTGCACCATCATTGGATGATCACAAGCAAAAAACAAAGGAAGTGGAAGTCGAGTAAAAAGTCGAATTCAGAGTTAAAAAAAATAAAGAAACAACACATTTCCGACAATGTGACATGCACGAAACAACTATGAAATTTGCTTCGAACACTACTACACATTTCCAACAATGTTTTTGTTTAAAGAATAATTATTTATAATTTATTGCAATGGTAGTATTGAATTTTTGCTTCTTTAGTATTGATTTTTTGCTTCTTTACTTTTATAATTGTTCAAACGACAAATACTCAAAAAATCCAGTATCATTGTTGGGAAAAAAATAACTTAACAATTGTTTTATTTACCTATTATTTAGTTATAATTTATAGCATTGTTAATACTAATTGCTGAGCACTTATTTTTTTATTGCTACTTTAGTCTTACAAAACTGCTCATTAATCATATTAATTTTGCTTCTTTGGTTTATAATTGTAACCATATATTTTTTTGGATTATTATTTTGCCGAGCACTTATTTTTTTATTGCTACTTTAGTTTTATATTACATCATGCTTTCATGTTTATGACTTAATAAATAATACATGGTTCAAACATAGAAAATAAACGAACATTCAAATATCCTTGTTGGGAAAAAAAACTTAACAATTGTTTTGCTTACCTATTGTTTAGTTATAACTTGTAGCATTACTAATAGTAATTATGTTGAAGCACATATCACAACCATTTACAAAAAAACACAATAATCAGCAAATAAAATAATAGTAGCACTAAGAAATAATAAACAGAAGACAAATCCATGTTTGTTTACATGTCTGTCTAACCAATATCCTATGCAAGTAATCCCAAAATAACCAAAAAAATATTTTAAAAAATCAATAATTACACTTTTTGCCCACTTGAGGAGGCAACATATTTTTTCTTCCCACCACAAAATATTTTTGAATCTTTAATGTTCTTTTTTCTCAATTCATTAATATTATCAAGGACAATAGTCGCGCATTACTTCAATCGCAAATACGCTGTTTGAGATAAGCTGTCCTTCTAAAGCCTGCTATCCCAGTTTCGAGTTCATCCCCCACATAAGTCTTCATATGACGCATCGCAAACACGCACAATCAATCTTATTTTCATTGTCTCTCCACGCCATTGCCAGTCTTGCAATTGATGATTATTCAACTAATAAACCATGACTCATACAATTCTCGACTTCAAATACAGTGCAAAAAGATCACACTACAAAAAAGGGTAAAAAATATTAATCAACAAAAAAAGGGATCCATTTTGACTAAAGATTATATGGATGCAAATCTGATCACTTAAAAGGCAAATTTAACAAGCTAAAACATGCAATAATTTATCATGTAAATATATAAACTAGTACATATGCAAAAATCTATTACTAAAAAAGCAATACCAACTTTAAAGAATATTCTATGCAAGCAAAGCAGGGAAGATGAACTATTGAAGCAAAAATCTAATACTACTAATGCAATAGCAAATTCATATAAGCAAACTTACAGAGTTGAAAACAAGAATCAATTCAAACATTAGAGAATACTATTTTACACAATGAAAACCAAGATACATGTACTATTAAAAGCAACTCTTCTGTGCAACAAATCAAGAAATATGAACTATTCAAGCAAAAATCTAGTACTGCTGAAGCAATACCTATTTCAAAAAGGACAAAAACTCATGTTAGATCGTCTGACGGGTCAAAATCCATCAGACGGATCTAACCCGAATCCAACTCATTAAAAATTAACCATGTGGAAGCCTCTTGGAGGGGCTAGTGTTAGATAAATATTTTTATAGTAATTTTGATGATTTCATATAATTGAGTTTTATACCAACACAATGTCCCCAAATGTTGTCATAATACTTCAAAATATTTTTCAATAATTTTTACTAAGACACTGAAATATTTCATTCGGACAACTTCTCAGCACTTAGGTCGACCGATCACCCTATAGGACAACTCGTACCTAAAAATTGTACAAGATAGAGAACAAACTATGGGGTTACAGAGGGGAGGTTGTAACGACCCAATTTTATTAATTTAAAATATTCTAAAAATATATTTTTTAAAAAAAACATAATTTTAAAAATTAAAGTGATCCCAATAATGATAAAAAATGTTGATTGAGAAATTTTAATTTTTAAGGAAAAAATATAATAATAATAATAATAATAATAATAATAATAATAATAGTAATAATAGTAATAATAATAATAATAATAATAATAATAATAATAATAATAATAATAATACATCTTCAAAATTAAAATATCCAACAATTGTTCCAAGCATAAACCAGAAAAATTAAAGACATAAATCTAAAATTTAGTCCGGTCATAATTATTTAAAATATAACATGATTTATTCCACCATCCACAACATCATATCTTCAGCCGGATTCCTCAACCTGAAAGTGATGATAATAATAGGGGTGAGCTTCATCTCGCTCAGTAGGGATATCTGTCAATATTTAATATAACATGAAAACATTCACATAATTACAACAGTAAATTCATTCATTTCCTCTTTTTCCTCTGACTGGCCAGTTCCTGCATATAGCATTGCGGGTTCACCCCAAAAATACGTTTGATCTCGAACCCTTTTCATAGCCCCTAGCTTATATGAATTTCTCTTGACATATATTGCAATAAATGAAGTACAATCATGGAACATTAAATAAAGACAAATAATGTAAAAATCCCTACCTTAATAACTGCAGATACTTGATGTAAAAAAATTGAACGACAAAAATCCTAGTCCTCGATTCCCTCGTTTTCTATTATAGAGAGTTTAGAAAGTTGTGGAAAAAATATGTGGTTTAACCATATATTTATAGGCTAATTTTTATTTTTATTTCTATATATTTTTTTAAATCCTAAATTAACCCCTAATATAACCCCTAAAATAACTTCTAAATTAACCCCTATTTATTTGTTTACTTATTTTTTTTTGTGTTATCATAGAGGTCGACCAGTGTGGTTGACTGGTTGACCTCTTGGTCGATCGGTGAAAGTTGTACAAAACAGAGAACAAATCGTGGGGTTACAGAGGGGAGGTCGACCGGTGTGGTCGACTGGTCGACCGATGCTTGGGGATTGTTATTTTTCTAGAGAGAGTCAAGGAGGACTAATCCGGTTGCACCTCTGGTCTATTGGTCACCCTAGCCAATCAACCGTTCTACCCAGGGCAAACCGTGTTTAAATATTTCAAACGTTCTTTTCTTATTAGAGGGCGACCAAACGCCCTATGGTGTTATCAACAGAAATTATCCATTGTAGCATACAACCTTTCATGAAATTGTGGGATTGATTCTAACAACTATTTTCTTCAATTGTTTGGCATTTCTTTAAAGATTTCACTCTTCTAGGAGAATCCTATGTTGGTATTCAATCAATGAGCTCTCCTATAAATGCTTGAAGGCTTGAAGGACACACGACACAAGCATACAAACAACAAACAAAATTTAGAAAACTTCTTGTTCTTCACTTTCAACATACTTGTATTTAGGCTAAGTTTTACACTTGTACATCTTGAGTATTAGGCTTCATTCTTGATTACAGTTGCACTTCAAAGTTGTATACTTCATTTGAGTTGTAATCTTGAATTGGTTAAAATCATCCAAAACATGAAATCATTGTTAGTGTTCTTGTGGTAAGAACACACTTAGGTTGATTCTAGGTGTTGAAGAGGAAATCCATGGGTACGAGCGAATGCTACCTCACAACTGGTGCCTCCACCAACAAGCCACCATTATTTGACGTCAACAACTATGCTTTTTGTAAAGACCAAATGGAATGATTTCTTCAAGGTTGTGGTTTTGACATTTGGAATGTGATTATTAAAGGAATTGCTCAACCAACAAGAAGTTGGAGGATCAAACTACGGTACTCAAGAGTTTCAAAGAATTCGATGAAAATGACAAGAAGACATTCTCTCTAAATGGTAAGGCTTTGAATATTTTGCATTGCTTACTCACTGCCACCGAGTACAAGCGGATTAGAAGAATAAGGCCGGCATATGAAGTGTGGGAAAAATTAGAAACCATTTTATGAAGGTACTAAGAAAGTTAAACCAGCTAGAAAAAATGCTTGTTAAAGACTTTGAAAACTTCATAATGCTTGAGGGTGAAGGAATTTCAAAAATGGTGGAAAGGCTAGACAACATAGTCAATCCATTATTGGCACTCGGAAAGGTCATATAAGAGGAAGATAAGGTAACCAAAGTATTAAATGCTCTTCCCGGCTCATGGTCCGATAAGGTGACGGCTATAACGGTAGCACAAAACCTTGAGACTCTCAAGTTTGATGAACTCATTGGAAATCTTCTAATTTATGAAGTCTATCTCAAGGAAAGAAAGAACTCCAAACCATCCACCTCATAATCGGGTATTTAATCTACTCCTAAAGGTCTTAACTCAAATAATTCCTATTATGCTAGTGATGAGGATGATGAGGAAACGACCGCCCTTGTTAAAAAATTTGCCAAGTTTGTTAATTAAAATAAGGCAAGAAAGTCTAGAGACAACTCGTGGTGTAGATACGGGTAACTCGGGCACTTCATAGCCGATTATCCCAAGATGGTGGAAGAAGAACAAAAGAAGAAAAAGCCTTTTCCGAAAAAGAAGGCTCTAAATAAGGATGTAAAAACTTGGGATGAACTTCTTGCAACATCCGACAAGGAAGAGGAAACCGAACATGGTCTCATGGCCATAGATGATGAAAACAATGAGGTACACTCTAATTCTTCATCTTCGTCTTTGATTGATGATTTACATATTGAGTTTAGAGACATGATTTGCAAATACAAGACTTTGAAAAATGAGTATAAAGAGCTAAAATTAGAAAAAGACAAGTTATTTACTTCTTATGAAACTCTTGACCATGCTCATTCAATTACTCTTGCTAAAGCTCAAAGTCTAGATTCCGAAAAATAATTGCTCACTAAAGAGATTGAAAATTTGAAAAAGGATGTTCAACGTTTCAACTTGAATACCGATGAGGTCACAAATATACTTGGTGCACAAAGAAGTGAGCAATAAAAATTAGGACTTGGTTATAAACCTTTTCAAACCGATTTTAAGAAAAATGACCAAGCTCCAACTTTTATTCGTGCTAGTAGTCCTAATATTATTACTTGTTATTATTGTGGTAAAAATGGACACTTTGCTAATACATATAAAGTTAGAAATAACAATAGTCATTTTTGGACAAAGGTCTCAAGGCTAACCCCAAAATTTTGGGGTACCTAAAAATGATTTATTTATAGGTACTAGGGGCTATAACAATCATGGAAGATTCCAAATGGCTCGTGGACATCGGATGTTCACGACACATGACCAAAAAAGAAGAACCTTTTACCAACATCAAGCTCTAAGAAGAATGAATGGTCATGTTCGGGAATGACAAAGACAAAATGCTTGGTAATGGAGATATTGGTAATTCTTCTTCTCTCTTCGTGATGTTTTACTAGTTGAAAGGCTTAAGTTCAATTTGATAAGTGTAAGCCAACTTTGTGATTCAAATTATGATTTTGTTTTCAATAAACAAAATTGCCTTATTCATAAAAGTGGTAAAATTGTTTGTGAAGCTAGTATAAAGGCAATCTTTATAAAATTTGTACAAGAGATTTGGTTAGTCAAAATGTCTCTTGTCTTGTCGACAATAATGATTTAACTAGTTTATGCCATAGGCAACTTGGACATGTTGGATATAAAAATTATAAAAGATATCCAAAAACCAACATGTCAAAGGACTACCCAAATTAAATTTTGAAAATCTTGGCTCATGTGACATTTGTCAAAAGAACAAATTAGTTAAAAGTAGTTTTAAGCCCAAAAATGAAATTTCCACAACCAAGCCTCTACAACTACTTCATCTTAATTTGTATGGGGATATTAGTACCGAGAGTCTAAGTGGAAAAAATTACACCTTTGTTATAGTTGATGAATTCTCTAGATAAACTTGGGCTATTTTTCTTGCAAATAAAAGTGATGCAACAAATGTAGACTTATAGAAAATAAAAAAGAAGATACTATTAAATCTATAAGGAGTGATCGAGGAGGTGATTTTAGAATACTGTGTGAAATCAAGGGGTATGCACATAATTTTTCGGCTCCAAGAATTCATCAACAAAATGGTGTTGCCGAGAGAAAAAAACGGACTTTTCAAGAAATGTGTCGGTCCATGCTCAAGGAATTTTCACTTCCAAAATATTTTTGGGCCGAACCCGTCAACACCGCTTGTTATGTCATAAATCGGGTGTATCTTCGTCCCAAGTTGAATAAAATACCTTATGAGCTTTGGAAAGGAAGAACTCCAAATATTAGGTATTTCAAAATATTTGGTTGTAAGTGTTTTATTTTGAACACTAAGGATCAATTGGACAAACTTGATCCTAAGGCCAGTGGAGGAATATTTATGGGGTACTCGACTAAGAGTAAGGCATATCAGGTTTATAACAAGACTAGCATGATGGTCGATGAGTCTATTCATGTTAAATTCAATGAAGCCTCCGGAGTTGAAAGAATCCCAAATTATGAAAGTGATGAAGAGGATGAAGTTGGACCAATTGTTCCAAATGATGCTCAAAATGATCAACCTTCTACATCAAATGATCAACCTTCAACTTCTAATGTTCAACAAGAGGATAAATGTGATAATTCGGATCTTCCCATGGCATTGAAATTCAAAGGAGATCATCCAAAAGATCTTATGATTGGGGATCCTCTATACAAAGTTATGACTAGAAGGAAATTTGCCGAAAAAGCTCTTATATCCCCAAAAGAGCCTAAAAATGCTAAGGAAGCCATTGAAGATGATTGGTTTCTTGAGATGCAAGAGGAGTTGAATCAATTTGAAAGAAATGATATTTGGGAGTTGGTACCTTGTCCTCCATCACAAGCAATTATTGGCACAAAATGGGTATTTCAAAATAAACTCGATGATCAAGCCAACATTTTTCGAAATAAAGCAAGGTTAGTAAGCTCAAGGGTATTGTCAAGAAGAAGGTATTGATTATGATGAAACTTTTGCACCCGTAGCACGTTTAGAAGCCATTCGTATTTTACTTGCCTACTCTTGTTTTAAAAATTTTAAACCTTACCAAATGGAAAGTCCACTTTTCTAAATGGTTTTATTCAAGAAGAAGTCTATGAAAAACAACCCCAGGGTTTGAAAATTTTTCGAGGCCAAATGATATTTATAAATTTAAAAAGGCCTTATATGGTTTAAAACAAGCACCCCGAACTTGGTATGATATACTTAGCTCTTTTCTTTTGCAAAATGGTTTTTCAAGAGGTAAAGTTTGATACATCTCTTTTTGTTTTTGAAAAAGGGCAAGATTGATTATCATTACAAATTTATGTTGATGATATAATTTTTGGTGCTACTAATGAGTCTCTATGCAAGAATTTTTCTAAGTTTATGCAAGGTGAATTTGAGATGAGTATGATGGGAGAACTTAATTTCTTCCTTGGGCTTCAAATAAAGAAATGCCAAGAAGGTATTTATATATCTCAATCAAAATACACCAAAGAGCTAAAGAAGTTCAGAATTTAAGAAGGAAGAACCGTTGCTACTCCTATGACAACAAATATCAAGCTTGACAAAGATGAAAAAGGCAAGTCGGTTGATGAATCAAAATATCGAGGTATGATTGGTAGTTTACTTTATTTAACCGCAAGTAGACCCAATATTCTTCATGCCGTATGCCTATGTGCTCGATTCCAAAGCAATCCCAAAGAATATCATTTAAGTGCCATTAAAAGATTCGATGTTTGAAAAGCATTATTTCTTATGGTTTGTTTTATCCAAAGAATGAAAAATTTTCTTTAAAAGAATATAGTGATTCAGATTATGCGGGAAATATTGATGATCGTAAAAGTACTTCCGGATCATGTCATTTTTAGGCGATTCCTTAGTATCTTGGTTTTTTTAAAGAAACAAAATTGTGTATCTTTATCAACGGCCGAACTCGAATACATTTCCGTGGCTTTTTGTTGTACTCAACCTCTTTGGATGAAACAAACTCTAGCGGATTATAAATGCTCTTTCGAAAATATTCCTATTTTTTGTGACAATACGTCCACTATAAATATTGCTCAAAATCTGGTTCATTATACCAAATTAAACATATTGAGGTTCGACACCATTTTCTAAGGGATTGTGTTTCTAAACGAAAAATTGAGATGTGTTTTGTTTCGTCTCAAGATCAAGTCACAGATATTTTTACTAAACCTTTGGCCGCCGAGTCTTTTACTTCAATTCGAGCTCATTTAGGCATAATGCATATAGAATAAGATATATGATTGCATTTTGTGCGTTTTTAAAACTTAGGGGTGAATCGCATTTTTAACTTCAAATTCGAACATAAACTGGACTGGAGAACAGGTACCAAGTCAACCAAGAGGTCGACCGGTCGACCATCCCAGGGACCGGTCGTACCCCTGGTCGACCGGTGACCCTAAGCCAAATCAAAACATATATTGTTTCTATCTGTTTAGTCGTCTATTTTTTATACTTTCATACCCCTTTGCCCAGTTCACACACTTATCACTAAAAATAATTTTCTCTTGCAATTTCCACTATATTGGGCTTCTATAATGTATATATCTTCCATATTATTCATCCTTCATAATCATTGGTAAGTTCAATTCCCTTTTTAATCTCAATTGGGCTCAATCCTTGAGAACCTTGTTGGAACTTGATGAATTTTTGTGCTTTTTGTATGCATGATTGCATATACCAATGTCATATATAATTTTTATTTTATCCTATGCATGCCAAGTGTTTGATAAAATGCCTCAATGAAAATTTCATCTTTTGCATGATTCTCTTGATTTTCATTGTCTTATATCTTTATGGAGATCATGTTTTATCCATCAAATGAGCTTCTATATACTTTCTCCTATTGATTGTCCTTACATTTTGGATTTCTAAGCCTTCCATTCAATGTCATGATAATTTGATTCAATGCGCACTTTGATGTCTATTTATGATGTTTCTATCGTACTAATAGTCTTTTTGATGATTCCAAAGGGGGAGAAAAATGGAATGAGCTCATAAGCTTGTGTATAGATCAATTGAGCTAGAAAAAGCTCGCAGAAAAAGCTATAAGTTGAGAATAAAAAAGCTATAAGCTGTGGATGGATTTTGGACTATGACTACATAATGGAATATTGCTTATGACTAATGACTTATTTTTGACAGGGGGAACTTTTAAGCTCTTGAACTTCAAGTCATATTTGCAAAAGCTGAGCTTTCAACTTTTAGTCAATTACTTCTACGCCTATTATTTTAGCATGTTGAAAGGGGGAGCTTTTAAAATTGTTTTGAAAAATCTTTGCTCCTATCCTTATGATTTTCATCATGAAAAGTGTTGCTTAAAATGAATAGTTGATTTTGACCGGAAAAATGTATTTTGTTTTGAAAATCCGCTCTCTTAAAATTGTTTTGATTTGTAATTATCTAAAATGGGGAGTTTGTTAGATAAATATTTTTACCGTAATTTTGATGATTTAATATAATTTGGTTTTATACCAAAACAATGTCCCCAAATATTGTCCTAATACTTCAAAACATTTTCAATAATTTTTGCTAAGACTTTGAAGTATTTCTTGAACTTTATTTTTGACAAAATTCAGACAACTTCTCAATACTTAGGCCGACTAGTCACCCTATAGGGAAACCCGTACCTAGAAGTTGTAACAAACAGAGAACAAACCGCGGGGTTACGGAGAAGTTGACCTCTTGGTCGATCGGTGCCTGGGGATTGTTATTTTTCTCTGACTCTCTCTGTATCATGGAGGACCAGTCGAACCCAAGGGGGACCAGTCGCACCCCTGGTCGACCTGTCACCCTAGCTCGTTGACCGATCCACCCGTGTTTAAATATTTCAAACGTCTTTTTCTTATTAGAGGGCGACCGGTCGCCCTAAGGTGCTATCAATAGAAACTATCCGTTGCAACATACAACTTTTCATGAAATTGTGGGATTAATTCTAACACTATTTTCTTTAATTGTTTGACATTTCTTTTACAGATTTCACTTTTTTAAGAGGAGCCTATATTGGTATTCAAATCAAGGATCTCTCCTATAAATACTTAAAGGCTTAAAAGGATCAACACACAACACATGCATACAAACAACAAGCAAAAATCAGAAAACTTCTTGTTCTTCACTTTCAACATACTTGTTGTATTTATCCTAAGCTTTACACTTGCACATCTTGAGTATTAGGTTTCATTATTGATTACACTTGCACTTTAAAGTTGTATAGTTCATTTGAGTTGTAATATTGAATTGGTGAAAATCATCCAAAACAAGAAATCATTTTTAGTGTTCTTGTGGTAAGAACACACTTGGTTGATTCTAGGTGTTGAAGACTTTGGTACTCTTCATTGTTGTAAGAAGATTATGGGAATCTTCACAGGCGGTGTTATAAGAAGAGTGTGGTACTCTTCAAGGTAAATGTTGTAATAGTTTGGTATCTATTAAAATACTTTTTCCTTTTCGAAATCAATTCGACATACCGGTGGTAGAACATTAGGCCCTAGGTGGTTGAAGCTCTATAAATCATTGTGTGTTATTTATATTTATGCACTTTTATTTCTTCATTATCTTCATATTCGAAAAGAACGACATAAATCAGAAAATCGGAAAAATCTATTCACCCCCTCTAGATTTTCATAGCCATTTGGATTAACAGCTAGGTGGTAGCCCATGCCTATGGGCTATGCCACTAATAAAAAAATGAATAGGCAGCTTTAACAATCCTTTAGGGTGTAGCAACACACAATAGCCCATACGCTGTTATCCTTGCCCACATGCCTCATATAGGAGTGGGACTTGGGGTAAGCTCCTAAGCTGCATTGAATATGATATTTTTTTTGAGGTCTTTTGACACGAATAGGTTTTTTCCACTTGTAATTTTTACCAATTTGTGTGTACGATTTTGGGCAGTTAATTATTTGGGTCACCATTTATATATGATTTAGTTAAAATAATTTAGTTTAGGTTCGTCTTATTGCATTTCTAAACATATTTTAAATATTTTAACTAAGGCCCTGAAAATATTAGTTTTTCCCCGAAAAGTTTAGTTGTCCCTTGAAAAGTATCAGTAGTTCCCCCAAAATTATTTTTGCAGTCCCCTAAAAAATATTAGTTTTTTCTCTTAAAAGTATTAATAGTCCCCTAAAATGTATTCGCATTTCCTATGAGAAGTATCAGTTATTTTCGTGAAAGGTGTTTAGGAATTCTCTTGTAAAGTGTTATTTTTATCTAAAAAGCTGTATTAGTAGTTCACTGAAAAATATTAATAGTTCCCCAAATAAGTGTTACATGTCCCACTGAAAAATATAGAAACAACATGAATAAAAAACAAAATTCAATTTTTGATCCAATGTATGAAAACATAAAAAACATGAAAACAAGCCAGAAACAGTATAGAAATAATCCAGAAACAATATAGAAAACACCATATGAGCAAAAAGAGCTTAAAATAGATAAAAAAATGTATTTTAACATTGAAAGCTATGTGGAAACAAAAAAACCAAAGTACAACATTAAAAATGGTATGGAAACAAACCAGAAACAACATAAAAAAATATTAAAAACACCACATGAATAAAAAGAGCTTAAAAATAGGTAAAAATTATATTTACACATTGAAAAGTACATGGAAACGATAAAAACATTATTAGAACAACATTAAAAATATTATAGAGCAACACAAAAACAATAGAAACAATGTACAAAACAATACATGAACAAAACATATTATAAAAATAGGTATTTATTTTGAAACATCGAAACAACAAAGAAACAACAAAGAAAATGGTAACTACTAACTTGGATGGGGGGGAGCGATTTTGTTCTCCCCATGAATTCTTCTTTGCATCATCACCTTTCCCCGATCGACATTAATAAATCTGCTGCTATGGATCTTGATTCTCTGTTGTTTTTGGAGATCAGTGTTTCATGATCCACGTTGGACATTACTTCAGACTTCATATCCAACACTAGGGTTTCCCAAAATCCATCACCATTAACAGACAATGTGCCCGACGACGATCTTGTGCGGCTGCCACCACCTTCTTCGCATGACTTGGATCGAATTGCTGATAATTCTAACACATATGGAATGCAGTCAGACGTGCGATGAGATATGTTATGCCTAGGGTTTTATCTAGGGGTTTTCAAAACTCTAATCCTACGACTAACCCTAACCCCACCGCTGCCAATCCTTACGTGAACTCCAAGTCAGGTATCCCGGAATACTATGACACTTACAAATCTGCAATTTGCCATGCTAATTCAGATTCATATCTAGACAATTATGACACTATCAATCGTGATTCTGGTGTTAACTTCCATCAACAATTCTCTGTGCATGAGAATAACTCCAAGTCATTTGTTCGCCTTATTTTTAGCTTCACCGCAAGTTCATGGTGCAGTTTATAGAATAGGGTTAGCAAGGTCGAATCCACATGGACTAATAAATTAATGTACGAAGTACTGGATTATAATAGCCTTATTTTTATTTAGACTATCGAAATTGAGAGGGATTGATTTTATAAACTAAAGCAGAAATTTATCCCAAAAGAAATAAAGCAAAGAGCGATTGAAAGATCAAGTATGAATGAATGGATTCCTGGGTTATGGTTTCAGTTAAGCGTATTCTTCTCTATAGACCAATCACCAAAGTAATTTACCCTCTCTCTCGAGATGTATGTAAAAGCATTGATTGGAATATCTATGTTAGCATTTCTACTCAACATGAGATATCCAACTCCCAAAAGTTCAAAAGATTATAATGTCTCACAAATATTCACAGACTTCTCAATCATGCAAGCTATTTGTGTTAAGTACTCAAGATCTAGTATTGAAACTCATCGGTTAGAATTATGAGTCAATACATTAAACAAGTTTAAATCAATGGCCTTTTGATAAAACAAGAATTAAAGCAAAGTACTTGAATAGAGGAAGAAAACATTAACTTCAATTATCATTAAATCATCAAATAAAAGTGTTCATTAACCTACTCCCAAACCCGGGAATCACAAGATGTTTAGCCAAACATCGAAGATAAACAATTCATAGACAAATTATTCATATTCAAAATCTAACTAATTGAAATAACGATACTATGGAATGAGTGAACTCGGGGATGATGACAATCTCTCGATCTATCTTCAATCCTCGAAGGTGTGGTTGTGGTCTTGATTGATCTCTCGAAGTTTCCGGTGGAAAACTGCTCTTCTCTCTAGTTTCTAGGGCAAAGATCAGCATCTCTTTGTTTGTGGCCGTCCCGTCTCTATTTGTACTTCGTTTTGGGTTAAAACTTAGTTGGAAATCTGTCAAACTCTGTTTTCCCGCAGAGGAGCATGGGCCGTGCCATACGGCACGCCCAGCCTGTGCTGGTAGCCACACAATTTGTTCAGATCATAGAGGGGAGCACGGGCCGTGCTCTTTGGCATGGGTTGCCCGTGCTACATGTCGAACCTTGTGTCCTGATGTCTGGGTTGAGCATGGGTCATGCTGTATGGCACGTGCTGCCCGTGCTCACCTGTAGCAACTCGTACTCGGCCATTTTCTTCCGTTTTTCGCCCAGTTTGTCCAACTTCTTCTCGACTCGACTCCAAACTTTGTACTTCACATCAATTATTGGCGGTTGCAATGCTCCGAATTGTTGCCAAAATGCTATAATTATCGATAATTTCCTACAAAACGAGCAAAGCATAATCCTTTTCCACAAAACATGAATATAACCCTATTTACTCATATAATGCATGCATATCAACACATTCTAGCCAAAATTAAGCCCAAAATACATGCAAAATACATGTTAATAAAACTCCCAAACTTAAACTGTTGACAGTCCCGGTCAATACTTATAAATAAGATAACACAAATGGGTTAAAGAAGAGCAACTCAAGAACACCGTATCACAATTCCTGTCATCTATCCGTAGATATCAAGCACAAACCAACCCGGTTTCAAATAGCTAACACGGAGCACAAGTCTATTAAAATCATGCTAAAACACTTCAAATCACTCCTCTCAGGGATAAAGTGTATACTCTACTCACTAGAATAATAAAAGACGTGTATTCGCTCAAGTCATATCAATGTTGAAGAATTACCATATGCTTGCAAATCGTCTCACATCTCCGCCACTCGTTTGTATGCAATTCACAAATCAGAAAGGACTTTGTTTATGGTTGTAATGATGGCTCTTTGGTCAAGGTAGGGAAATATGGATAAAGTGACTCAACTCGAGCGTATAGATTGGTAAGCACATCGTTTCTCTCAAGTAATTTTTCGAATACAAATCAACTATGTACTCCCAATCGCCTTATATCCTATCACCTTTCTATTTCTCCCTTATTTTTCATACAAATCATTCACCTTCACCTTACATCACAATTTCTAGCCTATTTTCACTTATGTTCGACTCACTGGTTGCAGTCGATTTTTCTTTTCGACTCTCCATGAGTATTCTTCCTTTTTCCTTCTTTTCTTTTATTCCCAATCACCCAATATGTACACATTTTCTACTTCTCGACACCCATTCATTCAACCTTTTTTTTTCAATCCCTTTGCTCAATGCTATACACTCAAGCTTAGGGTAACATATATATCAATTTACAGCTTAAGGCTTGAAATGTGGCTATCAAAAATCAGGCAATAGGCTCAAATTAGCTAACTAGGGAAATCAATTATCAATGTAGGCAAAAAGGCTTGAAAGGCTTAACAAAAATGGCCTAAAATCATTTTCATGAATGCATACAACATGTGACTTTGACGGAGATACCAGAGCAAGTTCTAGAATTCAAATCAATATGAATGACACACTCAACACCCAATTCGAACAACATAAACTGCTCAACACATGCTCCCAAGATCAACAAACACACAAAAGCGGTCAACTCACTCCCTAAACAACTAAGAAAGCAATAAACGTGCTTAAAATAAAAAACAACTAATGCAATGCATAGTACATGCTCTAAATGTAACTACATGAATGCACAACGCCACACCCTTAAAAAAAATACTACCTCTACCCCTAAACTTGAATGAAATTATAGCGCATAGAAGAGAAGATAGAATATCAAAGAAAAGTGTGGAAATGACATGGATCACTGTGGGGGTGGCGGCGGAAAGTGGCCCTGGGAGGTATGCCACATTCGTATCTGATGCATCGTCTGCAATATCTCCAACTCCCGCTGATCCTGGGCCTGGTGCCCTCTGCCCGACTTAATACCTGCTCAGCCGACCCACGCACAGGCCATGCCATTTGGTACAGGCGGCCCGTGCTATGGGCCGAACTTCCATCCCCAAATTCTGGGCACCGCACGGGCTGTGCCATATGGCACGGGCTGACCGTGCGGGGTGCCGAACAAAATTTCCTTAAGTGCTGGTACCAACACGGGCCGTGCGCATGGTGCACGGGCTACCCGTGCTAGGTACCGCACCTTGTGTTCGATTTTTCCATTTTTTTTTGATTTTTTTAGGGAAAGCAAAAAAACAATCCTAACTTATGAAAGCAATAAGAAATCCTAACCTAGCAAAGGGAAAAAAACATGGGAAGAAATAAAATAGCAAACCGTTGGGTTGCCTCCCAACAAGCGCTTCATTTAACGTCTATAGCTTGACGCCTGTAACTCTCATGAATTTGTGCCTCATTTGAATGCATATATTAGCTGCTTTGGGTCATGGTCAAGTGCTAAATTTGCATTGTTTGCACCTAATATTGCATACTTGGGATTTCCAAGTAAGGATTGAAGTCCTGATGTTGGAACTTTTTGCTTTGAGTTACGCGGATGTTGTCTGTGCGTGTACGTATAGTCTGTGCTCGTGTCATTCTGGAATAGTTTTCTTATGGCATCTCGCATGCGCTGCCCGAGCATACACGCACGGCTTGTGTGTTCCTTGTCTTGTTTTTGCTCCTTTCGGTACCACACATGGGTTGAAAATGCATAGACACACAGTCCGTGTTTGGTTCTGAATTTTCTTGCTTTTCCAGGATCTCCGGCTCCTCGTGTTCAGTACCACTCCTTAGATGAATGACACTAGTTTGTTCCTTTGAGTTGACTTCAGTGGTGCTTGAAACTTGGCTCTTTTGTTGTTGTCCATCAAGGATCGTAGCTAATTGGCTAATCTAGGTTTCAAGACTTTTCATTTGGGACCCCAATTGTGCGACTAGAGATCCCAATTGTGTGACTTGGTTTTCGATTTTGTCTAGCTTAGCCTCATGTTTGTTGAACTGGTTCCTTGTTTCATTCATAAATGTGGTGAGGACGTCCTCCATAGATGGCTTTGCCTCCGGATAATAGTACGTAGGCGTAGGATTATTCCAGTAATTGTAGAAATTCCAGTTATTGAAATAATTGGCTACCTCCATCAGAGCGGGTGTTCGTGCACTACCTGAACTAACTCAAAGAAACAAATCAAATACCACATGAGTAGAATTAAACAACAAATAAAAAGAAAAGAAAAAAAATGTCTAAATTAAAAATAATTCTATTTATCGCACTATTAGTACTAAAAATTTAATTAGTCCCCGACAACGGCACCAAAAACTTGTTCGCCTTATTTTTAGCTTCACCACAAGTTTACGGCGTAGTTTATAGAATAGGGTTAGCAAGGTCGAATCCACAGGGACTAATAAATTAATGTACTAAGTACTGGATTATAATAGCCTTATTTTTATTTAGACTATCGAAATTGAGAGGGATTGATTTTATAAACTAAAGCAGAAATTTATCCTAAAAGAAACAAAGCAAAGAGCGATTGAAAGATCAAGTATGAATGAATGGATTCCTGGGTTATGGTTTCAGTTAATATCCCCATTTTATTACCAGATTAATCAAACCAAAGTTAAGCGTATTCTTCTCTATAGACCAATCACCAAAGTAATTTACCCTCTCTCTCTCGAGATGTATGTAAAAACGTTGATTGGAATATCTATGTTAGCATCTCTACTCAACATGATATATCCAACTCCCAAAAGTTCAAAAGATTATAAAGTCTCACAAATATTCACAGACTTCTCAATCATGCAAGCTATTTGTGTCAAGTAATCAAGATCTAGTATTGAAACTCATCGGTTAGAATTATGAATCAATACATCAAACAAGTTTAAATAAATGGCCTTTTGATAAAACAAGAATTAAAGCAAAGTACTTGAATATATGAAGAAAATATTAACTTCAATTATCATTAATCATCAAATAAAAGTGTTCATTAACCTACTCCCAAACCCGGGAATCACAAGATGTTTAGCCAGACATCGAAGATAAACAATTCATAGACAAATTATTCATATTCAAAATCTAACTAATTGAAATAACGATACTATAGAATGAGTGAACTCGGGGATGATGACGATCTCTCGATCTATCTTCAATCCTCGAAGGTGTGGTTGCGGTCTTGATTGATCTCTCGAAGTTTCCGGTAGAAAACTATTTTTCTCTCTGGTTTCTAGGGCAAAGATCAATGTCTCTTTGTTTGTGGCTGTCCCGGCTCTATTTGTACTTCGTTTTGGGTCAAAACTTAGTTGGAAATCTGTCAAACACTTTTTTCTCGCAGAGGAGCATGGGTCGTGCCATACGGCACGCCCAGCCCGTGCTGGTAGCCGCACAACTTGTTCAGATCACAGAGGGGAGCACGGGCCGTGCTCTTTGGCATGGGCTGCCCGTGCTACATGTCAAACCTTGTGGCCTGATGTCTGGGTTGAGCACGGGTCGTGCTGTATGGCACAGGCTGCCCGTGCTCACCTGTATCATCTCATACTCGGCTGTTTTCTTCTGTTTTTCGCCCAGTTTGTCCAACTTCTTTTCGACTCGACTCCAAACTTCATACTTCACATCAATTATTGGCGGTTACAATGCTCTGAATTATTGCCAAAATGCTATAATTATCGATAATTTCCTACAAAACGAGCAAAGCGTAATCCTTTTCCACAAAATAGGAATATAACCCTATTTACTCATATAATGCATGCATATCAACACATTCTAGCCAAAATTAAGCCCAAAATACATGCAAAATACATGTCAATCATCATACGCACAAACCACAAAATCTGTGGAGGATTTTAGGCTAGTTAAAAAAGTAGAATACTTCTCGGTAACGATGGACGCAGAGGTTTATCAACAACGGACGATGGAGCTATGAAACTCGTTGATAGGACATATTATTCTACCTGAAGGTGCTCAACTGTTTTCTCTTGAAGATCTAAAATACAAACTGACCAATGTTTGGAAGATTGCTGCATAATGGCGTTTGGTTCCATTGGGTGAATGATACTACAATATTCAATTTGTTAATTTAAATGAAAGGAACAAAGTGTTTGCTAGAGGAAGTAGGTCATTTTGTGTGGATTTTGGTTGAGATGGATTTGAATAAACCACTCCAGGAGTTTATTATGGTGGAAAGAATGGACCATTGTTCATTTGCCTCACTTTGCTGTGAGAATTTACCGAATTTTTGTGCTCATTGTCAGATTGTAGGACATAATATCACCCATTTTCGACAAGTTAAACCAAAAGAAGTTCATCAGAATAATGAAAAAAGGACTAAAAAGGTTAGTCCAGTCAGGGGTAGATCTGAAGTCAGAGGTCATGTTCCAGTTAACAAAGGGAAAACTATGTATACAGAGACATGGGTTCAAGTAAAAAGAAGGCCTGGGCGTTCTTATAAGGGCGGTACATCCAATACATATATTCATTCAACAAATCCCTTTGAGGTACTACATGATGATGATGGCGATATTCAAGAGTTGATTATAAACAAATCCCAGGCTACTGAAGGCCAACGACACGGTAGAGTTAAGGATATTGGAAAATCTATCCCAAAAGTCAACACAAAGAATTCTTTTGAGGCATTAAGTGGCGATGGAGTCGGAGATGCAGTGGTGGTCGGAGACACTGTTGATAGGGAAATCTCGAAAAATCCAATGGTTAATGAGGATGAAACCTTGGCAATGGTCGATAAGGTTAATAGTGATATACCTACACCTTTTTAGGTGGTATACCACTCTTATCAATACCAAAGTAATCATGCAGCTGACTTAAATGACGTAAGGGAAGAGGAATTACGAAGAGCAATTACCAACGTCCCAAAGAGCTTACCTTTGACAGCCTACAAGTTGAACTCTAATGACCCTTTGAATAATTTTCAAGCCACAATGGTCTAACATGGAAGACGAAGAGGAGCAAAAAGAAGAGAACAAGAAAAATTGGAGCTTTAAAGACAAAGATAGGTGACCCCCTCCACCACTCCGCTTGTCTTTCCCTTATGTGATTTTTCAGAAGCTATGACGTCTATGGCAATTGTGGCTCGTGGATTCTGGGCTGACATTCTATAGGTGACATTAGACCATCAAGAAGATACTCAAGCACGTACTAAAACAACAACCAACTATGCCATTCGAAAATCTTCTAAAAATTGACGCCCTTCGTTTAAATTGTATTTTTAAGTTATTTTTATTTTTTATTTTTTCTGAAGTTTAACATTATTTTTCATTTGCTACCTGATTGGGTTGTGATCATAATCTTTTACTTTATTTTATATATTTCCATTTATTTAAAAAAAGTAATGGTAACTACTACTTTAAACTTCTAATGAAAAAAAAAAAGAAACAACAAAGAAATAAGTTTAAACAATATCCAAATAACATATATAGCATATAAAGCAATACATGAACAAAACAAAAAATGAAAAAACATAAAATAATCAAATATGCAGGATCATAAAAAGAGAAAAAAATGAGTACAAAAGTGATAGGAGCGTATTTTGTGGTATTTTTATCGGAAAGTGGGGCAAGTGTGGCAATTTCTCATGGATATTATATAGGATCCGTTCCAATATATGTATGTGTGTGTGACTGCATAACGCATATGCACATAAAGTCGTGATAGGAAAGCTTTAAAATAATTATTGAACGAAAGTACAACTCGATATAAGTTGGTGGACCAAGTATGCAATTTTTGTTTGTTTCTAAAAGCCATTTCTTCAGATGTAACATCTCAATTGTGCTGTCTCGCGAACTACTCTTAAAGAGTGAAAAAGTTAAACCTTTACTATTAGAATATTTCCATACAACTACAGTAAAATCTCGATAATTTAAAAATTAGTTAATTAATAATCTCGTTTAAATGATACTTTTCATCTGTCCCAACTCAAGAATAACGTGCTAAATTAATAATTCACTAAATTTATAATATAATACTTATATGAGAATTCGTACAAGTTCCATCCAATACATAAATTAATAATTCCTTAATATATAATACATTTAAGATTAATCTAGATATAGAGACTTCATAAAACATGACTCATCTATTATTTATTTCTTGTTGAAATTGAGGTCATTCCTAGACTTCATATCTGATATTGTTAAGATAGTAAAACATTTTAGAGTGATTTTCTCGTAGTTGAACAAAAAATTATGCAATGTCATTGTTGTTTAACTTCCTTTTGAGAAGGGTGTCTAGAGTATAATTGTTATTTTCAACTTCACAGTTCACATGTTGCTCTCGATTGTCTTCTTGCCGATCAACAACTCTGCAATTTCAATATTTTTGTAGCTATATAATACCCGCACCATAACTTTTGATGTTTGTTTAATGTCGATAAAATAAATCAAATATTTTGCAATCTTTCAATAGGTTTTAGATGAACGTAACAATTATCCAGGGAAAATAAGATTTTTAATCCTGTAAGTTGGACCTTTTTGAGAATTAGTCCTCTAAGTTGTCACCTTCATGTTTTAGTCCTTTAACTTTGAAATTTCTAGATATTCAGTCATTTAACTTTCAAATTTTCTAGATATTCAGTCATTTAAGTTAGCAATTTTACTTTTGGTCATATAACTTAACAAATTTCAGAAATTTGGTCCTATAACTTAGCAATACTTAAATTTAACTAATGCGAAAATTGCAAAATAATTCCCGTAACTTTAAGCCGGTCGCTAAATGGTCCTGTAACTATTACGATTTGCAAATTAGTTCTGTAAGTTTAAAAGTTTTTGCAAAGTTGGTCCTATATGTTTTAAACCAAAACGATTTCAGTCCTATAAGTTTTGAGTTGTTGCAAAATTAGTCCAATGAACAATTTCATATTTTCATAATACCGTTTTACCCTTACTCATACAAATGGCCGATTTAACTAAGTGTTTTGCCTAAAATGGTATCGTGAGCCAGGTTTATTAAGAACTTTTAGTTAAATTTATTATATTTATGTAATTAACAATTGGCGAGGAGAATTTTCTCCGGGAATATGGATCTGGACAATTGTCCAAGATGTACACCTTACAGGATATATCGTCAAATTTTGACGATGTATGCACAAGAACACCAGGACAAGATAGCATATTGGAACAACCAATATGTTGAAAAAGAACGTGCAGGAGCTGATAGGAAAACCTTGAGACACTGCGAAAGACAAGCAGCATATTATCTGAGTTCCCTTACGGTAAATCAGATATTATATGTTGATTTGATGAATCATCAGGAAGAAGTCCATGAGAATGCTCATCAAAATCATGATTCCTGATGGAGTACCAGCATGGAACGAGATACTTCTAGACACATCTAAAATCTCAAAAGATATTAGGGACGTCCAGAAGACGGTGCAGAATTATGGCAACCGCCATATTCATTTACCTACACAAGTTCATTAGATCCAAAACCAGATGGAGACGATGGTGAAATATCAGAAGGAAGCTCTTAAAATCCTTCATGATATTCAAAAACGAGTAAAAAGCTTGGAGGACAGATCGAGTTTCGCCGGAGGAAAGAAGCGTATCGATTTCGGGACAATACCCTATTTACACCAAAAGGGAAAACCAACCAAAGTGGTATGAAAAATGACGGACGATGAAAAGCTCATTGCTATCATCAAAGGAAAATCCATCATAAATTAAAAGGATGGATATGGAAAAGATAAATCTTAAGGATCTACATGACCTGGCAGAATCCTTCGCGGGATTAGCTATTGTAGATTTAAAGATGAACGCAGGAGATGGATCAGCTTTGGTTACCTATGACCCACAAGGTAGACCAATTCCACCACCGCCACCAGTAAATCCTAACGTCACAAAAAGTGCAGGTTCTAATCATGGAATCCAGGACGAAAGAATGCATCACGTTGGAGATTTCACCACAGGAAGTGAACCACTTTCAGGAACAAGAGCTCGACCACCTCTTACAGGAACTCGACTACCTTCTAGAAGGACAAATATTTATCAGACTCCGTATGGAAGATCACATCTCGATCCGATACATCCATATGGATTGATGCTAAATTTGGATATCCCAGATTTCAAAAATCGAGAAGTCCTTATTGATGAATGGACATCAGCTATGAGGATTGCAGCAGGTACCCTCGATCTCACGAAAGAAGGATTCATTTTACTTCTAGAAATGAGTCTTGAAGGATTTGTAAGAATTGCATGGGATATGACCGAACCAAATATGAAAAGCGCGGTCACAGCTGGAGAATCATTAAAAGGAATTGTCGATGAAATGGCAAAACTATTTAAAATCCATTTTATCGGCATGGGCTACTTTGAGGGATTAGAATAAAGAAAAAGAAAAAGATATAAACAAGCCCTCTACAGCTTCGAGTTGCATGATATTTGTCATATTGACGAATATATCAAGTTGTTCATCGAGTACCAGTGGAAATCCAAGATTGGAGATAAAGAAGTTTCGCAGCTATTCTTTGCAAAGATTTCGAGTCCCTGGAGAGAAATGCTTATCAAGGAATACAAGGATGCAGCTGATTTGGATACAGTGGCTAGAATAATGTCTTTCCTAAAAGCCAAGCTATCTGAATGGTGCTATCGGGCAGCACTATACCGGAATTACAAGAGATTATGAGGAATTAACTGTAATATCCGTATTTTTATATAATTATTGTTAATATTAATTATTATTATTATTATTATTATCATCAAATTATTCTTACAATTATTTTTTTTATTTATTATTATTATCATTAATATTATTTTGATAACAACTAGTAGAAATAATTATTCAGGCCCAATTCAACATGTTAATTTCTGAAATTCATTATGGGCCCAAAAGTTTTCCCTAATTTTAAAAGTCCAAGTCAAATAGATTCCTTCACAAACCCTAGTAATACAATCCTATAAATTCACATTAAACCTTACACACGTTCTTCATCAACCCTCCTGCAAAATTGAGCCTACCGTTCTTCATAGACCCATAGTCCCACAACAAAAGGTAAATATTCAGTATTCTTTTTTTTTTCTCAACCCTCTGTCAAAATCCATACCAATTATTCAACACCAAATCAAAATAGTTTAGTCAGCCCGTCTCTAGCTCTTATCACGACAATCCATCGGAAATTCCAAACAAATCAAATTCGCCCCTTCGCCGAAAAAAAAAAGAAATAGAAGACGGGAAAGAGAGGGGGAGAGGCGCTGCCGCTCGTCTGCCGGCGCCCAGCCGCTACCTTGGAACCACTCCCTTGCCTGTCGGCTGCCATTGTTGGGATGGAGGGGAGGTGCAGAATTTAGTGGTGTGCAAGTGGATGTGTAAAAGAAAAAAAAATTTAATAATAATAATTTTGTACTGGGGAAGTTCATACCTGGACGGTTGAACCATGCCTTTTGAGGGGGGGTTTTGTGGTTGCTAAGGGTGTTGAAATTTGGAGAAGAAGGAAAAATTAGGAAGTTGGGGGAAAAAGAGAAAAAAAAAAAAAAAAGAGAGAGAGAGATTTGAGAAATCAGAAAATAGAAGAGATTTTGATGGACGTATGGTTAGGAGATAGGATTTGAGTTTAGAATAAAGAATAAGGAAAGAAGATAATGATGGGTTGTTGGAAAGTGAATTGCAGTTGATGGCTTGATTTTGGGGGTTGTGGGCTTTTTGTTTCTTTTATTTGGATTGGGAATTTGGTTTTCAATTTGAGAATTTTTATTTTGATAAATTCTTTGACAGTCATGAATTTCGTCTTCTAAGTCCAAAATTCTATTCTCCTTTATTAAATTTCAATTTCCTTTATTTCTTTTATTAAACAACACAAATCCTATATTATTATTCTTGATTATATTTTATTATTTATTGTAGAAAACGAAGATAACGAGGAGTAGAATTTACGACATTATTGCATTCTTTGCACAGACATCTGCATTTATTTGAGGTGGGGATATTCTATTCACTTATTGTTTGTCGCTATTAAATGCTTTGTATATGTGTAATTGTTTATGTGCAAATGTGAAAATAAATTATGTTAGCCTGGGGTAAGAAGGTCCGGATCAAAAGTATCCTCGGGGTGAACCCGAGTGTTATATTAGTCGGGGTCGTAAGAAGGTCCGGATCGAAAGTATCCTCGGGTGAACCCGCAGATCTTAGTCGTGGGGTAAGAAGGGTCCGGATCGATGTATCCTCGGGGTGAACCCCTTGATACTATAAAATAATCGGCTACCAAAGTAAAAGTTAAATTATATGTTGAATGTTTAGGATTATGCCTATTGATGTATTTAATTTTGACAAACGTGTCCCCATTGAGCGAGTTGAAAGCTCACCCCATATTCATTAACTTTTTTCAGGTTAAGGAGTCCAGGCGAGGATTGGAGGCGGTGGATGCGAAATCAATATTTTTATTTATTTTACAAGATTTAGGAATATTTTATTTTGTTAACAAATTTTAGTTACCAATTTATTTTTGAATGACTGTCTTGTGGGTTCGAATTAAAAGTACTATTGTTTATTTGGATGCAAGCTTTTAATTATATGCTATTTTCTTAAAATTGTGTTTTTTTATTTAAGCTTATTGCAACACTTGTTAAAAATTTTGTACTGTTAGAGAATTTGGGTCGTTACAAGTGGTATCAGAGCGGGTCTACGGTTCTGTAGACTTGTTAAAAAAAATAAATATGTCTTTTCAAATATTTCAAAAAAAATAATTAATAGTATAATGACATCCACCTCCGCCATATCTTGCCGGATTCCTTAAGGTATGCAAATTTATTATGTCAGTACTCAATTTATTCATAATATGCCATGTCACTTTATTATGCAGCATACATTATTCCTGTAATTATGTCTTGTTGCTTTTTTTTCATACTCCTTATTGCATGCGTGTTTGCTGTATTAGAAGAACGAACTCTAGGCTCCTCGCGTAAAAAAAAAATAGGGAGAGACTCATAATGAATTATATTGACTTAATAGTACTAATATATAAAATGACTTATTATTATTATTATTATTTTTATTTCAATTACTGTGCGATAATAACTTAAGACGGGTACTAAGAACGTACTACATATGATTGTAGGAATATGGCTCCACGAAATCCTCCACGAGTGCCTCGACGCCCCGAACCTTTAACTTAACAATGGGAACCAAGACAATGAAGAGAACCCGGTGACATCGAAACCAACCTACGTTTGGAGACTTGTTTGCGGAGATTCTCAATGCCGTACAGAACCACAATGGGAACAATAACAACAACAGTACTAGAGTGGTGGAACAGTTTCACCATTACCGTCCACCCACCTTTAATGGAAGTGATGGCCCAGCAGCAGTTGAAGAATGGTTAAGAGCGCTGGAAAGAATTTTCAGACTTATAACTTGCACTGATGAACAACGAGTGGCTTGTGCCGCCTTCCAACCGATCGATGATGCGGACCATTGGTGGGAAGGTTCTTGGAGAAACAGCGAAGAAGAACGTAATGCATTATCCTGGGGGATGAATTCAAGGAAGTGGTGATGGAGAAGATTTCCCTAGATCCTACCGTGACAAGAAGGAAACAAAATTTCTGAACTTCAAGCAAAGGGGATTGACCGTAACTGAATACGAAAGGGAGTTTAACCAATTATGTCGGTTTGCACCACATCTGGTTGATACCGACCTAAAGAAAGCTTTGAGATTCGAAGCGGATTGAAGTCACAATTGTCCTGGAATTCTATCCGCACGGGGGACTTGGAATATCTTTGTGATGGTTAGACGGGCTCATGAAGTTGAAGCAGGACTAGTGGGGATGATGATGACCGCAAGCGGCCGTTGTGTTAAAAGAGGAAGTTTGATGGGACAAAGCCGAGTAAAATGGGGAATCGAGAATAAACAGATAAGAACCGATGGAAATTCTCGCCCGAGTGCACCAAACAATAAGCCGACTTGCCCGAAATGCGACGGGGAATCACTACGGGAATGTTTAGTTTGGACAAGGAAAATGTTTTATGTGCAAGAAACCGGGTCACGATGCTTCAAATTGCCCCATTTCTAAAAGACGAGAAGGGAAATGAGGGGACAAGGAGGCACCGCTCGAATGTATGCTATGACGTAGGAAGAGGCGGATCGAACCCCGATGACGATGTCGTATGTTAACAATATCCGGAGTACTGCGTTTGTACTTTTCGATCATCGGTGCCACACACTCATTTATATCTCGCTAAGTTTCATGATATAATGGACATAAGGATGCTAGAATAGATGTACCCTAGAGATTAGTTTGCCATCTGGAAAGACAATAATTATCGCGTAATGGACAATGATATAGACGTGAACATTGGGGGAAACATCTAGAAGTTGACGTATACATAATTGAGATGAAGGATTTTGACGTAATTCTAGGCATGAATTGGCTTAGTAAGTATCGGCGGGCATTAAGTGCCAAGAGAAGGAGATAACACTCAAACTACCGGAGATGAGGAGATTACGTTCTACGGAGTTAACTCTAAGTCTGCATCATGAGTTATATCGGCGATGAAAGCGAAAGATGTTGGAAAAAGAGAATTGTCGGGGTATTTAGTAAGTCTAGTCGAAGCTCCAACGACGGACCTATCACCTACTGAGGCGTACCAATTGTTCGAGAATTTTTAGACGTACTCCCGCAGGACTTGCACGGAGTTCCGCCCCGACCGTCAAGTCGAATTCTCAATAGACTTGGTACCGGAGCAAGACCGATATATCTAAGGCACCTTACGAGGATGGCACCAAAGGAGTTACAAGAACTAAAAGTGCGGATACAAGAATTGCTTTGGACTTGGGTTTTATCCCGGCCTAGTGTATCACCCTGGGGAGCACCAGTCCTATTTGTTAAGAAGAAGGATGGGTCATTAAGGATGTGTATCGATTATAGAGAACTTAATCGACTCACGGTGAAGAACAAGTACCCATTTGCCAAGAATCGAAGACTTGTTTGATCAATTGAGGGGTGCCGTATTTTTCTAAGATTGATTTGAGATCGGGTATCACCAATTGAAGATCAAGGAGAGTGATATCTCGAAGACATCATTTAGGACCCGATATGGGCATTATGAGTTTGTAGTGATGCCGTTTGGGTTGAGTAACGCACCAGCAGTGTTCATGGACTTGATGAATAGAGTGTTCCATCCATTTTTGGACCAATTCGTCATAGTCTTTATAGACGACATACTCGTGTATTCTAGGGACAAGGAACAACATGAGGAACACTTGAGAATAGTGCTTGAGACACTTCGCAAGGAGAAGTTATACGCGAAGTTCAAGAAGTGTGAATCTCGGATAGACCGAGTTGGATTTCTTGGTCATGTAATCACTGCAAACGGAATTGAAGTGGATCGAGTAAAGGTTGAGGCGATCAATGAATGGAAGGCACCTACAAATGCGAGTGAGATTCGCAGTTTCTTGGGATTGGCAGGATACTATCGCAGATTTATAGAGGGATTTTCGAAAATAGCTGCGCCTATGACTCGACTCACCATAAAGGGAGAGAAATTTTTGTGGACCGAGAAATGCGATGAGAGCTTCCAAGAGTTGAAATGAAAACTAACTTCCGCACCGGTATTGACGATTCCTGACCCAACCACGGACTTTGTGATTTGATGACGCATCAAAACAAGGCTTGGGGTGCGTATTGATGCAGCACGGAAAGGTGGTTGCCTATGCTTCAAGGCAATTAAAGCCACACGAACTGAACTACCCGACTCATGATTTGGAGTTAGCTGCGGTAGTCCATGCACTGAAGATTTGGAGACATTATCTATATGGCGGGAAATGTGAGATATTCACCGATCATAAGAGTTTGAAATACCTATTTACTCAGAAGGAGTTAAATATGAGACAGAGGAGATGGTTAGAACTGGTTAAGGACTATGATTGCACCATCAACTATCATCCGGGCAAAGCTAATGTAGTAGCTGATGCCTTGAGCCGTAAGACCAATGGTGAGTTGTCTAGTATGCTCACGCAATAAGAGCAATTAATACGAGAGTTTGCGAGCCTGAAGATTGAAGTCATAACTCCACCAAGAAGTACAAAGGCGGTATTGGCATCTTTGGTAGTTCAACCCACTTTGAGAGAAAGGATCAAAGAAGCACAAGGTCGAGATCAATTTTTGAACAAGATGAAGGGACGAGTTCGAGAAGGAAATATAAAAGGGTTTGTCATAACGGATGATGGTGTTTTGATGTATGAAGGGATATTGTGTGTACCCAAGGAGGAAGAACTTAGGAAAGAGATACTTGTAGAAGCTCATTGTACGCCGTACACGGCCCACCCGGGAGGTACAAAGATGTACCGAGATCTAAGAGAAGCCTTTTGGTGGCGAAGTATGAAGAGAGACATTGGATCTTTTGTGGAGAAATGTTTGATATGCCAGCAAGTCAAGGCCGAGCATCAACGACTGCCTGGTTTGCTCAAACCTCTTGAAATCCCGAGAATGGAAATGGGAACACATCACGATGGATTTTGTGGTAGGACTACCACGATCAGCAAAAGGAAATAAAGCGGTATGGGTTGTAGTAGACCGATTGACGAAGTCAGCTCACTTTATGCCAGTTAAAATGACATTCAGTATGGAGCAGTATGCACAACTATACATCTAAGAGATAGTGAAATTACATGGAGTTCCGGTGTCCATTGTGTCGGACAGAGATACAAGATTTACTTCTAAGTTTTGGGGAAGTTTCTGATCGCTTTGGGAACAAAATCGAAGTTTAGTACGGCTTACCACCCAGACAGACAGACGGACAAATCCGAGAGGACGATACAAATATTGGAAGACATGTTGAGAGCATGTGTGCTTGATATAGGACGGAATTGGGAATCATTATTGCTGGTGGAGTTTGCTTATAACAATAGTTACCAAACAACTATTGGGATGGCCCTTACGAAGCATTGTACGGGAGAAAGTGTAGATCTCTCCTCATCTTTGGAGTGAGGTCGGAGAAAAGAAGATCTTGGGACCGGAGTTGGTTCGACAAAAAGCGAGTGGAAAAGATAGCAAAGATCCAAGATCGAATTAGAATGGCACAAGATAGACAAATCGTATGCCGATCGCCGAAGGAAAGACTTACGATTCGAGATGGGAGACAATGTGTTTCTCAAGGTAGCACCGGAAGGGGAGTGATAAGATTTGGTGATAAAGGAAAGCTAAAGCCAAGATACATAGGACCATTCGAGATATTGAAAAGAGTCGGAGATTTAGCTTATCGGTGGCATTGCCACCTCGTCTGTCGGCATACATGATGTTTTTCATATATCGATGTTGAGAAAGTATGTTCATGACCCAAGTCATATTGTCAACTACGAAGATCTCTGATTAACGACGACTTATCATACGAAGAAACACCGAAGCCATTTTGGAGCGAAAAGTTCATAAGCTGAGGAATAAAGACATAACTCTGATTAAAGTGCAATGGAGACGTCATGGGAGAAATGAAGCCACATGGGAGCGTGAAGAAGAGATACGTGCCAAGTACCCCGACTCCTTAATTTTTGGTAAGTTATCGAATTTTGAGGACGAAATTTAGTTAAGGGGGATATGATGTAATATCCGTATTTTTATATAATTATTGTTAATATTAATTATTATTATTATTATTATTATCAAATTATTCTTACAATTATTTTTTTATTTATTATTATTATCATTAATATTATTTTGATAACAACTAGTAGAAATAATTCCTAATTTTAAAAGTCCAAGTCAAATAGGATTCCTTCACAAACCCTAGTAATACAATCCTATAAATTCACATTAAACCTTACACACGTTCTTCATCAACCCTCCTGCAAAATTGAGCCTACCGTTCTTCATAGACCCATAGTCCCACAACAAAAGGTAAATATTCAGTATTCTTTTTTTTTTTCTCAACCCTCCGTCAAAATCCATACCCATTATTCAACACCAAATCAAAATAGTTTAGTCAGCCCGTCTCTAGCTCTTATCACGACAATCCATCGGAAATTCGAAACAAATCAAATTCGCCCCTTCGCCGAAAAAAAAAAAAATAGAAGACGGGAAAGAGAGGGGGAGAGGCGCGCTCGTCTGTCACGGCGCCACCGCTACCTTGAACCACTCCCTTGCACTGTCACATTTTACCGCCATTGTTGGGATGGAGGGGAGGTGCGAGAATTTAGTGGTGTGCAAGTGGATGTGTAAAAAATTTTAATAATAATAATTTTGTACTGGGGAAGTTCATACCTGGACGGTTGAACCATGCCTTTTGAGGGGGGGGGGGGTTTGTGGTTGCTAAGGGTGTTGAAATTTGGAGAAGAAGGAAAAATTAGGAAGTTGGGGAAAAAGAGAAAAAAAAAAAGAAAAACAGAGAGAGAGAGAGAGATTTGAGAAATCAGAAAATAGAAGAGATTTTGATGGACGTATGGTTAGGAGATAGGATTTGAGTTTAGAATAAAGAATAAGGAAAGAAGATAATGATGGGTTGTTGGAAAGTGAATTGCAGTTGATGGCTTGATTTTGGGGGTTGTGGGCTTTTTGTTTCTTTTATTTGGATTAGGAATTTGGTTTTCAATTTGAGAATTTTGATTTTGATAAATTCTTTGACAGTCAGAAATTCGTCTTCTAAGTCCAAAATTCTATTCTCCTTTATTAAATTTCAATTTCCTTTATTTTTTTTATTAAACAACACAAATCCTATATTATTATTCTTGATTATATTTTATTATTTATTGTAGAAAACGAAGATAACGAGGAGTAGAATTTACGACATTATTGCATTCTTTGCACAGACATCTGCATTTATTTGAGGTGGGGATATTCTATTCACTTATTGTTTGTCGCTATTAAATGCTTCGTATATGTGTAATTGTTTATGTGCAAATGTGAAAATAAATTATGTTAGCCTGGGGCTGTAAGAAGGTCCGGGATCAAAAGTATCCTCGGGGTGAACCCGCAATGTTATATTAGTTTGGGGCTATAAGAAGGTCGGGATCGAAAGTATCCCGGGGTGAACCATGCAGATTTAGTCGTGGGTGTAAGAAGGTCCGGATCGATGTATCCTCGAGGTGAACCCGCAGTACTATAAAATAACTGGCCAGTCAAAGTAAAAGTTAAATTATATGTTGAATGTTTAGGATTATGCCTATTGATGTATTTAATTTTGACAAACGTGTCCCCATTGAGCGAGTTGAAAGCTCACCCCATATTCATTAACTTTTTTCAGGTTAAGGAGTCCAGGCGAGGATTGGAGGCGGTGGATGCGAAATCAATATTTTTATTTATTTTACAAGATTTAGGAATATTTTATTTTGTTAACAAATTTTAGTTACCAATTTATTTTTGAATGACTGTCTTGTGGGTTCGAATTAAAAGTACTATTGTTTATTTGGATGCAAGCTTTTAATTATATGCTATTTTCTTAAAATTGTGTTCTTTTATTTAAGCTTATTGCAACACTTGTTAAAAATTTTGTACTGTTAGAGAATTTGGGTCGTTACATTAACAAAGCAGTTCCTCTATGTTGCGTAGACGATGATACCCCAACAGTTTTGGGAAGTCAACCACGGCGGCATAAGAAGAAGAAGAAGGAGAGAAGCCATCCATACCGTCGGGGAAGTAGCAAAAGAAATAGGTCTTCATGGAGACCTAGAAGGTTTTGGTCAAAATAAAAGGCCCGCAGGTACAAATCAGGGCAAAGACCACCACCAAGTAGGAATAAAGCCTCTTCATCAGGTTCTAACCAGGAAAGTACCAGCAGAACTTCGGGATGAAGAACTTTCAGGGGAGCTCACACCAGAGCTAATGAAAGTTTTAAAGATTGTAATTGTTGGACATGCAGAGCGAGAGGGCATATCTCAACGAATTTCCCAGAGAATCAGAAAAGAGGAGTCAGACAGTTCGAAGCTATACCAAAATTCGAAGAAGCTGTCTATTATCAAGATTTGATCCAGGTGTATCAATTTGAGGATTTACCCTCAGATGAAAGCATATACGAAGAAGAGATTTATTCTGGCGATGGAACTGAATCCAGTTCAGAATCAGAGTAAAGAAGAATTTTTTCAACAGACGGTCAGGGAGGATATGTCAGGATTCCTCTCTCACACTACAGTTTCTCATAAGACTCTTATGAGAATTATGAAGGAAGATCCAAAGCTTTAGATTTACGACGGATTTACAATTGGGGCTATGGAAAAGGTTTTGGATAAGATTGAGTTTCGTAATAGAAGACACCAAATTATCCATAGAGTAAGTACCGGAGAATTTGTCATCCCGATGGAATTCACTGGTAAACTGATTGAGATGCAATTGATCCCTTACAAAGAAATCCAGGAGATGAAAAGCACAGTCAAAAGATATGTTGCCAACACACTTTCATGGATTCATATAAGAGCCATAAGAGTTAGTATCAAGGCGACATTCAAGGAAGGGATATCGCCACTCAATCTTGCCGTCTTTGACAAGCAAATCTCAAATCTCAAGGATTCATGCCTTGGAGCGGTCACATGAAATTTATATGCAGGAAATTTGTCATTTAATGTCTATCCTAGAATTGCATACAATATGGGAGATCGAGATTTCAACAAAGTTCTAACCCTTCATCAAGATTTCAAAAGAGATGATTTGATGAAAGAAGGGAATAGACCATACTCGATCACATACAAGATTTTCTATGCTCTCTCGAATACACATCATTCAGAGGTATTCTTGAGAAATGAATTTATTGAAGTCCCAAAATCTTTGAGGACTTTGCGGTGGTTCTACCGAGGAGAGATTATTGAGTCTCCAACCATAAATGAGATCGTCACGAAAATTCAAGATCAACCGAGTCTTCAACAAAAGTCAAAGTCTTAGAGTTGAGCCAAGAAGGATGTCTTTCCAACAAAATAGAATGATAAGAAGTAGCCGTTGGGAAAGAAAAGAGACCGAGTACAGTTCAGCGAATCCCAGATGTCTTCAAAACACAAGGAGAGCTGAAGTGTCCAGAAGGATGGAGAGAAGTTGAAGTAATATTTGACATCACTCAAAATGATAACATTTTTCCTTGGGATGTTTTATATTATCTACAACAACCGATAGTTGGAAGGTATCAAGGAAGCCTGATGATAGGTGAAATTGAGCTGACTATCACAGGAGTAGCAGGAAAAATCCCAGAGCAGTTAATACTGGGGATTGAATTTCTTGAGAATCATAAACATTGGGAAAGATTACAAGAAGGAATGGAGTTCATAGTGGCTGATAAAAGATACAGAATCAGATGACCACTAACCCATTCTCAATATACATTTCTATCGGAATGTTATATTTTGAATACAAGGCCGAGTATTTTTCCGCCTATATTGATTCAGGTGCCGGAATATGTACTGCAAACCCGGAGGTTTTTCCTAAAGAAATTGGAGAAGATTTACCAGCTATTGCAGGAAGAGATTTCTCTAAAAGAATTCTTATTCTTAACAAAGGAATTAAACAAGCATAAATCATGATCGGAGGCGCAGGCGGTACCCATGGTACAAAGTAAAGATGCCACTAATCTATTTCCATGATACAGGAGCAGATGTGTTGCTAGGAAACAATTTTCTACAAACATTCAAGCGATTTACACAGGAAAATGAGACAAGAAGACTTATTTTCACAACATTATGTGATCATAAGATTATTGTCCAGCGTCTGCGGGAAGCATTTTATCGAAAATGCCCATTAATTTTCGCAGCAAGCGTGGTGATGAAGCCAAACTTCGAAATCCAAAAATGGCGGATCGAAGGAAATTTGGTGAAACATTATTATCCTTTAGACAATTTGGTTCAAACCATAAGGATAAAAAAACTATGGGTAATAACTTGTATTCATTCAGAGTACAAGGAGAAGAACGAGTACCTCCAGAGGCTATTGCAGAATTAATGCTGAGTCTAATGGAGAATCCACAGAGTGATGTTACCATAGAAGAGCAAATATCACTTGAGGATATCAAGAAGAAGATCCAGATGAATTACAATGAAAATTCTTTGGCATGGTGGGACAAGAACGAGCTCAAAGCATCATTGAAGGTTAAACCAGGAAAGGAGTACGAGTTCGTGAGATTCAAACCATTCCTTATGAACCAGGAAGATCATGAGGATATGCAGAAAATACTTAAGGAACATCTTGACCTTAAGTTGATTTCACCAGGAGTTTCTCCATACAACAGTCCAGGATTCCTAGTCAGAAACCATGGAGAAATTAAAAGAGGAAAGCCAAGACTTGTTATTAATTACAAAGGGATTAATAACATTTTGGAGTTCGACGGATACTATATCCCAAGCAGAGAACATCTGGTTAACTGTATCAAAGGTGCCAAGATATTCTCAAAGTTCGATTGCAAGTTTGGATTCTACCAGATTAAGATGGAGGAAGAGAGTAAGAAGTTCACAACTTTCTCCACACCACAAGGACAATATATTTGGAATGCGATGCCTATGGGATTGGCTAACGCACCCCAGATATCTCTTCAAAGATTATTTCAGTTTCATGTTCGTGTATATCGATGACATTCTTATCGCATTAAAGAACATGAAGGAGCATCTCAAGCATTTGGAAATATTTTCAGATGTTTGCCACAAGGAAGGATTAGTGCTTCCAGAAAAGAAGACAGTGATTATTACAAGACAGATTGAATTCCTCGGAATTAAAATCGATGAATCTGGAATCATCCTACAAAGTCATATTGTGGAAAAGATACAAGGATTTCCAGATATACTAAAGAACAAGAAGCAGCTTCAGAGTTTCCTTGGAGTTGTTAACTTTGCTGGAATGTTCATAAACAATCTAGCACATTACAGGAAGGTGTTTAGCCCATTGCTCAAAAAAGATGCTACATTCAAATAGGCAGATGAACATCAAGAAGGAATAAAGCAGCTTGAAGAAGTTTGTAAAAAGCTTCCAAAACTTGCAATTCCACAAGATGAAGATGAACTGGTTCTATACACGGATGCCAGTGACTATTGGTGGGCAGCTGTTCTTACAAAATCCACACCAAATGGCGAAGTGCCATGCAGATATTGCAGCGGTCTTTTTTACGCAAATGGTGAAGTTTAATCGATGACATATCAACGAGAAAGAATTCTTTGCAGTCAAAAAGCTTTCAAAAATGACCTTTATTTTTATTGGCTAAAAAGTTTTCTTTAAAAATTGATAATTCAAGTGTCAAGGCTTTTCTGAAAAACAAAATTAAATCCAAACCAGAAAAAGCTAGATTACTTAGATGGCAAGCTGAATGTCAATATTATGGTTATGATATTGTCATTATAAAATCTCATGAAAATGTTCTTGCAGATGTTTTGACACGAGATGGAAGGACGCATTGCTGACGAGGTCCTTAAATGAGTAAGACATCTCAGGGAAAACCTGGAGAGTCTAGAACGAGATTTGGGACACTATGTCTCAATGCAGAAGTTGCTGGATGACTTCAACAGTCGATCAGAAATCCGTTTCTAGTCAAATACGAGCATGCCAGTTCGCTCAAGGACAATTGTTCTTAGTGCTGCAAGGGCCTCTCCTACATGCCGCATCTCCTACGGTGCAAAAAGGGACAAATAGAGAATGGGGCTCTAACCCGGAGGTTATGGATTCAAGTACCATAATCACAAGTGTTGCAGGTGATGCATCCCCTGAGGGTGTACAAACTGTAACGAATGTTGAAGTTACGGTGTCACAACCCGAGTCTTCAAGTCAACCCAACACCTTTGGGGTAAAAGAGGAAGAGTTGAATCATAGGCCACAGACAGACAAATCTAAGACTCAAACTGACGAAATTAAGATTTCTCCAATACAGGTATATCAACAACAATAGGAGAAATTAGTTACAAGAAGAGGCATTTACCCAGAAAAAACAATGGTTGATATCTCAGACAAGTATCCCAGAGTTTGGATGAAACCAGGAAGTCATCCAAATGAAGTTCAAGAATGGTATACTTTTGGAGTTTTAGCTTCAATTTATACTGTATCACCCAAATTCCCAGAAATTTCAAAATTACCGAAATGGATTGGGGAAGCAGTTTACAAGACTTGGGCCAACAATCCGCACTTGGCTAGAGGAGACATTTTGGAACTATATTTTATCAGTGCAGCTCCCGAACCAGCAAGGAAAGACTTTAATGAAGCTTTTCATTTCATCAAGCTAAGAAGACCGGATGAAAATGCTTTAAAATATATTAAGGCAGCTTCACCGGAAGAAGTACCATTATTTGTAGGAGCAATTTCCGAAGATGAAGTTTCTACACGACGAGCATGGGGTCTTTGGATTTGTCTAACAGAAATGGACAAAGTCAAATATCCATTCAAGTTTTTCCAGAATTCAACAAATGGATCTTTCCTACTGAATTCAATGACAGGATCAACAACAGGATTTGCAGAGGAACTTTTCAAAACAAAGAAAAGAATTCTCTGGGAGAACAAGATTCCGGCAAGCAAAGAAACTTACAAGAAATTTTGTAACATGGCGCATGTTGGCCGTTGGATCGATCGGATCTATCAAGCATGCCCGGAACAGAAAGAACCTAAATTTGGGAAAGGATTTTGACCCAAACCTGACCAACAAGACCATGCAGCTGGAAAAGACAAGTGCCCAATTCACAAGACGAGTTATCCTCGGGGACCACGTAAACCAAATTTTTAAAAGATTCCCCGACAAACATCACATGGGCTGAGTCACGCGGAAAGAAAAGAAAAACAGCTGGCGAGGCAATAATGCAGAATATGATGTAAGCAGTGATGTCATATATATTAACGAGATTTGGAGTCTGCCTTTCAAGTCCGGATTCAAGTCTATAAAAACCGAGAGTTGAAGGAAATTGAGGACATCGAACATTTTCCTTAGTTTTCTTATAATATATTCTGAGTGAAAAAATTGTATTAGCTGAGTGTTTTTAAGTTTTAAAGTTTTATGTATTTACGAGTGCAAGCCTCATCTATGAGAGGCTAAACCTAAGTATTCTCCTCCCAAAAGAAGATTATCGATGTAATAAATATTTTTATAAGTTCTTAATAAAAATAAGAAGGGGCTTTCTTGTCAAAGATGTGTTCATAATGTTCCATTAATTTATCCCGTTTAAGAATTACTTTATACGCTGGAGAAGGAAACGAGCAAGTTGTCTTTGGCCGATTCTTTGAAGGAGTCGGATAACTTGTAGATCATCTTCCCGCCTTGGTTGAAGTTGAACAGTGAAGAACTGTTTGTCAAAAGATCTAAAGGCGATAATTTTCCGATTTGGTGGTGTTGCAAGCCATCTCACCCGGTCTTTGTTTCAATCAAAGAAGAAGGTATGAATTATAAGGCATTTATTAATTTTACGGAAGCATGTTGGGCTCGATATGGTCGTAATGGACTATATCCATTTTATCAAAACCTTAGTCTCGTAATCAAATTATCGAGAATTATAAAACATTTATAGGCTGAAAACCTGACATGATCCACTTAAAACCTCTTAATAGAGACTGGATTTAAGTAGGTGTAACAATGCCACGAACAAAATAGGTGTCAAAAAATATAAATTTTTATAATCTATGAAATTTGGATTTATTGAAACTAGCCATGGTATGAAATGATTGAAATTGCTAATTCTTGAAAGTTACAGGACTATAATTGCTACCTTTAGAAAGATAAGAGACCAAAATTGATATTCAGCCATAAGGGCAAAATTTTCCAAGACCAAATTGCAACTCTAAATAGTTATAGGACTAAAACGCAACTGGCCTATAGATACAGGACTAAAATTGCAATTTTGCCTTTAACTAATTTATTAAAAGGTTAGTACAAACATTTCACATTCTTTTTATAGGACCAAAAGTAAAATAATTAAACTTCAATTTTTAAAAATTAAATTAAATTATAAAAGAAATTAACTACTAATTAATTTGATTAATAAAAAATAAAAATAAATAGAGATTTCTAAAATAATTAACGAATTTTAGGAAAATTAAAATAATTACATCAAATTAGTAAATTAAGAATAATTTATCATATTTACATAATTAACCTTTGGCGAGGAGAAATATCTCCAAGAAATGGATCTGGACTAGTGTACAAGATCCATTTATTTCAGAAGGTTTAAAAAATTAATGATTGAAATGTTTTTAAGAAAATTATTAAATTAAAAAATGATTAATTATTTTTATTTAAAAGTTAACTGGTAATTAAAAAATTATTATATTTTAAAAATAAGATCTAATTAAGAACTAACCTTTAAATAAATTAATTAAATTTAATTTCAAAAAAATATTAAATTTAACTATTGTTAAGTTATAGTACTAAATTTATGAAATCTGTTAAGTTATAGGACCAAACTAGAATTGCTAACTTAAAGGACTGAATATATATCTAGAAATTTGAAAGTTAAATGACTAAATCATAAAGGTGACAACTTAGAGAACTAATTCTAAAAAAGGTCCAACTTACAGGAGTAAAAATCATATTCTCCCCAATTATCCGTAGTAAAAATATTTTTCCCAAGCCATATTTCTATAAATTATTATCGTACATTATTAATTTATCAATTATTTAATATCTCGCTAAATTAATAGATTTTGACGATCTTAAGCTATTAATTTATAGATGTTTAACTATATATACGAATTCATAGATTCAAAAATAGATATCGAGTACTTTAACTAACTTATAAAGTAGCATTGTGTGTGAAGTTTTTAGTTTGTGGAGTGGATCTGAATTGGTCTTGCCAATTTTTGCTTGACTTTTGTTTAGTCAAGTCGGTTCATATAGCTTGATTAGCTACGTTTCTAGTTGTAATTCCAGTTTTTTTGAGTGATTCTAATAAAATACTATCGTTCGAAAAAAAAACCTCGCCTATCCAATACATTTTCAATTATTTTGTACAACGAAAATACAAAAGAGGGAGAAACATATCAGGGTTTACATTTCCATTTTTGGCAAAAAAAACCTCGTCTATCCAATACATATCACTATTAAACTTTGGCAAAAAAACCATATCAAGTTTCAACAACTTATCTAGATCTAGATAAACAAATGAAAATCAAAGCGTGTCCGTATATATATAACTCTTTAAGAAACAAGATTTTTACATTGGCAAAAAGTTCAAGACACTTGTTGAAAAAGAAAGTGGCTATGAAATCAAAGCTTTGAGATCTCATAGAGGAGGCGAATTCACTTCAAGAGAATTCAATGAGTTTTGTGCAACTCATGGAATTCGTCATCATATGACAGATTCTAGATCGCCACAATGTAAGCGGTGTTGCCGAGAGGAATAATAGAACCATTCTTAACATGGCCAGATGTATGCTCAAAGCCAAAAATATGCCGATTGAGTTGTGGGCATAAGTTGTATCATGTGCGGTGTATTTGTCAAATCATTCACTGACGATGAATGTCAAAAATCAAACACCTCAAGAAGCATGGAACGGAATGAAGCTGGACATCAGTCATTTGCGAGTATTTGGGAGAATTGCTTATGTTCAAGTTCCCCACCAAGAGAGATCCAAACTTGATGATCGAAGTGTCAAGCACGTGTTTGTTGGATATGATTATCATTCAAAAGGTTATCAGTTGTTCAACCCGAACAATGGTAATGTTGTGATCAACCATAATGTTGAGTTCGATAAAGAAGAAAAGACTTATGAATTTCTTCCGTATTTTGGAGAACAAGATGATTTGGAGCTTGAACAGAATTCTACACCATTTCCTTCTCCAATTCCATCACCTACTCACGGAGAAAGTTCAAGTGAAAGGCCACTAAAAATGAGAAGTCTTGATGATATATATGAAAGATCTCATGAAGTTTCTCTTCACAATGATGAATTGTATTGTCTTCTTCAGATAGTGAGCCTCTAACTTTTGATGAAGAAAGACATGGCAAACAATGGAGAAAAGCCATGAATGAGGAGATTAATTCGATTGAGAAAAACGATACCTGGGAATTAACCACTCTTCCCAAGGGTCATGACACTATTGGTGTCAAATGGGTGTACAAGATGAAGAAGAATGCTACAGGGGAAGTAGAAAAATACAAAGCGAGACTTGTAGTCAAAGGCTACAAGCAAAAACATGGAGTTGACTACGATGAATTTTTTGCACCGGTTGCCTGCATGGAAACTATTTGTTTAGTCATCTCTTTGGAGGCACAAATGAAGTGGAAAATCTATCAACTCAACGTTAAATCAACTTTCTTGAACGACTATCTTGAAGAAGAGGTTTATGTTGAGCAGCCTTTGGGGTATGTCGAGACGGACATGAAGATAAATTCTTAAGATTGAAAAAGCTTTATACGGTTTAAAGCAATCCCCCATAAGCGTGGAATAGCCGCATCAACAAATATTTCCAAGAGAACGGGTTTGTTCGTTGTCCTAATGAATATGCTCTTTACATCAAAGTTTATCATAATGACGATGTTTTGCTCGTTTTTCTTTATGAGGATGATCTAATTTTTACCAGTAATAATCCGAGTTTATTTGACGAGTTCAAGAAAGTGATGTCTTTGAATTTGAGATGACTGATTTAGGTCTCATGTCATATTACTTGGGCCTAGAGGTGAAACAAATGGAGGAAGGTATATTTCTTTCTCAAACTAATTATGCAAAAAAAAATTTTGAGGTAGCTTAATATGATTGATTTCAATCTTGTGAACACACCTGTGGAGACTATTTTGAACCTATCCAAGTTTGGGAAGAAAAAGAAAATCTAACTTTGTTTAAAAGTCTTGTGGGAAGTTTGAGATATTTGACATGTACAAGGTATCATTTTTTATTTAAAAACGTATTGTCTTTAGTATCAAAAGTATACGTTTTCAAAATAACAAACTTAATATTATTTTATCTGCAAAGCTATACGCAACATTGTGTATCATTTTTATTAAAAAAAATCTCACCCTTATATATTAATTTTCAAAGTAACAAAACTGATATTAGTAGTTCCTAAAACATATTAGTTTTTCTGCATGAAATTATTAATTATTCAACTGAAAAATATTAATTAGTAGCCCTCGAATATATTTAGTTTCCCCAAATTCTACCTGATTCCTAGAATAAGAGGAATTTTCTTTTAAATAAAGAACTCAAAAAAATTAAACTCACTATTAAACTTTGGCAAAAAAAACCATATCAAGTTTCAACAACTTATCTAGATCTAGATAAACAAATGAAAATCAAACTGTGTCTGTATATATATAACTCTTTAAGAAACAAGATTTTTACATTTCCATTTTTGTCAACCATCTAAAGCTAGCTAACAATTTATATACACTTATAACACTAATAATCTAACGCCTCCTTGATCAGACAAAAAGATCTGATTTGACGAAGCAGAGTTTTTGATTTAATAATAGCTTCCAAGAACATTCAACTTTAAGAAATATATACATCATTAAAAGAACCCCTCTATAATGCAAGACCCAATAAAAAATATCCCCAAACGAAAAAAGAAAACAAAAGAATATAACCGAAGATAACAAACTCAACCAAAAATTCGCCGAAAACAAACACCACGCCGAAGTTTCGGAGAAACCCAGGAAACAATTGAAAAACTGGAATAAACTTGAAAAACAGAGGAAATGAATGAACATATGCGAAAATAAAATGCCTACAAACGACCATCTTGAAACATATGAAATCTGGATTTTTACATGTTTTTAAGTTTTTTTATAAATATTTTGGATTTTTGGTGTTTGATTTCTAGAGAGAAGTCGAAAAAGGGAGAGAAGATCAATAATTAACTACGTACACCTGCTTGTTAAAAGTATAATTTGTAATCACAACCACCACAAATGGACACATGTCTTGCATGATTACAAATTATACTTTTAACACGCCCCGTAATTTGTAATCCTTACGTAATCTTGAAGTTGCTCGAACTCTGAATTGTTGAAAATATTCTGTTGCAACTAAGATTGCTTTGTGCTTGGAAGTGTTGGTTCCTTCAACGACCGCTTTTTTTTGCACCTCGTTGTGAATTCCGCCATAAATGACGATAACCTTTTTTTTTATCCTCTCTTTTTTTTTGTTTTTAAATCTTCAATGCATCTTTTGATATTTTACACCCATAATTTGCGGAAGAATAGATTGAACTACCCCTTGGTGCATAAAGGACAAAACTCTTGCATCTTTGGTCTTGTTCTCTTTATGCTATTTTTTAGCTGTTTCTTCCTCCTTCGGAGTATATGTGATATACTCTCTCTTCAACGATATCCCAAAGTTCATGGGACACGGACAATGTTCTCATTTGAGTAACGTTCTTCAACAAAGATAGAAATACTTTGTTGGATAAATGTGAATGCAATTTCACTATTGTTGGCTGAAGCCTTTTTTAAATGCAGTCATGGAATTGGAATGAAAATGAAAAAATGAAAAAATGAAAAAGATTGTATATTTGCCTGGAACATTGCCTACTCCAACAAGTCATGGAGATCAACCAAGCACCAGCTCAAGTTCCAGTCCAAGCTCGAGTTCGCCAGGACCATCTGAAGAATTCTATCCAGAATCTGAAAGTCCAATTAGAAGGGTAAGAAGTTTAAGAGAAATATACGAAACTTGTGATGTTGTATTTTTCGACTGTGAGCCTCAGAATTATGAGGAAGCCGCACTAACCGCCACAAAGAAAAAAGAGCATAAGGAGACAATTGTTTACTAATTAAAAACTTCACTAATGGTGCACTAATGAAGTGGGTTTTGTGCTTGTGAATTGAGCCATCTTCTTTGTACTTGGTCTTGTAGATCCATTTGACCCCGATCACACTTTTTCCTTCAGGAAGGTCTACGAGCTCCCAAGTATTGTTCTTTTCAATGCTTGCAATTTCTTCATCCATTGCGATTTGCCAAACTTCTTCTTTGGCGAATCGCAATGGATGAAGAAATTGCAAGCATTGAAAAGAACAATACTTGGGAGCTCGTAGACCTTCCTGAAGGAAAAAAGTGTGATCGGGGTCAAATGGATCTACAAGACCAAGTACAAAGAAGATGGCTCAATTCACAAGCACAAAACCCACTTCATTAGTGCACCATTAGTGAAGTTTTCCATTCGTAAACAATTGTCTCCTTATGCTCTTTTTTCTTTGTGGCGGTTAGTGCGGCTTCCTCATAATTCTGAGGCTCACAGGCAAAAAATGCAACATCACAAGTTTCGTATATTTCTCTTAAACTTCTTACCCTTCTAATTGGACTTTTGTGGTATCAGGGTGTATATATAAAAATATGAGAGAGATAAAAAAAGAAATTGGAGGCTAAATTATTTTCTCACTAAAAATATAATCTCATTACAATTTTAAAATACACTCAAACTTTGCTCACAACTCTCACACTCAAGCTTGCCTTATTAGGCTTTTGCTAACAATTGAAATACAAGAAATAGTAGGAATGATTTTTGATGGGATGATTTGCTTCTACAGATTACAAGCCTTTTATAGGCAAATTCTTACCTAATATGATCACTAAAATATTGTAAAAACCAAACACAAATTAGTGGACTGTTAGGTGGGTTTGGTATGAATAAATCCTAACCACTCTTTATGTATGTGGGTTTGGTAGATATGTGTAGTGCTTATTACAAATTATTATTTTTTTAACACCTCTCTTAATTTGTAATCCCCACATTCTTTCGAAGTTGTTCAATTTTTTCAAGGCTCACTGCTTTGGTGAAACCATCTGCCAATTGCTCCTTTGTGTTCACAAACTCCAATTGAATTTCTTGATCATTCACAAGACTTCTTATGAAATGGTGTCGAAGTTCAATGTGCTTTGATCTTGCATGAAAAACTGGATTTTTTGTCATTGCAATAGTTGACATGTTGTCACAGAAAATTATTGTAGGAGTGTCTTGACTTTGCTGAACATCGCTAAAATTCTTCTAAGCCATAACTTGCTTCACAAGCGGCATCCGTAGCACCGATGTATTCTCTTCTGGATGAAAGTGACACACTGTCTTTTGCTTCTTTGATGACCAAGATATTATTTTTGAGCAAGGTAGAATACATACCAGATGTACTTTTGCGATCATCAAGTGACCCAGCCCAGTCACTATCTGTATATCCAATGAGCTTATTTTCTTTTTCTCTAACATACCTGATGCCGAGTTTTCTCGTACCTTGAAGGTATCGAATAATTCTTTTTGCTGCTACATAATGTAGCTTGCTTGGATCATGCATGAATCGTGATATCGATTTCGATAGACAATATCGGTCTTGTATTTGTCAAGTAGATCAACGATCCTACTAAGCTTCTTCGGTACATCTTTGGATCGACTTTAGTTGCACCATCATTCAATTTCGTTTTTCATTGATCGCAAGTGGAGTTGAGATCGGCTTGCAGTTGCTCATCTGAAATTTCTTCAACAATGCTTCAAGATATTTTTCTTGAGAAATAAATATTTCTCCTTTTGATTGCCGAACTTGAATCCCAAGAAAATATTTCATGAGACCCAAATCAGTCATCTCGTACTCTTTCATCATTGCCTTTTTGAATTCTTGCACCAATGTTGGATTTGTCCCTGTATAGATCAAGTCATCTACGTAAAGACAAACAATTAAAAAATCTTGCGCACCTTGTTTCTTTATGTATAATGACGGTTCACTCTGGCTTCTTTGAAAACCAGTTTGTTGAAAGTACTTGTCAATCTTGCTGTTCCAGGCTCTTGGTGCTTGCTTCAATCCATATAATGCTTTTCCGAGTCGATAGACTTTATCTTCTTCACCATTGGCAATGTAGCCTTCTGGTTGTTCCACGTACACTTCTTCTTCCAAGTCACCATTGAGAAATGCTGATTTAACATCCATTTGGTAGATCGGGTAGTTCAAATTGTGTGCGATGGCCAAGACAATTCGTATTGTCTCCATTCGAGCAAAGCGGTGCAAATGTCTCGTTGAAATCAACTCCTGGTTCTTTGAGAATATCCTTTTGCAACTAAGCGGGCTTTGTGCTTGTGAATTGAGCCATCTTCTTTGTACTTGGTCTTGTAGATCCATTTGACCTCGATCACACTTTTTCCTTCAGGAAGGTCTACGAGCTCCCAAGTATTGTTCTTTTCAATGCTTGCAATTTCTTCATCCATTGCGATTTGCCAAACTTCTTCTTTGGCGGCTTCTTCATAATTCTGAGGCTCACAGGCAAAAAATGCAACATCGCAAGTTTTGTATATTTCTCTTAAACTTCTTACCCTTCTAATTGGACTTTCAGATTCTGGATAGAATTCTTCAGATGGTCCTGGCGAACTCGAGCTTGGACTGGAACTTGAGCTGGTGCTTGGTTGATCTCCATGACTTGTTGGAGTAGGCAATGTTCCAGGCAAATATACAATCTTTTTCATTTTTTCATTTTCATTCCAATTCCATGACTGCATTTCATCAAAAATGACATCTCGAGAAATAATAAATTTATTTGTCTTTGGGTTTAGTAAACGATATCCTTTCGATTCATCACTATAACCAACAAAGATCATTTTTTCTCCTTTTTCATCAAAGTTTTCTCTTAGTTGAGATGGAATATGAGAATAAGCAATGCAGCCAAAAACTTTGAGATGGTTTACCTGTGGCTTTCTTTGGTGCCACGCTTCATACGGCGTCTTATTTTGAACTGCCTTTGTTGGTGAACGGTTCAAAATATAGACTGCCGCATTTACCGCTTCTGCCCAGAATATTATTGGAAGTTCTTTGCCTGTCATCATGCTCCGTGCTATCTCGACTATTGTGCGATTTTTCCGCTCTGCAACGCCATTTTGTTGCCATTGTGAGATTCTTTTGTTTGTCAATAATGATACAGTGGTCATTATTGAACTCCACCTTGTAATCTTTCTCCAAGAGTTGGCCCACGCTCAATAAATTTTGAGTCAAGTCAGGTACATAAAATACATCTTTGATGATATTCATTTTACCTTCTCTTATCTGGATCGCTATGTCTCCTTTTAGGTGATCTTGTGGGATTTGCCATCTCCGAGCCTTACTTGGATGAATATGATTCATCGAGATTCACGAACATTTTCTTGTTTCCACACATGTGATTCGCAACCACTTTGTCCACATACCAAATATTCTCAATTTGTCTTGAGAATTCAAACATGAAAAAAATACCGATTAGGCTCTTTTTCTTGGATAAATTTGCTTCATTTGTATCTCCATCATCTCTATGCCAACAGTCTCTTTGAGAATGAATTGCATTTCTTGCATCTTTTGCACTTAAAACGACAATCTTTGGTATCGTGGTTATTCTTTCGCATATTCCGGCAATACAAATCAGAATTTTGATTTGAATTTCTCTGATTGAATCCACCTCGTCTTCCTCGTCCTCGTGCCTGGTGTCTGCGCGACCTCTTCCTCTTGCACTTCGATGTGCTGAGTTATTTTGCTTTTCTTGCTCGCCATCTTTTTTATTTTCTTTTTCTGAAATGTTTGTTTTTACTTGGAAGGCTTGCTCCAAGCTTTGACTTGAGAATCTACTCATTCTTTTTTCATGGGCTAAAACTCGTGCCTGGTGTCTGCCGCGACCTCTTCCTCTTGCACTTCGATGTGCTGAGTTATTTTGCTTTTCTTGCTCGCCATCTTTTTTATTTTCTTTTTCTGAAATGTTTGTTTTTACTTGGAAGGCTTGCTCCATGCTTTGACTTGAGAATCTACTCATTCTTTTTTCATGGGCTAAAACTCGTGCCTGGTGTCTGCCGCGACCTCTTCCTCTTGCACTTCGATGTGCTGAGTTATTTTGCTTTTCTTGCTCGCCATCTTTTTTATTTTCTTTTTCTGAAATGTTTGTTTTTATTTGGAAGGCTTGCTCCAAGCTTTGACTTGAGAATCTACTCATTATTTTTTCATGGGCTTCAAGCGATCCCATGAGTTCATCCAAAGATAGTGTGGATAAATCTTTGGATTCTTCAATAGCAGCAATAATATGCTCGAATTTTGCTGGCAGACTTCGTAGTACTTTTTCAACGATCTTTTTATCTTCAATGGTATCCCTGTATCCTCTGATTTGATTGACTACAGTGGGAACTCGAGAAAATTCTTGGACATTTTCATTGTCCTTCATTGACAAATTATCAAAATCTCGCCATAAATTTTGCAGTTTAATAGAGATCACCTTTTCATAGCCTCCAAATTGCTTTTTCAAAATTTCCCACAGAAGCAGAACATAATTTATGACATTTGAGGTATGGGCATTTGAGCTATAAAGGTTTAAACTTGTTGAGAAAGAAAAATATGGTGTTTGGTCTTCCTAACATTCCAGATCGAGAAAAGACATGTGTCCATTTGTGGTGGTTGATCAACCACCCACATACAAAACTAATGGCTGAGAATTATAGCCACCAAACCCACTTCATTAGTGCACCATTAGTGAAGTTTTTAATTAGTAAACAATTGTCTCCTTATGCTCTTTTTTCTTTGTGGCGGTTAGTGCGGCTTCCTCATAATTCCCAAGAGGGATCAAGTGAGCATCACAGTGTAAAGCAATATGTGAGCGATCACATAAAAAGAATAAAACCGATAATTCCTTTAATTTATTTCTCAATGTCTCTCACATTTTCACACTTACACTCGTATACCCAACACTGCTATGGAAAAAAGAAAGAAGAAAAGACTGCAATTATATTTCTTTGCAGCTGGTTTTCTAGGTTAACCATCAAAGCGGGTAGCAGGTTGGATTGGGATCCGTCCAATGAATTAGATCCGTCAGACGATCTGATAGGAGACTTACTCAAAAAGAAAATAAAAGAATATAACCCACGAATACAGAAACCCATGCTCGATCTCAACAGCAAAACAATAAGTCAATATTTTCCATAAACATTTTCTGTACTACTATATACAAATTCATAGTTTCAAAAATGTCCAACATCGTCAATCCAATATATCAAAAGAAAAAAAAGGACCAAATCTGATACTACACAGAATTTGTGCAGTTTTCATTATCCATAGCAGTGCAGCCATCGTCGAAAGCTTGAATCAATCTTCTCTCCAGCTCCAAGGTTTCACAGTCTAATTCGTGATCTCTCCCATTAATCATTGTTGGCGTAAAATGATTCGTTTGAAAATTAGGGCAACCACCGCTCGTAAAATGGTTCCCGAGATTGATATAATTCGGGGGCTCGGATACATTGGAGTAGCTGGAAAGTCAACACACCTCAATTCAGGTTGATGATCGAATGGAACGAAACTAACGTCATCAAACGGCTGAGAGTAATTCCAAGTTGTAGGTTCGTATGCGTCAAGGGAGTTCGAAATAGGCAAGGCTGATTCATTTGCGCCAAAGGAGTTCGGCATTGGTGGTTCGTATGCGCTAAAGGAGTTTGGCATTGGATATTGGAGTTCGGCATTGGTATCCTGGTACGGAGGCTCGGTTTCGTTATTTGGATTTCGGGTTTCTTCCTGCTCAACTTCAACCACGTTAATGTTTGGATTTCGGGTTACTTCCTCCTCAACCTCAACCACCACGTTATCATCATTTGATTTTAGTTTCCCAGCTCTTTGTTCCCTTTGGTTCTTGTATACTTTGCAAATGACCCAATCATTCAGCTGCAAACAATAAGAATTGCTATGAGAACCATATTAATTATTTCCTTAACTAAATTTAAATCCCATCTATTTTTAAAATTTATGATATGATCAACAATTAATAAAAATGAGGAAAATAAAACTTGTACATACCCTCATACTACTGTCTTCTGCTGTTTGGACGGGGGCTGGTGGATTTTTTACCGTGTACTCTTTCATAAGCCAATCAGTCTTAATATCATGATCAATGTGTTTTCCCATGAAAAACACGAGTGACCTCTTATATCCTATTATAATGTTTTTGTGTTTGATGGGCTCATTAGAACCCGTAGACTTCCAATATCCATCGCCCGCAGTTCTATTTGGGCGAGAGCCATTTTTATACCTCTTGTCCGTGGGACTGAAGAAGTACCACTCATTCTCTTTGGCTGGCTTAAAGCTCTCTGCATGATTAAAAGAAAATAATTAAAGAAACGAAGCCATATATGCATGCACGTGAATCCATGAATAAATAATTAATTTCCAAGAAAATTAAATAATAGGATTATACGTACCAGTAAGATAATCAGGATTGAAATCATACAAGTTAACGACATGAATCCTGTTGGGGGGAAGCGGCTCTTGTTTGATCTTCTTAATTAAATATTCAGATAAAAGCTCATAATCAGTGGGTTGAAATCTGTAACCCGGCGGAATCATGCTCGCAAAGTATTCATCAACACTCATCTGAGAGGGATTAGTTCTAGCCATCTGATCAGTATCCATGATTAATCCTGATTCTGATCCGAACAAGAAGCAAGAATTTAGAGATGAGTGATAGAGTCGAACGACAAAAGTGAGAGAGGAGAAAAGAAGTGAGAAAGAAGAAAATGTATTGATAGTGATAAGAGTCAAATTAGGTCTGTTTAAATATATATAGTTTGTTAAGGTATTTTAAGGAGAAATTGTAAAAATATTATTTCAAAAATATGACGGTGGGAAAGTAATTTCTACCGCCCAGAATTATATAGTGTTTGATAAGTTCTATTCTTAATTTGTGTGTGTGTTTTTTTTTTAAAAAAAAAATCAGAATTGAATTCGAATTTTAAATTTGATTATGGCATTTGTTAATTCATGTTTATTTCAATAATAATTCATGTTTCATTGTTAATTTAAAATGGACTTTAGAATAAATCACTATTACAAAGTGTCTATTCTAGAGAACTAAGAATTGGAGACTTTTTAAAAAGATCATTCTAAAGAAGTCCATTTTTTAAATGGATTTTTCTATTAGTGCTTCCCAACAAGCACTAAGAACTTTTTTTTTATGACTACCTTTAAGAAAACCAAATTGATTTAAGGTTTATAACTTCTTGTGATTTATGGAAATGCATAATAATAATTTTTTGTTATTCATTTTTCTATTAAGTCATCATTCATTTTTTAAAAGTTATTATCATATTTCCAGCTACTTAATTTCCATAACATAATTAAGATATATATATATGTGTGTATATAATTATATGTTGCAAGGGCCTTACCACGTGGCAGTGTGGAGAAATCTAAGCCGTTACCATATTTAATCCAAAGGCCAATGTTTTTTCGAATATTTTTTTTATATTGAATACAACCCATTTAAAGGCACAATGGACATTTTATACCTATTAACAAATGGCAGTTTTATGGTAACCCCCCATACCCCTCCTTTTTTTGGGATTTTATTTAATCTTTCCCGCTATTTTTGCAATCCTATTTTCACACAAAATCAAAAACCCCCTTTTTTTCGTCTCATTCTTATTCATTATCCCAATCAAACGCCAATCCTTTTTCTTCTTCTCTCTACCGTTCGAGTGCCCAGGAGAAAACTTTTGTGTCAGTCTCGATGCTTGGCAAGAATCTTTCGACATCAAAACCCAAAAAACGTCATCGCTAAAATTGGCGAATGTCAGTCACTGGTTCGATTTTTTCAATTTTTGGTTTGTAGATTTTTGTGGAAATGGTTTTTGCTTTATTTTTTTCTTCCTTTTTATGTCCAGTCACGATGATGTTTTACTGGTGTTTGTTTTACTGGTGTTTGGAGTTAGTTGCAGTAGGTAGAGCATGAATTTTGTTTTTATTATTTTGAATTTCCTAGGGTTTTGTTCTTCAACTTTTACAGACCCCGCTTTTTACTTTGGTTTATGGAATTATTTTTTTGTTCGTAATGTTGCAGATTTAGTATAGACATTGTTTGTATAAAATTAGGCAAAAACGATGTATATTTAGTTGATGTATTGTGTAATGCTCTATGTTATTGAAAATGTGCTTTTGGTTCATTTTTTGGTGTACATTTACGTAAGCATGATATATCTTTTAGTTATTTTGGTATGTAGCTAAATCCTTTTGTGTAATTTTTGTCCAATGTCTGAATTAGAAAAAAAAAAGGATGCTGGATATATGTATATAATGTTCCATGAATTCATAATGACAAATAATTTTTATATAATATTAAAGTTCCTACAATGCTAATTTTGTTTTTTATTTGTGAATTTATTTGGTGAATCACCCCTGTTATATCCGGTGTACAGGTTAATATGGATGGTATATATTTTGTTACCTTTCGCATATAATTAAACAGAGTGTGGTGTTTTGCATAACCCCTGCACCCAAAAAAAAAGCCATGGATATATGTGTTGGTTCATTTTTACTATTGTTATAACGTCATGAATATGTATTTTGATTCATCGATAAGTCTGGTAAATTGTATATAACGTCCATATAAATGGTATCTGAATAATGTTATTTTCGTATACATTTAGAATACATTCAGTGAACAGTTAGTTTAGTTGTGGTATTTGTATTGATACATTGTGCTTGATCCCCGCATTTTTTAATATAGTTAATGTATACAGTATAATATTTTCTTAAATGTTTCTCAATACAAGGTTCAATGGCAAGAGGAAACATGAAAATACATGTGTCTCCAGAGCCGAGTGAGGGTACTGGTGATGTTAATCAGAGGCCCAAGATCGCAAATCTATGTTGAAAGCTTCGATGCCCAAACTGAGGACTAGATCCGTGCCTAATGTTCTATCTGGCGCATTGGTTTGTCTCAACAATTTTCAGACTAGAGTTGTAGCTGAAATGGACTTTGCTAGTTTTTCGGGTATAATCGTTGAAGAATTAGTTTTTAAATTGTATATTACTAATTGATGGAGAATTTTCCGACCATAAATAAATTGTGTACTTTATCTACCTTTTATTTAGCATCAGAACCACATAAAATAGTTTTTATTTTAGTTTTTTTTTTCATGTATATTATAATTTGATCTTTTTCTTATAAATTATAATAGACATATTTAATTATTGAAAAAATTTAAAAGAATATAAGAAATACACAATTTTGCATTATACTAAAAGTTTAATAGTTCAATTTTCTTCTAACGACTTGTGTATATGTTTAGAACATATAGTTGAAGATTTTGAAACTGAATTTAAATTTGAAATTTATTTTATAAGAAATTTAAAGTATTCTCAATGTTATGATTAAAAAAAATATTTTCAGATTCTAAAAAATAAATTAGCTATAATAAACATATCTCATATAATTAAACAAAAAGTTTTAAATAAATAATAAAACTAAACTATTAATTTCTACATTGTGTTGAACTTTATAATGTTAAAATTTCTCATGTTAAGTCTTTATATATGCATATGACATACAGTTAGAAAGCTCTTGAAATCTAGTTTAATGTGAAGCTAATATTTTTTGAAAATTCAAAATAGTTTAAGAGTTATAGATGAAAGAATAAATACTTTTAAAGTGTAGAATATAAAATGACGCTTGTTTTATGATTGAACAAATAGAAGCTGAATAAATATCAAATTACTTAGTTATCCTAAAATACTATTATGTCCAATGGATATTTTTGTCCAATTAAAAATTTGAAGAAACATTCACACTTTTATGATAGTATAAATAAAATAATATATATATATATATATATATATATAGGGGGAGGGTTATATGGGACCCCCATATTATATGAGTACAAGGACCAAATCCAAACCACAAATCTGTTAATTTCAATGGTTGTGATTAAATCTGATTAATGTTGATTAAATATGTGATAAAGTCAAAATGGGGGCAAATCAGTCCACATAAAAATATGGGTGTTGGCTAAATCTAGAAAATCCCATGAAAATAGGATGAGTTACTATCAACTTTGCAATCACAATCCACCAAATATGTTATCCAAAAATCATCCCAACCATAATCATCCTCTCTATCGAGTCTGTCCAACGAAATTCTACTCTCACCGTGCACAGATCGAAATTTCGAGACTTGAAGCAAGAAAAAAATAAAAATGGATGACCACTATGAAGAATGCTTCAACATTAATGAATAACAAGGTAACCATTTGTCTCGTCTTTTATTGTTTTTATTGTCGATTTTTACTGAATATAATTAAATTTTGATTCGCATTTTTTTAAAACAATCATTTCGATTCATCATTCCATGTTTTTTTTAATGTTTACCCAGATAGTTGCTTATGCATGTCTATAATGTTGCTTATCTATGCCTATGAATATGCTTAAAATTATGAACATACTTGCGAATATGTGAAACCAATCATGTTATGCCGAAAATTCATTTCTTCATCTCCGTTTTTTTCTTTAAAAAATATATGCATACTATGATTGGAATGTTGCTTATATGTGCTTAAATAGTTACTCGCACGTATGAAAAATGTTGCTTACGTTTGTCCTGTGTTTTAAACTCTCAGATTAATTGAACATTGTTTGATAAAAAGCAAATATACATAAACTGATATTATATGGTTTTTCCATTTATTCAATCATTATTTTTTCATCGTATCTAGATTGTATGTATTGAAATTTTTTGATTACGTCCCTAATTTTTCCAACCCAGTACTTTGCTTAGTTATGGCTAGAATTTTGCCTACATGTGCATAATTATATGCTTATGTATATGCTAAATGTTGCTTAATTGTTTATTTTGCTTGAATCAGTTGGGATTGCACATGTGCCGCATCATCGGATTGAAATAACATCGGATTCATCTCCGAACTGGATACCAGAATATGACGAAATATGACTCCAAAAGAAGGAATGAATTTTGATAATGTCGACAATGAAATACAATTCTACAAAAATTGTGGTCATGCTTATTACTGATATGTATTCTGCTTATTTGTGACTGTTGTAATGCTTTTCAAATAAATAGTTTAACATTCGTACAAATTTTGGTTACTGCAGTCCTATATGTTCAATTGCTTATTTGTGTGTAAAGTATTTCTTGTGAAAGGATGTTATGGTGCTTACAAAGCAATTGAGTTATGCTTGCAATATCAAAAAACCATGAAAACAATTGCTTACAAAGCAATTGAATTTTGCTTACAAAGCAATTAAATTATGCTTACAATATCTTAAAACCATGAGAATAATTTCTTACAAAGCAATTGAATTTTGCTTACAAGGCAATTGAATTCTGCTTACAAAACAACTGAATTCTACTTGCAAAATCTAAAAACCATGAAAATAAATATGGCACTAACTAGAAAACATTCTTATATCAACTACGAATGTACATCAAAACCAACCTATAAAAAACTACAATAATCAATATTTTTGATCAAAAAGTATGAAACAACAACGTTTTCTTGTGATCCTAACTCATTTTGGCAAACTCCTTCGCCCGTCCCAAAACCAACTCTCTTTTGCCATTTCTAGCAGAAAATCTATAAAAAAAGACTCTAGTCAGTTATATAAAGCATTCATAAGCATACAATCATTTATGAGTATAACAACAACCAAGCATAAGCATAATATAACACATACATAAGCATAATCGAAAACATATATAAACAAAATTGTTTACAACAATAAGCAGTCGATAACATCAATAAGCAATCCCCCAGACTTAGAAAAAACATGACAATACTCATTACCCCCATGCTTGAGAGCATAATATAAAAAACATATATAAGCATAGTACAAAACACATTTAAACATAATTATCAACAACAATAAGGTTTAAACCCCGATTAAGTAATCTCCCGATTATGAAAAAACATGGTGTTCTGACACTCGTCCGCCAAACTTTGTTTTTGCAACTAGTAAACTCAATAAAAAAAAAAACCACAACAGATCCTAAGTGTTTGGACATACTTGAACAAAAACATGATCAATTTAAACTTCGATTCCCAAAATTTTCATCGTGTTGTACCAAAATTAAAACCGAAAACACAATATTTTACATCGACTAAAAAACAAATAATTTTATCAATATATGAACTTACCCAAAAACACAATATTTTACACTGCCTAGAAGAACAAACGTGATCCCTTTCGGAAATTGTCACCGCCTCGAAATCTCCTGTTGAGTTTGGGGTTTTTCACAGAAATGGGGTTTTTTCACAGGGGTTTTTCTCTTCTTGTATTGTTTTTCACGATATCTGTGGGGATGGAGTTTCTTCTGTGTAGATGGAGATGGGTTTTTCAGAGGAGATGGAGATGGAGATGGAGATGGGTTTTTCAGAGGAGATAAAGATGATTTTTCACGTGAAGATGGAGATGATTCTTCTTTCTTTATTGGAGATGGAGATGTAGTTTCGGCCGAGGAGACGAATTTATTTTTACTATGGAGTTTGAGACTTTTCAATTACCCAAAAGAAAAGATTTTGAAGATAATCATGTGAAAACCCGTTCCCTTAATTGTAGCAATGTGAAAAGTCACTACCAAAAATAACTTCCCCTTAATAACTGATATAAGTTGGATTTACCAAAAAGTCCTTTTTTCAAATAAATTAACTATTAAAAATGATAAAAACTTTTTAATCTAGACCGTTTAAAAATTAAATCAACGGTTTAGATTTGGTCTCACTTACTCACATAAGCTATGTGAACTCATTGGATCCAAACCCTATATATATATAATAAATATAAATAATAATATATAGATAGATATAGATTTGGTAAATGAGAACCATGTCCACTGGATAAACATTATGTTCCAGTTGTAGAAACTTGTGTTGTCAGGCGATCATTAATCCGAGTTCAATCCCATATGGGTGTATTTTCCTCTCTCCTACTATCCCACATTGTACTAAACAATAAAAAAAGAAACTATATCCACTCTCAACTTTTTTTTTGAGGAGTCTCTCAACAATTTATTGTTTGGCTTTGACTTATGAGTCGTATTCCCAAAAACAGATATTTAAAAACAAAAATTTGAGGATCAATCTTGTGCTCTAGTGGTTGAGACATGTGTTGTAAGGGTGAAGACCCAAGTTCGATCCTATACGAGTGCCCCTCCCCAATTTCCCCCATTGTACTAAAAAAAAAAAAAGAAAGAACAAAAATTTGGCGAAGACAGCCTAGAAATCGTGCATGGACGCGGCAAGAGAATGACATGCCCCAAATTTATGAACCATTTTGTAACAAAATATTTCCCATACCAAAAACGGCTCTCCTTTTGAACCATTCAAAAATCCAAACCGCGTATACAAGATTTGTACATTTGGTAGCCATCCTTTTTTTTTTATTTTTTTATCAACAATCTGTATCCAGCTAACAATCTAGAGACGCATTTAAAAGGTAGAACAAAATAATCTTAACGTCACTTTCCTCTGTCCTTCCATCAGACCAAAATCTATACATTCTCACGCCTATAAAATCCCCCACCATGACTCCCAATTCTCAGCATCACATTTCACATACAAATATTTTCTCACTACAATTACATGATGGCTGCAAATTCTTCTATAGTAGCATTCTTGATATGCAGCTCAAACTTGTCCCTGGAAACTCTGCTGGCTCTGTCACTGCCTATTATGTGAGTTTTTCAGCTTTCATTTTTTCTAAATTTCCAGGATTTTTTTAATAACAATCTAACTATTGGCCTGTTTTGTTCTACTGCAGTTATCTTCACAAGGGCCAACACATGATGAGATAGATTTTTGAGTTCTTGGGGAATTTAAGTGGTGACCCTTATATTTTACACACTAATGTGTTCAGCCAGGGAAAGTGTAACAGAGAACAGCAATTTTATCTCTGGTTCGATCCAACTTCAGAGGATCATGTAAGTACCATTTCCATAACTTCACCATTTTCAATCTAACATATCATGGAAAAAAGAAATTCAGGGTTAATTACAAAAACTGTCAATGAGGTTTAGCTTAATTACAAAAAAATCCATTTATCTCATAAATAATATATAATCATATACGTTTTCTCATAAATTTTATACGATTCTTTTATTTCATTACTACCTTTTTGTTTTTAGTGTGTAATGTTTTAAAAGAAATCTGAAAAATCTGTTGTCCGGGTAATTTATGAGCCGAGTTCTTCATGGCTTGAACAAAAGTAGTCTAAAACAAGCATGCAAATGGTATAGCAGCAAAAACAAAGGGATTTAGCAGCAAAAAAAACATACAGAATACAAGTAAATCTGAACACAATCCAACACACATACAATAAAACATCGAAAAAAACCAAGAGCATTATTTGACATCGAAATCGTATACAAATGAAAAGCAACTTCAGAAGTCATTAAGCAACAAATGCAATCCAACTGACAATGAGAGTGTCATGACTAAACAAGTTTCTGTACGTGTGAATGTACACGAGATCATTCATTTCTGACAAACAACAAAGGAATTTCATTGGTCCTAGCAGTGCAATATTCATCTGTAATGTTTATCAAACTGGTCACCGTCCGAGCCTCAACTCTTACCAGGATGGAAGAATCTAACGGCTGTGGATAAGATCATGTGGTACGGTCCTCCGCATCATTAAGAGGCAGGGGTTTATCTAAGGACCTTAGCAAATCAATAATTTCCGGTTCATTTGTATCAGAATTTTCGGTTTCATAATCCACGACCTCATTTGGTTTTGGATTTCTTGCTCCTCAACTTCCTCCATGTTATCATCTGCTTCTTGTACAGCTTGCAAAGGACACAATCGTCCTACTGCAACAGTAAGGATGATATCAAAGCCACATTCTTACCAATTAATTCTATGGAAGAAATAGACACTAGTACAAAAAAGACCATATAATCTCCAAAATAGGCATCAGTTTAAGTGAAAACTGATGCCTTAAGAAGGGTGGCAATTTTGAAAATAAAATAATTTCTTTAAGCATCTGTTAACCATATTAAAAGCCGATGCCTATAAAATCTTTTACAATTTAAAATTAAATTAAAAATATTAAGTATCAATTTTTAATATACAACTGATACATTTAACAAGCTTTAAGCATCATTTGTTTAACAACAAACGATACCAAAAAGTTTAAAATTTTGTCGACAATCTTAGTATAAATCCAGAGAGCCAGGTGCAGTAGGGTTTTTGCTTCGTTAGCTTCAACCTTACTTTATCGCCGTCCCACTCGCACCCGCCGTCGCTATCATCTTCGCTGCCGCTAACGCCGCCGCCGTGCCTCGCTGACAGCCCGTCTCTACCGCATTGAGAAATTTATGAATTAGTAGGCTTGTACTTTTGATATTCAAACTACTGGCTTGTTCAAGTCGGGTGTTGCTCAGCAGTGGTATGATGAAATTGACAATCTTAGCCTTTCAACGCTAGAAGAAGAATCGGGCATAGAAGAAGAAAGCAGACACCAAGGTGATATGAGATAAGAATTGGAAAAACTTGATACTCTAGATGTCAAAACTTTGGATCCATAAATCAGACAGAACTGTGACCTGCCCTCCTGGATTGACAACAATTATGAGAAATTACGAGGGAACAATATCCTTATGTGAGTACTTATGTTGCAGCAGAATATGTACTTCAAGTTCTGAAATTTATGTTACTCGGTATAAGCACTTTGACTCAGTTGAGCTGAATTGCAGCCTTGGCTTGCCATGCTAAAAGTTTATTTTGACATTTCTCGTCTGCTCCATTTGCTAGTAGAGCTTCTAATTGATAAAAAAAAATGTTATCATTTTTCTTAATTTCTTGGTAGAGGTAAAATTATTTGTATGCCTTGATACAAACCATCTCAGTGTCATAATGCTCTCCAGTGTTGAAACAAGTGATTGTTTTCTGAGCTTGCAAGCAATATGCTTAACTGCTAATCATACTTGTTTATGAACTACTTCAGAATTCTGGCCTAATTTTGCCTAATCACTTTTGTCTATGCCATTTTATACTGATTCATTAATATTGTTGAAACAGGGGGAACAAGAAGCTTACTAGTGATTGGCTCCGAGTGATAGCCGAGAATGAGGGCGAGGATTGATTAATTAAAAATAGAGTATAATCTTTTTAGTAGTGGATTTTGTTTCGTTAGACATCTATTCCCAATTTGTTACTCGATTTAAATATATTCTAGTTCTGGATCGAAATGGAGTGAAACATTTTATTTAAAAGTTTTGACCATGATGTTGCTGAATTGAGTCCTCTAATTTATTGACTAAAAAATGTCAATAATTTTTAGGTTGGATTTTTATGTGTAGTCTGGATTTTATTTTGCAGGGAGGTCGGAAATTGGAGAAAAAAATGTATTTAAAAAAAAATAACAATAGGCATCGGTTGTTGTTATGAACTGATGCCCAAACTGACTTATGCATCGTTTGTTTTGGAAACCTGATGCTTTTGGTGAACATTATACATCAGTGTTTGCTTAGCAACCGATGCATATTGTTTACTTTAGGCATCGGTTGTGATTATAAGCATCGCCATTGGAACCGATGCTTAAAGTCGTTTACAACCGATGCAAATGGTCAATTTTGTACTAGTGAGAAAAAAAAAAGGAAAACTCTGAACAGCAACAATATAACATATTATCCACCTATATAACATATTATCCACCTATATTAATCTTAGACGAATGAATTGGTTTCTTAATATATAATTATTGTCACGCCCAAACGCGACGCGACGCAGATCAATTACTTAAAATGTAAATAATCCAATGATCTAAACCAATGATACAAAACTCCAAGTGAAATAGAGTCTAATGCAGCGGAATAAAATACACACAAGTACGAGTTACATCTCAAGGTCCGACAATATCCGGATGCAATCTGTCAAAATATCCGAAGTTAAACTTACGGTCAAACTAAAACGAGAATGAAGGAGTTCAACAATAACAAAAGCAAAAGAAAATATCGCTCGACATCAATGATTATAGGAACTAGTACGACAAAAGTGAGCACGGATTGATCCGTGGTAGGTTCGGCGTCTTGACGTCTCCTCATCTAAAGGTTAGAAAACGAGGAGGGGATGAGACATAAATCTCGGTGGATGGAGTGATCGTGTGAGAGTGTGGCGATGTATATAGTTAATGCGAGAAAACGGTTGTATGAAAACGCGTGACGTATGATGCATGTTTTCACACATAGTCCACAAGCGTCGTGATAAATATATATTAAGTAATATACTTATACAATTTAAGAAATTGTTCGTGGTCACACAAGCACTATGATTCAGGCAAGACAGGTAGGATTGCGTACTGAGTGTAACGCCAATCCTATGCAAACGATTAAAGGTTGCGTACGGATTTGTAGTGCCAACCAATGCAATACAAGTAGCGGTTGCGTACGGATTTGTCGCGCCAACCAATCATTCCAATTAACTCCGGAATCGTCTGGATCAGACAACGATTCCTTCGTTCTTCCTTGTAACTCCCCGTTCAAGATGGTCCAAGACTGTCACCTTATCGCTCCAGGCAAAGAAAAATCCACATTGAGCTTGCAAGGCTCAGATTCGTCATAATCATGATTATACCTCAAGTACTACGACCCGCTTCCCTTGGACAAACTCCGTCCCTCAGTTGCGGGATTAGGAGATGGGGCCAGAGAGTGGAATAGCAGCCGAGCTGCCCGATTCCATCCTAGACGTATCCATTCCAACTGTGAGCTCGACACATCAAGTTGACTCAGATAGGAAAGTAAGTACACGTTCAGGTAGTCAACCAGGCAGTCGAGTATTATTGATTCAGAGAAGAAGTTCAGGAAAAGTTTTCGAAAGGTGGAACATAAACAATTATGGCGTTGGTGGAGTTATTGGAAGAAGATAGTTATCGGGAGGATAAACAATCTTCAATATTTTGAAATATTAGGTGGAACATAAGTCCCGTTATAGATTTGAAATATTAGGTCAAGACGATCCGATAAGACAAGGGGTTTTTGAGAAAATAAAATATTTAATTCATTATTAAAGTCAGAGAGTTCAGGGCTGTTTCTTTTAAAATAAAAATAATTTGAGTTAGGTCCTTGTTAAAAAGAAAATTTACAATGAGCCCCGTTTTGTAAAAATCACTACGTTTGGGGTTAAAAGTTAAATAAATAAATGTACCGGCCTTGAAAAATTATGAGGTTAGTTCCTAAATTCTCTAAATTGTTCAGAGATTCGGGTTTTTAAAGTTTGGAGGTCGAGGTTTTATAAAATTTTCACATTGGCCCCAAATTTGTTAAAATTATCATTTCGGGCTCTAAGTTTAAAAATAATTGGAACTCACAAACCGGAAGGGATTTTAATGTGATTCCAGTTGTAAAATGTCACTAAGGTCAGTGGGATATTAGGACAAAAGCAGTTTTTAAAAGAAGCAAGTATGGGTCCCTTAACTTTTGAAAATCTCATTTTTGTCCCATTTTGAAATAATTGTCTTTAAGGCTTTTAGGGGTCCAATTATTATGAAATTTGAACCTTGGGTCCAAGATATAATTATGTTATAGTTAAATTAGTATTTCCAGGTGTATGGACTGCATAAGTCCTGAAAATTGTATTTTGGTCCTCAAGTTTAATCTTTTACAATTTGGTCCCTCAATTTTTATAAAATTACTTTCCAAGCTCTAACCACTTGGATTTTTTGGAATACACTTAAAATATATTATTTCCAGTCCCTTAAGAGTTAAAATTTCAAATTTTAAAATTAGGGTCTGGTACAGTTTCGAAATTTGCAAAATAGCCCCTAAACTTCTAAAAATTTTACAATCTAGTCCTTTGGCTTTTAAGGGTTGATTTTATTTATCTAAAAACTCTTAAAACTTTATTAAAATGTCAAAATGTAATTTTTGAACCTGATTTCAGTCCCAAAAATCGAAAATTACAGAGGGGTCCCTTAAGTTTTATTTACTTGCAATTAAGTTCACCAACTTTCTATTTTTGCATTTTAAGTCAAAAATTGAAATTTAATCAATTATGCGCGACTTGTCCAGGTTATAGATCATTCAACATAGATTTCAAGAGTCACACACATACATATCCTTCTCATACAAAATTTCATCAAGTATAACAATAAAGTGTACATGTATGCCCTATTTTTCGATAAATCGCATTTTTTAGCAACACTTGAGAATTTTTCCAACTTGATACAAGAAAATAGCATGCAATAAATAATATATATCTCAAGTGCTCAAAATCAAAATACTACATGCATTTTTAAGTAAAACACCTAGAAGTTGAAAGGATTTTTTTCACCCACCTTAAAGATTGATTTGTTGGTGAAAAATGGAATAAATAACTCTTGATGAAGAAGTGACTTAGGTCAGCCCCTAAGTCAAGGAATATCAAAAAAAATATAGGAGTTAGAAAAGTAAGATTAAAAATTTAAGGAGAAGAAATAGATGGTGAGAAATTGAAAATACTACACTTACCTTGTGTAGTGAGTAAAGTGTGACTAGTAATGGCTTCAAAATGTAAGATTTTGTCACCCTTAATAACAACCTCCACGGTCAACCCCTAAAACTCCAAAAATGAAAATGGAGTGTTAAAATTTGGAAAATAGAAAGAGAAGGAGAAAATGTACTAAAAATCCCATTTCTTACCTTATAGTCCAACTTCTACACAATTTCTTCTTCAAGATGACTTCAAGTCTCTTAATATCCTCAAATGATCTTCTAAGTATACCTCAAAATCAAAAATCAAACTTAAATTAGAAGGTGAAAGAGATGAGTTAGGTGATATCAAAAATGGATTGAAAAAGAAATTTTTCTTATCTTAGTATAGTGATGGTTCGAATTTTTTGAAGGAGTATGAAGATGAATTATTGAAATTTTGGTTAAGTGTTTAAGAAGAAGAAGAAGAAATATGTAGAGAGAGGTAGGAGGTTTTTTTTTTTTTTTTTGAGAGAGGTAAGAAAATTCAAGGCTTGAAGTGATTTTGGTGAAGATGAATGAAATGAAATTTTGCCCATTTCTTACCTAAGTGGCCGTCCACTTTGAGGGGGGGAGGAGACAAAATTTTTTGTCTTGTTTGGTTAGATGATAAGTTAGGGTAATAATTGAGGAAATTAGGGAGTAAAGTAATACTTATGCTACTATGTTAGGGACAATTGGCCAAAAGTCATGTTTTAGGGGGAATTTTTAAATTTGTCTTGTTTGACCAATTGGGTGGGTGAAATTTGTAAGATAATTCTAAGATGTTTGAATTAATGGTGTAGTAATACACAAGATGAATACATAAGGTGTATGTGTGCAAGAGTTGGGAGATATTTCTACCCTAAAAATTACATCATGGTCGTCCCCCTTAAGGGTATTTGTGGTAATTTCATATTTTTTTTTGTCCCAAATTTGATGATAATAGATGAATAATATCAATCTCCAAAATAATTAGTGATTTCTTTGATCACTTATAAGTCTCATGATCACTTATTCTAAATCAAATTCTTAATTTTATAAGGTATAAATCTCTAAAATAAATAGTCTCTTAAATTCTAAGGTGACTAATAGATACACAAATAATAATAATGATGATCGATCAAGTGATCATTAATGCGAAATAGAATTAATAAATAATTATGATGACAAGTAATAAATAAAATAATTTAAATGTAAAATATATTTATCATTAATATTTACCCGTCAAAGTGACGCGGCAAAATAGTCAAATTAATACAAGGACGATACGTGAAACAAGTACATGTTCGAATAAAAATCGAGGGCTTCACATTCTCCCCTCCTTTCAAGAATTTGGTCCCCAAATTCTCTTCGGAATAGCTCTGGATATTGATTCCTCATGTCTTCTTCCATCTCCCATGTTGCGTCTTCGTCTCGGTTGTGGTTTCGACATACAACTTTAACCATCGGAATCTCTCTATTACGCAACTAACGTATCTGATGTTCAATGATCTGGATTGGTTCCTCGGTGTAAGATAAATTTTCGACATACAAATTAGGTCTGTTTAAATATATATAGTTTGTTAAGGTATTTTAAGGAGAAATTGTAAAAATATTATTTCAAAAATATGACGGTGGGAAAGTAATTTCTACCGCCCAGAATTATATAGTGTTTGATAAGTTCTATTCTTAATTTGTGTGTGTGTTTTTTTTAAAAAAAAAATCAGAATTAAATTCGAATTTTAAATTTGATTATGGCATTTGTCCCCACCTTTAGTTACTAGAATAATTTTACAATGTTTCCGATCCACAATCTATAGATTATCCCATATTTCTTTAAATATAAATATAAGGGATAATTTCAAAAAATACCGTTGAGATGTTTGGAATAATTACAAGAAAAAAACTCGAGAAGTTTCGAAAATTACAAAAAAGACCCACTGAAAATCTGATTTCATCTTGCATATTTCCCATTCATAAGATATATTTTTTTTAAAATACCCCTATTTTATTTATGGAAATATTATAGTAACCCCTTAAATGAAAACATGATCAAACCTAGCTTAAAGGTAACTTTTGTATTTTTGATTTTTCTGTAACTACCCAAACTCGAGGTAGTTTTTGTAATACCCCAAAATATAAGTTTTTTTTTTGACAATGTTTTGAATACCAAATCGATGATCAAACCGTCCAAGCCACTAGTAAGCAGTTCAATCGGTCGGACCGGTTCAACCATCGAGTTTACTGGTTTTATAATTATAATTGAATTTATAAAATATTCATGTAATATATTGATATAAAAAGAGAACTTATATATATATATATATATATATATATGTGTGTGTGTGTGTATTTATAATTCCTATTTTTTATTAATTTGTGTGTTTTCTAAAAAAAAAATAAGAATTGAATTCGAATTTTAAATTTGATTATGGCATTTGTCCCCACCTTTAGTTACAAGAATAAATTTGTATTATATATATTATATTAATTTTTAAGGTTATGATAGATTTAATAGGGACTATATTAAAGTTAAATAATTAGCAACTAAATGTAAAATATAATAGATTTAATATCAAGCCTTAATTAATCAAGTTGTGAAAATTAATTTAGCAAATAAATACAAGTTTATTAATATTAAATACTGTTAAAATAATTTAGTTATTTTACTAAAACTAATAGGTAAGTATAAAATGGTCATTATTTTGAGTACATGAGTATAAAATAATATTTTAAAAGCATATGGGGGTAAAGTAATACTAATTAAGGGTGTCAAGTGATAATCAAATAGAGTATAAGAGGACAAAGTGACATTTACCCTTTTTTTTTTAAAAAAAAACATAATTGAATTGGAATTTTAAATTTGATTATGGCAGTTGTCCCAACCTTTAGTTACAAGAATAATTTTACAATGTTACAACTTTCGATCCATAATCTAAAATTTATCCCATATTTCTTTAAATATAAATATAAGGGATAATTACAAAAAAATACCCCGAGGTTTGGGGTAATTAGAGATTGGATCAAATGGGACATCCCCCCTTATTTGAGACGGTGGGGATTTATTGTCATTGAATTGATATTTTGTATGGCTCAGATTAATCCTTTTATTTTAGGCAAGTAGTTAATGCAGGAATTTTAGGGGGGTCAAATATGTAATTTATGTTATTTTTGGATTTTTAATTAGGGGCAAATCTGTCTTTTTATTTGAGTGTAGAAGGTAAGTTTTAATTTTCCTTTTTCGGTTCTCGAGTTTAATGAGCTTCAAATCTTACCAAATCAAACCCAATAAACCCCAAAAAAAACGTCAGACTCCTTCAATCATTTTTTCTCACCTTTAAACACTCCATTTTCTCACCGTCTCACACTCCATCTTCTCATCGCCGCTGCGTATTACAACCTTCACGCACGACCACCACCGTCCGTTGCGCCAAAATCGCCGGAGCCACCGCCATCCACCACTGCTGAGACCCGCCTTAAAGAAGACCATCACGACGTTGAAGAGGACGGTGACAAAGGCCTGCAAAAATATAGATCCGCCATCGTACCATCTTCTCCTCCATCGTTCGACTTCGCGACGGTCCGATATTGCCTTGCTCGAATTTTATTTTTTTATTAATTTCTGGACCTGGGCAATTACGACGATGGCGATGGTGTAACACCGGGCGGTGGGTTATCATGGCGGGCAATTAAGTTTCGCACATTTTTGTTTAATTTCTTGGTATGTAATTTTAACCTAAATCTTGAAAATATTTTAGAAGTAGTTTGTGTAGTTTCTAGAGTTTATCTTTTGGTTGTTGGGGATTTATTGTTATAGGGTTTAGTTATCTTCGATTTTTCTGGAGATTTCAATATCTAGTAATTTCATGGTTGGGTTTGTATTTTCGACTTTCGACTTCGATTTTTTTGGATATTATTCTACTGTATTATTAGTTGAGTTTTAGTGGTTATTTAACAATTTTGATGTTTTACTGCAGTACATTTTTGTGTATGTCTTCAACATAGTTTAACTTCAATTGTAGTTGTATAATACAATTTTAATGTATTTGTCATTAAATATTTGTGTAGTGTTAGAATAATTTTACTGTATTATGATGATATTTTCTTTATCTTCTTAATTGCAGTTACTAATTTATAAAGATGGCTAGAGGACAACAAAAAATGCAGCTTAATATTGGTGGTACGAGTAGTGGGGCGGGGGAAGCAAATTCTCAGCCTAAGAAAAGGAGAAGGGGCAGTCGTGTTGTCAAGAATTTGTGAATGTTGTATAATTAGTGCAGTTTTACTGCGTATATAGTATTAGAATGTTGTATAATTAGTGCAGTTTTACTGTGTGCATAGTATTACAATGATGTACAATTAGTGCAATTTTACTGTGTAATTAGTATTAGAATGTTGTATAATTAGTGCAGTTTTACTGCATGCATAGTATTCCAAATAATACTATTATTCACTTTAACATTATTGTGTGGTTAAGAGCGTTGTATTGTATAAATGTCGAAATTTCACTGTACTATATATTTATTTCATTGTGTATTGAAGTGCATTTGTTTTATACAAAAAAATAAGAACGTGTTTATTCCTTCCAAATAATTTAGGATGATATATAGTATATATACTAAGTCGATAAGAACATGTTTAATCCTTCCAAATAATACTGTTTATTCACTTTAGTATTATTGTGCGGCTAGGGCATGTTCACTGTATAAAAATCAAAATTTCACTATAATATATATTTATTTCACTGTGTATTGAATTGCATCCTACAATTTAGGAAACGTTGACTACATGGGTTCGAAATTTTTGGTATTATCTGCCATTTTTTTGGGCTCTATTGGGTTTGATTTAGTAAGATTTTGTTGCCATTATTTTGTGTTTATCACTTCATATAATTTAGGAACGTTTGACTTGGTGGTTGGTTATTTTCTTAATTTGTCTATTATGCCCTTACTACTTATATTTAATAATTATTAATATAAATATTAGCCATTAAATCTGGACCCTTAATTGCAATATTTCAATGGCTTGGATAAATCTCCAATGTCTCATATAAGGGGTGTGTCCCATTTGAACCTTCCCCGGGGCAATTACATACACAAAAAAAAAAAAAAACCTAGAAGTTGCAAAAAATTGAAATTGAAATATAATACTCATTATTTTATATTTTTATAAATAAATTATTTTTCGTAATATTAATTAATTAGTTATTGTTTTTAATCTTTTTTATATGACATAAATGGTCGCTTTTTTTTCACATCGGGCCCTTGAAAACATAAATACATCCTTGTCCACGCCAATTAATGAAGCATATCTAATCTCAATACTAAGGCTTGTTCTACTATGTTCTACCCATTTAAAAATATTTCAAATCAAACGTAACTTACAATACTAAATTTATTTGCACGGATCAATTTACTGGGTAAATCAATGCTATCCACTTAGGTAGTGTTGGGCGCAGCGGAGGCGTGTCGTGGTCCGAGATTTGATTTATCCGGAATATCCGACAAATCACACCAACAAGATGATGGCAAAAATAAATGACACCGACAAGAAAATAAAATGAACACGGTGATTTTACGTGGTTCGGCAAAAACCCGCCTACGTCCACGAGAGTTTCCGTTCTTTACTAATAAAGAATTTCCCGGTACAAGAAAATACACCCCTTGAGTTTTATGGACCAAACCCAAGAATAAAAGACTCTTGTACAACCACTTTACTAGCTATCAAAGAACACTCTCCCCAACCCTTTGTGTTACCCGAGAAAAATACCCCGAGTGTTTCCCACCTATCACAATTTGACTCACCCAAATTGATCTCCCAGTGTGTACACTCATTTTTCCTCTCCACCCGGTTGGATGACCAAGCAAATTACCTTGCTTGCCATGATTTCTCTCTGCACGCATCCCATCTATTTATAGATGAGATTTTCAGATGGTTTGCCAAAATATTCAAACAAATCAAGCTTGTCCTTTTCAATTCACATGGAAAAGTCACAAAAATGTTAGGCAGCCAAACTTGTCAAATTGGGTAGGCACCTCCATTGACTTTGTGATTTGTGGTGGGTGCCTAACAATCTCTACCTCCACCACAAAACACAATCATCCACAAACCAGAACATCAAACACCATTGGCCTTCGTTTCTCTGCACATGCCGAATCAGTAAGGTCCTAACTCCACCTGATTCAATCGACCAATGCACACGTGCAGTCCAGTCAACGTCACCAGTTGACTGTCGAGAGGGACGACCTCGATCCATCCTCTCGCCCAGCAGGATTTTCCTCACACCCGTCTGCACCCTGGAAGCCTTCCGGCGCGCTACCACTTCCAGTAATCCTTGAGGTCACCAGATGATACAAATTCCGATACTTCTCTCCCACCCTTAGGACCCTTCCGCCATGTGTGATTTTCAGGACTCCACCTCCAAATTTGAATATCACAAATTGTTGGAATCCACTTGGCACGTAAAATTAGATTCATCCGCATATTTGGGACATAGGCCACACCACCCAAAGTACGGTCCACTCCATCACCCATTTTGATTTTTACCACTCCAATCCCATGATTCTACAAATAGAACCATCACCAGAGAACATAATTCATGCCCTCTGCAATTGAAATAAATCAAAATAATTTCTCCTGGAGTACACATGCATTATGCATCCCGAATCTAAAATCCATCAATCTCGAGAAGAAGTATCAATCCTTGTGGAGACTGTGAGATATCTCCATCTTCCGTAGCTATCACCGCATCACCACCGCCACCGTCACCGTCATCATCATTCTTTCTCCGAGGACAATTTCTTTTGACGTGATCCTTCTCGTGATAACGATAGCATACAACACCCTTTCCCTGGTCCTTGAATCTGACCTGCTGATTACAGATCCACCACCAGAAATCCTCCCGTTATCGATTCATTTCCCGAGCAACCAAAGCATATCCATGTCCCGCCTCCTGGCTTGCCTTTTTTTTATGGGACAACAACGATGCTTTTATATATGCTCCAAGTCCAATGTGTCTTTTCCCGTATTGCAACTTCGTCACCAGACTATCATATGAATCCGGGATAGAGGCAAGAAGTAAAAGGGCTTTATCTTCTTCCTCAACCTTTACATCAACTTTCCCCAGTTGATCCAGATTTGCCCACTGTGCACCTTTTATATCTGTCAATTTCCCTCCTTTCTCTTCAACGCCATTGCCAGGCCCTGTTGAACTAGGAGATCCTTCACCCTTTATTACCAAGGAGTGAAATTCCCTTTGCTATCAAATTGTTGCACCTTGAATGGATTTGTCACTACCATAGTGTCCACCGAAAAAATTCAGATCTCAATTTTTACCTTGCCCGACTTACCAAGTATCTCTGATACCACTTGTTGGGCGCAGCGGAGGCGTGTCGTGGTCCGAGATTTGATTTATCCGGAATATCCGACAAATCACACCAACAAGATGATGGCAAAAATAAATGACACCGACAGAAAATAAAATGAACACAGTGATTTTACGTGGTTCGGCAAAAACCCGCCTACGTCCACGAGAGTTTCCGTTCTTTACTAATAAAGAATTTCCCGGTACAAGAAAATACACCCCTTGAGTTTTATGGACCAAACCCAAGAATAAAAGACTCTTGTACAACCACTTTACTAGCTATCAAAGAACACTCTCCCCAACCCCTTTGTGTTACCCGAGAGAAAAATACCCCGAGTGTTTCCCCGCACCTATCACAATTTGACTCACCCAAATTGATCTCCCCAGGTGTGTACACTCATTTTTCCTCTCCACCCGGTTGGATGACCAAGCAAATTACCTTGCTTGCCATGATTTTCTCTCGCGACGCATCCCATCTATTTATAGATGAGATTTTGAGATGGTTTGCCAAAATATTCAAACAAATCAAGCTTGTCATTTTCAATTCACATGGAAAAATCACAAAAATGTTAGGCAGCCAAACTTGTCAAATTGGGTAGGCACCTCCATTGACTTTGTGATTTGTGGTGGATGCCTAACAGGTAGCTATACCATTGGATCAATATACATGTAGATATGTATGTGTATATATTGATCCAACATAGAATCCACTTGGGTAGCTACCCAAATAGGTATAACATCGAATAACCCCAATTTACTTCTTCTGATCAAGTGCTGAACGTCTAGAGTCTAGACCTTAATTTCCCAATAACAATAAATTCTAAATTTTATATTAAAACCATCCAATCAATTCCTTAAAATGTTTATTTCCCTTTTCAAATTAGTATAATACACTAAATTTATATAATTGAATTAATCTAGAGATTTGGAAAAATTAGACTTACGATATGCGAGAGACCCAAATCGGGGTTATATGCTCCCTTTTGCCTGCTTCTTTAATTTCTGTACTTAGGTTAATAGCTATTAGGCATAAATTCAGCTAATAGGGTTATAATTCAGGGGAAATTTCACCACATACCCTCATTTTTGGAAATACCATCACTGTTTACGCTCACATTACTTTTGTAATCCTTTTTTTTACTGTTTTACTGTCACTTATATCCCAATAGAATAAAATCCAATGGAGTACAATATTGATAATTTCACGTTCATGTTGATAAGAGGTGTTATCTAAAGTACAAACCACTAAAAACTATAAATATATCGAAAGTCAACAAATCTATATAATTTAATAGAGTTGCAAATAACCTACCTTTACAAAATAAAATTAATCAAAGGCTGACAAACAGGGTGGGTTCATCCTGATTGGAAGTCTTCTGCCGGTCTCATTGATCTCAAAATGTTCAGTCTCTGAAAAGTTTTACAAAAGTTATGGGGTGAGCAAAACGAGCCCAGTGGGTTGGGGTAGGGGAATGCAATAGTTGTTTAATTAATTCAAAACGAAAATATTTTTTTTGCTTGATCAAGGTGTTTATTGTGCTAAAAAATGATATTTATGATAATGGTACACAAAAGATTCATTTACTGAAATGATCAATCAGTTTGAATGCTAGCAATGATGAAAAGAACATTATACCTCGGTTAATTGGGCACCATAAATATTTTGCTTTCAAACGGATAATTAATGAATATTTCAATATTGAAGTAAAGGTTTTGCTTTTCAAATAGAGAGATCTCAATTTTTAAAAACATACAGTCAGTCAATCATAAAGTTAATTAGTCAGTCCTGAAAGAGTAAGCGTAGCACTACTACAAAAAACTGATAAACCGGTGTCTATTAGTAAACCAACCGGTGTTAGAGCCACTGGTGTTAAAAGTCTGAACTTTTTGACACCGGTTCAAAACCGGTGTCTATTAAGCCAACCGGTGTTAGAACCACTGACGTTAAAAATCTGAACTTTTTTATACCGGTTTAAAACCGGTGTCTTTTCCTTGGAAGACATCGGTGTCTTAGAGAAAAAATATCCGCTTTCTATGGCCCTGATGTTAAAAGATTATGTATTTGACACTGGTTTTAAACCGGTGTCTTTTGATGAATAGACACCGCATCAAAACCGGTATCTTAATGTTTTTAGAAGCAGTTTTAAAAGGGTTGTTTATTTACGCAAAGACACCGACCCAAAGCTGCAAAAAAACCATATAAATAAACAGTTCATTATGAACTTCAATTCTAGCAACCATCATAAGTTCACTGCCAATTAAACATGAAATCCATTAATACTAAAGTCACCTCCAATAGCCAAAATCCAACAAAAAATACTAGTACCGAAGTTTCCTTTTGAAAAAACAACTATAAATTCATAATCCAATTCCATCAACTAACAAAAAGACTATATAATTCAACTAAAGACAAATCCATATGATCAACATAGCTCATGTCATTCAAGCTCTCAAATTAAAATGCTCAAGCTTCTCTAAATTTCTTTATCATACGTAACTGCATCTTCCAAATCTGGCATATTGCAATTCAAAATCTGTTCTTCACGTTGTTCGGTTGGTTCTGCACAGTTCAAACACATAAACAAAAATTTAGACAGGGAAGAAACATTTTCCAAGCATGTGCAAGTCGCAGAAGCTGTCAAAAGATATGCTTTCTCTATAGGAGTTACTTTCTATTGGAGAATGGAAAAATAATTGTTGTATGCAAAGCAGCAGCACAAATCCCACTACTATTATTGCATATAAAACAACCAAATATATGCAAACAACCAATTAAATGCGAACCAAATATAGGAGTTTCATTTTTCATTCAATTGATGTACATGCCTGTTGTAATCTCCATTTGGCTCCACACAATGAATATTCAGAATTTATGCCAGCGGACATGCAAAAGACATAACTAAGCAATCTCAGTCAATGACTATATTGCACACTTGCTTTTCCCTATTACACACTTGCAGTTATCAGTCAACAAAAGGAATAAACACACTATTACCAAACATACATTTACTCTCAGTAGAAAAAGAAGTGAAGCAATTTGAATATGTTTGGAAGACATAAGGCTCAATTGACCAGAAGAGAACTCATTTTGAAGTGGGTTTGATTTGGTCCAATTACAGCACAAGAAAAAAGGAAATAAAATATTAGTACCTGTTGATGACCAGTCATACGAGTTTTGGGTGCTTGCTGAGAACAGGTTCCCATATGAACATGGTAAAATCATCTGAACCTGAGACCAACCTTCCAGGGGCATTGCCCTTCATCTTATTGTACCTCTCTAAAGCTACCTGGTTCAATAAGAGTGGGACTTTAAAAAGCAATAGCTGAAATAACAAAGGCAGAAAAAGCTTTTTAAGTAAACACACACCCCCCCCCCACACACACAGAAAGGCAGACAAATATGTAAATATAGCATAAGGTACACAACAGCTAGGAAAGGAACCGAAAGAGGCATTTTATTCTGAGTAAGTCAACAATCGAAAAGGTACCCTCTCTATATTTTTTCGGAGGTGTTTCACGCATGCCTTTTTAGCCATTTTTAAGCGATAAGAAAACAATCGAAAAGGTGGATTTGTCTTTTCCACTACCTCTAATAGTCTAATACGACGTTCCCTATAAAAAGAAAGTTAACTTTAAAGATTGAAACATATGCCATCCCTCTTTTCTTTAATTAAAAACTAAAATGAAACAATACCATCAAATTTTATGTGATAGAACCAAAGATAAACAAATTTAGCAATTCCATGATGGTTATATATTACTCATGAGAAACATAATCAGATCTTTCAGATAGAACAATCTAGAAAGAAATTTTATGTATCAGGCGACTTCAAGTTGTTATAGAGCGAGGAAAGCCTTAATCCACCCGTATATACACTGCAGATATGATTCACTAATTGAACCAAATTTAAAGTGAAAGTCTGAAATTCGGATCAGCAAATAGTGACTTTCAGAGACTTAAACAGAGCACTAGTGACTTTCAGAAATTTAATTTTCTCATAACATTATTTTAATACTCGTTATGAAATGAAGTAAAGGACATACTCGTGAAGTGCATATTGTTCCTGCTTCAGTTGTGCTAACTCCATAACAGATACTCTTCTTCAATAATTGTATTTTCACTAGGGCCTGGTGAAATCGATCGGCTCAAATGCATTTCGACTTCTCCGGATGATCACTACAGTAGTTTTTGTTCTATTGCAAGTGTAATAATTAGAATGAATCTCAAGTGTAGTTTTTGTACTATTTATAATTTCTTCAAAAAAAAAATAAAAATTGAGCAATAAACTGTATAGTTGGAAATCAGTATTTATGAAAGCTTGTTGAATAAGAGCAACACCTCAAAGTGTTTATAATCAATTACAATCAAATTAATATACAACTTTTAGAATTTATCACGAGTGTGTCTACTACCTAGTTTTATTCTCCTTAACAACTTCGTAATTGTGTACATACGAATGATGCAATCACATAAACGTTAAGATGCCCTAAGTACATGAAAAAGAAGAATAAAGAATAATGGAAAAAAATAAAAGTGAGCCAAATGACTAACCACAGAAAGCAACGGTCCTTGTACTGGCTTTGGATTTTCCCCAGGACCTCGGATGAATCCACTAGATTGGCAAAAGTACACATAAGAATGAACTTAAAGTATAATTCTGAAAAACATCCAGAAAGTTTGAAACAGAAAGTGTGTAGCACCCACTATGACGTGTTTGTGTGGACGTGCTTTCAGTTCTCAATTTTATTTTATTTTTCTTTGCGTTTTACGAGTCTAATGAAGAAATTTTTGAGTTTTAAGCGCTGACAAAGAAGTTATAAAAGTGATAAGATATGCACTTACATCAAAGATGTTGAAATTAAGGAAGTTCTTTTAACATCAAATATGGCTATGAGGCCCTTGTATAACTCATCTTCATCTCTATATGATACCGCCAATCTTTCTCCTGATGCATCCCATGCTATCTTCTCAATAACATGGCTGAAGGACGACAACCAAATTAGTAATGCACTAAAGCCATCCATCAAGAAGTTTCTTGTACATGTCCAGGTGCTGAAAATTCTTAAAATAAAGGACCTCTACAGCCAGAGATAATACCGCAAAATGGACATGGGAAAGGATAAGGATCTCATCAGATGGCAATTTATGAGTGCTAACCAAATTCATGAGTGAAAACGAAAGGCACAAAATCACAGATGACGCATATGTTTGTCACGTGCTAGAGACCTTCTATTTGCAAAATTATGTGGAATATAAAAAATAACCAAAAAGAGAGAGCCTAAAGAAGATCACCCACATGTAGTTTATAAAATAACTTTTGGTGTGAAACTTATAAAGAAAGTGCAACACTATTGAAGAATTTGAAATGAAGGCTTCTAAAACTACACGACATAAATAAAACAACACTTATGTTGTGCTAGATAAACAACTCTGTAAAATATAAGCAAATGCAAAGTTTTCAAACCGACTGCTAAACATGAAGTAGCTAAATTTTTTGAAGCAGGACTAACAAATCGAACGAAAAATAGTTCCGCGAAAAGCTACATGATAACCAGAGAGTAGGACAAGTATATCTTACAGATATATGATATATCAAAGGATTAATTTACCTGTCAGTCAAGGATTTTATCAAGCCATTCAAGAGCTTTCAAAAGGTTGAGTATACTCATCATAGCAACCAACTTCACATTAGCTTGTGACATTGCATCAACTAAATGTTCAAAGACATATTTAACCAATAGAACATGAGGATAAAAATAATGTGTAGGGTACAGCATAACCACGGCGCCAAACCTACCCAAGGAATTGTAAGCAAAATTCAAAGTCATAATCTAATTACCGGCATTGTCAATCATCTCTCTATGTCTCTCCGTTGATTGCCTTGTGTGTTGTTTATTCAGAGAAAACTCTCAGGTGAGGAAGAAAACTGCAGAAAGAATGTTTTTTACGTGCGGCTTGTTCCTAGGTGCGCTTGAATGTGGGGACGCCCACGATATCTGTGAGTTTGCCGGATTTGAGAAGTGCTCCTGTTTCAGTGATAGCGAAAGGTTTTAAATTTTTGCTACTGAGAATTTTGAGGGATGGAATAAATGGATAACATAGTAGAATAATATAAATTACAGAAAGGGGAAAAATGCCAACATACTTCAATGGCCAAACTTCATAAAACACAATCTAATCAAATACATAACTCACCGTTTCATTGGAACAAAATGACAAATAGTTACGACTAGTAAAAGTCAGCCAACAAAACATCCACAAATTCGCTAAAAAAGTATATTATTAATCGAGCAAAATATGTAGATTACTGACCTGAGCTTGTTTAAGTGACGCCAAAGCATCCGGGTTGAGGCTAGCGGCATTTGGCGGTGGAGTAACCAACGAGGACGCATCACCTGTGAGCGTCCCCATGAAAGCTGATACAACCACAGATGCTATTGAGGAGTTGGGCCAGAACAAGGGAAGCCCAGTGGAGCTAAGCCCCGGTGAGCTAAGGGAAGAGATTATGGAGCAACAAGAAGAGGAAAGGCCCAAAAGAGTTCACAGGAAGCCCAGTTGGATGAAAGACTATGTTTAAACCTTTTCATCTTAGTTGTTAATTTTCAATTCTGTTTCAATGCTGTTTTAAGAGAGTGGGGACCAAAGTTTGTTATTCTGAGAACCTAAATAGTGGCATAGGCATCATGATGAGTTTTTTTCTTATGAATGAAAAACCAGAATTATTCTCTCTCCCTCTACAAAATTCTCTCTTCTTTGGGTGGAGCTAACACCTGCTCGAAAGGTGCCTAAATATTCTTATCAACTGGTGCTTTCATTTCCTCGCCTTCCCATGTCGCCGTCTGACGAGTCGCCGATTTCTCAGCAGCATTTGGATACCTTATCGGACGCCATCCACAATTCTCTTCAACAGTTCATGATCGCCGTTGACGCCAAACTGGCCTCCCTGCGAGCAGAGCTTCGCACGTCTGTTCCTATTCACGATGGTTCGTCATCCTCCAATGCCGCTCCACCAGGTTTCGCCCACCCTCCGGGCCGTTTGGATAGTCCTCTTTCCGCTCCCTTCGGCTCGATGTGCCCCGATTTGATGGTTCAAACACCTCGGATTGGTTGTTAAAAGTATTGAAGCTTTCTTCGATTTTCACAACACCCCGGAGTCCACTCGGTTGCAAATCGTGGCTTTTCATTTGGATGGCCCAGCGGCGGCTTGGTTCCAATGGGCTACCCAGAATGGGTTGTTGTCCATCTGGCCGGAGTTTATTAAGGCTGTGAAAAATCGCTTTGGTCCGTCACCTTTTGAGGACCATGCGGGTCTTTTGTCGAAGCTCACTCAAAGGGGTTCGGTTTTCGAATTTCAGGCTCAATTTGAGGATCTTCTCAATAAGGTGACAGGAGTTTCAGAACCGCTTCTCATCAATTTTTTCATCACCGGTTTGAAACCGAACATTCACCGAGAGCTGCAGTTTCATCGTCCTCACACCTTAATGGAGGCATTTTCTATGGCTCGGGCCTATGCGGATCGATTTGTGGAACAACTCGTGTCATCGAAGCCCATATATCGTGGGGGGCAGCCTTTCAAACCCACATCCCCTTTTGGGCCTACTCAGGCCCATGCTACTCTTCAGCCCAGTATGGAGTCTCGGTTGTCCCACAAGACCCCTTTTCCAAACCCTCAGCCATCCGCGCCGCTTTCAGCTCCAAAATTACCCCCCCTGTTGCCGACCCCGGCTTTACCGATCCGGCATTTTTCACCAGCAGAACTTAAGGAGAAATGGGACCGCGGGCTTTGCTACAATTGCGATGAGAAATATGGGCCCAATCATCGTTGTAGGAGTAAATATCTGTTGCTCTTGGGATGCGATTCAGAGGATGACACCAACCTCAAGTCCGACCCTCCGCCGGAGAGCTCGGAGGAGGAGATTTCAGGCGACATCTCTACCCTCAACACCCTTGCCAGTCCGTTACAGGGTCGGTCTCTTCGTGTTTTCGGGTTGCATGCATCTACTAAATTTCAGGTTCTTATAGATAGTGGCAGCACTCACAATTTCATCAAACCATCCCTAGCTGAGGCGCTTCATTTGCCCCTTCAGTCCATCCCTCCTTTTCGGGTTTCCACAGGCAGCGGCGCTTATTTAGTGTGTCGACACTCTTGCCCAGCCACTTCGTTGGTGATACAGGGGATAAATTTCACCGTTGATTTGTTCGTTTTGGCTATTGAAGGCCCGGATATTGTTTTGGGTTTTCCTTGGCTCCAAATGCTTGGCCGGGTTTCTCATGACTATGCGGCGTTAACTATGGAATTTCAGTGGCAGGGCCGTCAGGTAATGTTAACAGGGGAGACCAATGCACTACCCGCGCATCTCTTTACACCAATTACAAGCCTTGATGGCTACGAGATGAGCCTCTCGACTTTTTTTTCTTATTTATCCATTTCGTGATGATACTCCGACGCTGAAAGAGACTGTGGACTTTCCGACGGATATCCCAGCCCAGGCGTTGGCTTTACTACACGATTTTCACACTATTTTTGTGGCGCCCACAGGTTTACCTCCTCACCGGGCTTTGGACCACCGTATCCATCTTAACCCGGGTACTCAACCAGTGAATGTGCGGCCGTATAGATATCCATATTTTCAGAAAGCAGAAATTGAGCAGATGGTAAGCGAGATGCTTTCTCAGGGCATTATTCGGCCATCTCATAGCCCTTTTTCGTCACCGGTGTTATTGGTTCGTAAGAAAGATAGGACGTGGCGTTTTTGTGTGGATTTTCGTGCTCTTAATGCCATGACGGTGAAGGATAAATTTCCAATTCCGACGATTGATGAGTTGTTGGACGAGTTGGGTTCGGCTACAATTTTCAGTAAATTGGATCTTCGTTCGGGTTACCATCAGATTCGTATGCACCTAAAGGATACATATAAGACAGCTTTTCGCACGAACGATGGCCATTTCGAATTTTTGGTCATGCCGTTCGGGCTTACTAATGCCCCATCCACCTTTCAGGCCACTATGAATCAGTTATTTGGGTCCTATCTTCGTAAGTTTGTCATAGTATTTTTCGATGACATATTGATTTATAGCTTTTAATTTAACGGACCATCCGGAGCATTTAACTATGGTTCTTTGTTGTTTACGTGATAATCAGTTTTTTGTTAAACTCTCCAAGTGTTCTTTTTGTCAATCCTCTATTGAATATTTGGGCCATATAGTATCCGCAGGGGCGGTACATGCCGACCCCAAGAAGATAGAGGCGATGTTGCAGTGGCCTCCTCCTACTACGGTTAAACAATTGCGCGGATTCTTAGGACTCACCGGCTATTATCGTCGCTTTGTTGCGGGCTATGCTTCTATTGCTGCGCCTTTAACCGATCTTCTTCGTCGAGATGCGTTCACATGGTCTCCGGCTGCCAACGATTCTTTTACTACTCTTAAACATGCTATGGTAAAGGCTCTTGTTCTTGCCCTCCCAGATTTTTCAAAGGAGTTTGTTATTGAGACTGATGCTTCCAATGATGGTATTGGGGCTGTTTTAATGCAACAAGGCCATCCTATTGCATACTTCAGTCAGAAAATTGGCCCTCGCCTGCGGGCCTCTTCGGTCTATCACAAAGAGTTACACGCCATTACAGCCGTAGTCCGTAAATGGCGCCAATATTTGTTGGGTCACTATTTTGTTATTAAATGCGGATCAGGAGTATAAAAGAAGCGCTCCAACAATCCATCCAAACACCGGAGCGGATGTATGTCCGAAAGCTTCTTGGTTTCCACTTTTCGCATTAAATATAAAATTGGTAGTGCCAACCGCGTGTCGACGCTCTTTTCGGCTTCAAAAAAAACCAGTGTCTGACATAACACGATCTTCCTCTAATTTTCTTGCTCTTGTCTCGAGTCCCAACTTTCATATTATGGAGCGGTTGGTTCAAGAAAATTCCTGGATGAGTTCCTCTCGGGATTTACATATGAAGTACCAACAGGAAGTTTGTCCCCATCTTATTCCGTGGTGAATGGTTTACTTTTATTTCTAGGCAGATACATTATTAGTCCCACTTCTCCTCTCTGGGAGTTGCTTCTTCAGGAATTCCATGATACGCCGAGTGGAGGTCATGCGGGTATCAAACGGACTCTGGTTCGCTTAGCGGCTAATTTCTTTTGGCCGCAGATGTGTTCATCTGTCATACATCACATCGCCAATTGTTTGCTATGTCAACAGATAAAGTATTCCACCCGAGCCCCCGCTGGTTTATTGCAGCCATTGCCTATCCCGACTGCCATTTGGGAGGACGTTAGTATGGATTTCATTACGGGTCTACCGCCATCTAAGGGTTTTACTGTTATTTTGGTTGTGGTGGATCGTTTATCCAAATCAGCCCATTTTGGGCCATTGCCTACGATTTTCACTGCCAGCAAGGTTGCTACTCTTTTTGTGGACTTGGTGATTAAATTACATGGTTTTCTGCGCACTATTGTCTTGGATCGTGACCCGGTGTTTACTAGCCAATTCTGGAAGCAGTTATTCGAACTCAGCGGTACTCGTTTGCACATGAGCAGTGCTTACCATCCACAAACAGACGGCCAAACCGAAGTGGTTAACCGCGACGTTAGAACAATATTTACGTGCATTCACGCAGGAAAAACCAAACACATGGGTTTCTTTTCTACCTTGGGCAGAGCTACATTATAATTCGAGTTATCACAACAGCATTAAAATGTCTCCATTCCAAGCCTTGTACGGTCGTACACCTCCCACGATTCCACATTATACTCGGGGTTCTACTCCAATTCAAGCATTAGATGAGGCTCTTATCAGTTGGGATGATCTCCTTCGAACACTTCGAGCTAATCTGTTAGCTGCTCAGAATCGAATGACCATGCAAGCTAATTTGCGTCGTCATGAGTTCAGCTTGGAGGTGGGGGATATGGTGTTGGTCCGTTTGCAGCCTTACCGGCAGTTGTCTATTTCTCGAACTCGTCAGAACAAACTCTCCAAATGATATTATGGACCTTTTCCAGTAGTTGAACGCATTGGGGCCGTAGCATATCGCGTGGGGTTACCTGAAGGCAGTCGTATACACCCTATTTTTCACATTTCGGTTCTCAAGTTATTTAAGGGACCGATTACGTCGCAAGCTCATATTTTGCTGCCAGAGGTTCACGAAAATCAACGGTGGATGTTAGGTAGCCATTTGTTCGACCGCACGATCTTACATCAAGGACTCGCGTAAACAGTATTGGTTCAATGGTTGGGGTGCTCACCGAGGAAGAGGCCACTTGGGTGTTTGAAGATGAATTTTGCACGACCTATCCATCCTTCCACCTTGAGGACAAGGTGAATTTCGCAGACAGGGGCAATGATACAACCACAGATGCTATTGAGGAGTTGGGCCGAACAAGGGAAGCCGGTGGAGCTAAGCCCAGGTGAGCTAAGGGGAAGAGATTATGGAGCAACAAGAAGAGGAAAGGCCCAAAAGAGTTCACAGGAAGCCCATTTTGGATGAAAGACTATGTTTAAACCTTTTCATCTTAGTTGTTAATTTTCAATTCTGTTTCAATGTTGTTTTAAGAGAGTGGGGACCAAAGTTTGTTATTTTGAGAACCTAAATAGTGGCATAGGCATCATGATGAGTTTTTTCTTATGAATGAAAAACCCAGAATTATTCTCTCCCTCTCGCAAAATTCTCTCTTCTTTGGGTGGAGCTAACACCGCTCGAAAGGTGCCTAAATATTCTTATCAAAAGCCCCACTTGCGGCGCCTTGGGCCCCACCGGTGGCGGTGACGACGGCCGCCTCCACCAAGCAAAGATCAAGCGCCACCACCCCTAAACCTAATCTCCACCTTGAACTTGGCCTCGCACGCACGGTAGCGCAATTGGGTTCTCGCTCGCCTTGTGCCATCAAACCGCCGCCCTTCGTTGGAGCTTCCACCACCATAACTATTTGCTTACTTTCGCCCATACTATTTGCTCCTCTTTCGGAATGGCGAAGGATTTTTGCTACTGAGAATTTTGAGGGACGGAATAAATGGATAACCTAGTAGAATAATATAAGATGTTATTTCCTAATCTCACCCCCCTAAACCACAAAGGAAAAAAAAATAAGAAAATGAGTGCTTGGATATTTCGTACTAAGGAATAGTGCTGATTTCTTTTTTCTTTTAAAAAAAAATCAAGAAGAATGAGTTTTAATAATGTTATTGGATGTGATATAAAAAAAATAATAATAAAGAGTTAATTAAAAGGTTTGGAGAAGATTTTACAACTTTTGCTATTCTACCACCAATAACCTAATTGATTAATTAGAGGGTCATAAGACCGATCAAAAAAAAAAATTAGAGGATCATAAGACACCGGTTATACAACCGGTGTCTAAAGATCTAATTAAAAAAATAAAGGCACCGGTTCTTTAGACCGGTGTCGAAAGATATGGTTTCTAAAATATTATAGACAACGGTTTGGACCGATGTTAAAACAACTGGTGTCTAATCTATATCAATAGACACCGGTTCCAAAATTCGACTCCAAAACCGATGTTTATTTTTGCCTTTGCTACAATAGACATCGGTTCTGTAGAACCGCTGTTGTTTATCAAACGACAGCATTAATCAGACATCGGTTTCTTACCAAACTGCATATGGGAAAAGACACCAGTAAAGTCATAAAACTGGTGTCTTTTTGGTGATGTCTATCAGCAGTTTTTCTTGTAGTGTATAGGGTCGGTGTTGATCAAACACAACCTGTTCTTTCTCCTTATAACTCCTAAACATGAGATTTGGCCAAAAGCTAGTCACCTTATTCCTCCCGGTTTGCGAGCGTCTCTTTAGCTATGGGCTTTTACCCAAAGACCGTCATATTCTGAAATATACCATTCCACGACCCAAATTCCTTCGCCATCTTCGGCCCAAACAGAAAATGGGAATAGACACATGTGTAGTTAAACATGGACAACAGATAACCTATTCGGTCCATTGTCTAACCTACACACAGCGCAATAGACTCAAGTAGTCAATATTTTATCAAAATGACATTTATTTGCCCAAAGGCCAAGTCAGACAGTTATAAGAGTTATAATGCAAGCGAAGATGTAAATTCAAATCGTAAATGGTACAATTTATGTTTTTCTTAAGAAATAGAAAAGCAATCTAGAACAATCTTATATCGTGAAATTAGCGTATACCGTGAAATTATGAAATACTTTAATGTCATGAAATTCATGAAATAGCTAATGCCATGAAATTTATGAAATTATAAGCAAATATAAATTTTCTTAGAAAAATGATATTTTACCCACTTTTGGTTCGGATCTTTGTTTGAGCAGGGGCAATCAAGACACTATTCCTTCGCTACGTTCGACTCCAACAATGACTCCTGGCGATGACCCATGACCGCGATTTACTACGAGGTCGTGAGGGTGTTTGGAGTAAATTGGATATGGAAATAGAGAGTATCAATACAAGAAAACTGCAAATAAACATCACCGTAAAGACATCGGTTTGTGGATTTTTTGGTGTCTTGTTCTCTTTTACATCGGTTTCATACAAATCCACTGTCGTATGTGTGTTGTCTATTGAGACAACGATTTTCCAGAACGACTGTCTAATATAAAGGGCATCATAAAAAAGACACCGATTTTGGCATCGGATATTCAAAACTGCGGTCTATTTATACCGGGTCTTGCAATTTGACACCAATTTTTTAGAACGCGCTTCTAAAACTGTTGGGATATTTATTGTTTAGATTTTGATGAATGCCATGTAAAACTTAGAATAGGAAGTTGGCACCCCATTTTTGTTGTAAACTGCATTGTAATAAATAGGGCTGGTCAAGCTGAGTTAAGTCGCCTATGCCCAAACATGCAAGAAGACAAATCGGAGACTAGAAGGAAGACTCATTGCGAGACAGTGAGTATGGCAAAGAAGAGTAGACGGGAACTCTATCAAGGAGCGGTGAGATACTGACTAAGTGGAATATCAGTCAAGTCAACTCAAGAAAAGCTAAGTCTCAAGTTGAAGTGTGAAGAGTCATCCATGATTGGAAGTCGACTCTAAGTCACCTCGGGGAAAGCAAGGAAATGCGGTCAAGTCGAGATAATCGAAAAAGATCCGTTGCACGTAAATCAAGAGAATTACCTAAACAAGTAATATCTCCATACTACCTTTCTCGAAGTGCTCATCCCCAGAAGCGTGCAAAAGGAATAAACCAATGGGAAGCACTACACCGTGTCGAACTCGAAAAGGTGAAGAACAATTCATACGAGGAAATGGCAATTCCAAGGATCGCAACAAGACAAGCCAACGACCACAAGTGACTTTCAAAAATAAGCCTATCTCTTCAACGGATGATTTTTGAAAGATCACTATAAAAGGCCGAGGAATGACTGCGAGAGGTGACGTAACCAAAAACATTCAAGCAATTATTAGAATTGTAACTCGAAATACTCTCAAGTTATTAAACGCTAAATCCTCAAGCCTACACTACGAAGAACATCAATCTAACACTCACTGTGAAGGAAAGATAACTTCAATCAGTTGAAGAGGAAATTTCGAAGAATCAAGGGGTCTACATTCCACGAAGGAGTGTAGGAAGGTTCAAGGTCGAACCAAGTCTTTAGCTTTTGGAGGGCTTCGTGATCAAATCCAAAGAGCTTGAGCAAAGTAGTCATGTAGTAGCAAGCAAAGTAATTTGCCTGTGAAGAAGGCCGAGTCGTCACGAGAAGCCACCGAGTGATCAAGGCGTCTCGATCGAGTCCCAAAGGAACAAGTCATTTGTGTGATCAAGACTTGTATCCGATCATTACCACTTTGTATATCTTGATCAATACCTAGTGGATTCCTCCGGGAGTTGGAGAAGAGAGGAGTAGAAGAATTACCCCATCTTTGAACCTCTATAAAAATCTTATTGTGTCATTTACATTTCAAAGACTTTAATTCTTGCATCATATCATTTTATTTTCACGACATATTTGCTATCCATTAGATAATCTCTAAGTACTAAATCAAGCTCTAAATCTCTACTTAACCAAACTTAAGGGTGTTAAGTCTTCCGCTGAAAACAAACCACGAGTTGAGTTAATTTAGACTTACAACGGTGAGTTATTCCATCATGACTCGGTTGAGTCTGTTGAGAGACTAACCTCTTGATTAACTAAATTGGTTGTCACCAAGGGACAAGTGTATGTAGTATCAACTCGAACTTTTAAAAGGACTAAATCAAAAATTTGGTAAGGTTTATTCACCCCCCCTTCTAAACCTTACACTTACACCCCTTGGGACCTACAAAAACAAATGTCTAATCATTACCAAAACTATAGTAAGCGGCTCCAAAATTGGTATCGTATCATTGTTATTTAACAATAATTAAAATTGCATCTAATTTTCCCAATTACTCTGTACGATTCTACACTTCTTGCTCTAAAATTTCTCTTCCGCCATCACAAACCACCCTCTTTGCAGTGCCTCCCTACTGTCTCCCCCACCATCTCAAAACCATATATTCTTCTATTTCCTCCACCCTCTCTCTATCTTCAGCCATTTTCTCCCTCTCGAAATCATTGTTCTTCCAGCACGAATTTATCCCAGAAAAAGTAAATCATAGTACCCATATTTGCCCTTATCGGAAATGGAGGCGGCACCGTTTCGTTGCCTATGTTCTCCCTCAACACATTTGGAGACCCTTATTCCCGACGGCTCCTCTGCTTCTCCACTTCCCCCAAAAGTCAGCCATCCCTTCACTTTTAACCTTCTTTTTCATTATTTGAATTTCGACCCCCTTTTTCTCTCGTGTTTATGCAGATGATTGTAATAGCAGTAACACTAACAACGAGCCCGAACTCAAATCCAATTCTTCAGAATTTGCGCTCGTCCCCATTCTCAGAAATCATACCCTAAAAACAAAGATGGTTATAGCGAGCATTAGCCAAGGGCATTGCATGGCGGCGGTTATGACAGTTAACGAAGTTAATTTGGATTAAATTAGTCCATCTTCCCCTCAGTTTACATCTTATATAAAACCTATTCAACAGATTAATTTCTCCATCAAATCATCACTTTTATTCTGAATTTTCCACAATTTAAAGAATTTGTTCATTCCTTTCAAGAACATTTGGCTTCAGATTAAATTTTTTCAGCATTTGAAAATGGGAAGTTTCTCCTTGAAGGAGTTTGAGGCTCACCAAGAGTACTTGCATGAAGTGCGCAACCCATATTGCCTTACAAGAAAATGTCGTCTGCGTATATAAAGTAATTAATATCTCCTCCTCTATTTTTTTTTATTTTTCATATTTCTCGACGTATAATTTCATTGAAATATTGTCTTTTTTTGTGACTAAGCTAAACTTCATAGGTAGTTTTTGTAATTATTCCTCATAATATTTATCTTCTGCAATACCCTCTACTATATTCCCCAAGCATAAATCAATAACCTCCTCTGTTCTCCTCAGGCTGCTCTTTGGGATGATACATCTTGGGTTTGGAAAATCTTGCATGGTGCCTGTGGGTTATATTATGATGGAGGGAAAATGTATTCAATTCAGTAAAGTAGCATTCATAAGATTGAAAAAACTATGTAAAGAAACAATAAAGTCCGGAGATCAAAGTGAAACTTACCATAAAACTTAAAGAAAGATCATCAATTCTATATCCACTATTTTTAGCACATTTCTCTTGCTTTAACACATTTCGCACCCTTTTAGTCTTCTGCTACATTCCGCAGGTTCAGTTTATGGGGGATCCGGACCCTGCCACTATCGAAAATATTGTCATAGAATTGTAAGCTTTAAACCAAAACTAATAAATATAGAATTTTATGCTCTGTTCGCCACTTTATTCTTTACAATTATTGATGGGAAAATTAATAAACAGGCCGTAGCTCTTGAAGAAGGAACGCAACATGATTGTAGAAGCAGAAGCAGTTTATCCAAATCGTTAATTCAAATCCTCAGTCCGGAGACAATAACATTCTATAACATTCTACTTGTCACTGAATAAACTTGGATTTGTTTTTTATTTCTTTCCCATTCAAATTTTGCATGCTTTGATTCTTGGTTAGCAGTCATAACATTCTATTTTGCTGAAAATTGAAAGAAACATAATAATTATTGTCAACAATCAGCTTCAACGCAAGAAATACAAGAGTCAGCTGTTAATATTGTTAGTCGGTTAGAAGAATTAATTTAGTAAGTTACCAATTGATCTCTGTATCATATAGTAGTATATAAAGTGTATCAAAGCAATGAACATTATTCATTCAATTATATAGAAGTAATCTGTAATAATCATTCCATCCAAGAACTCCAGAATATTCATTAGTCTCATTATCTTAATTCTGCTGATGGAGCATTCTTTTCTAATTGTTAACAATTATCCCTACCAACTAGCAAGAGCAACATATCTCAATCCAACTAAAAACATTAATATGGGAGAAAGGCTGGGGACTATGAGGGGTTTATTCAAATTTAGGGGTTTATTCAAATTTGTGTTGGGTCCGGGCACTACAAGAAAACAAGGGAATTTCAACGGAAAAAATATGTTGGAATTTGGCCAATTTCCATTGGAATTATCGATTCCAACAGAAATTCCAATGGAAAAGCACCATTAGTATAATGGCCGTTGGAATGACAAAATTCCAATCAAAATTCCAATGGAAAAATATTCCAACAGTACCAAATGGTTTTGGTTATTATTGGACTTTCTGTTGGAATTTTCCAATGGTATGCTATAGTATTGGAATTTCCATTGGAATTTTAAAAATTCCAACAGTTTCTTATTCCATTGGAATTATTTCGTTGGAATTTGATTGTTTTCTTGTAGTGGGGTTCGCAGGTTCGCGTATCAGAAACAGCCGATCTGGACCCGACCTGTTTAATTATTCGTTTCAGAATATTGAACCCGGACTCGACCTGCTTATTTCACATGTAACCCGGACCCGACCCGCTTAACCCGTTTAATAAACTTATTTTAATATATATTTAACAGTTTTAACTGAATAAATTTATTTTTTTCAAAATCAATCACAATCATACACTATTTGATCAATAACAATATTACAATTCACAACATACAAAAAGAAATAACATAATTGTATAAATAACATAATATATTAATCATATTTTGAGGACAATATTCAGATAGACATGCATAATATTAATAATAACAAATACACAATTAATTAAGAAATTTTTATCATTTGAGTTTAAAGATATGTCTTGTTTGTTATTTTTTCTTACAATTAGTTATTTACTTAATTTTTTTTAAATTCACAAACGGTTAGACGGGTTAAACGGGTCATAGTAGGTTGACCGGACCGATTGTTTAATTGGCGAGTTAGTCGATTCGGACCCACGAAGCCTGGACCCATATCCATTAATTTCGTGTTAGGTTCGTGGTCGGGTTTATGGTCGGGTTCTAAATTGACACCGCTTGCTAATTTTAATCAGATTTCGCCCCAACCCTAAAATTTTAATTCCCTATTCTTTAATAGGTTCATTTACATGAAATCTTTAAAACTAATTTTGATCCAACAAGCTAATTTTGATCAAGTTTTGAATGAATTATAGCATATTTCTTTTTTCTTTTTTGTAGTTATATTAAATCTTAATGGTATTTTATTGGGGAAAATTGCATTTTGCCCACCAAACTATTATGAGTTTTGCATTTTGTCTAACTTTAGAAATTTTTCTCTCATGTCAAACTTTGAACATTTTTGCACTTTTTACTGAATTATGTACGATTTTATTGTTTTGCAGAGAAAAGAAAATGATGACCATAGCCAGGGGCAATGGCGGCAATTATGACAGATGATACGGTTTATAGCTTAAAAACCCCATTTTATTCATCAAGTTAATCCCATTTTCATAAAATAACTTCTATGGGAAGAAATCAAGTAATCTCAATGTTGAAAATAAGAGAAAAGAGAGAAAACTAAAGTCTAAAAGTGCTATTAAGTAATGTGTGTCGAAAATAAGGGCTCCCCAAGTCCTATTTATAAGCCTACAGTCCTAAACAAGGTGGAAGAGCAACAAATCAGAAGAAAATCGCGAATTTTGTGTTCAGGAAGTCACCGCGCGCGCCCACGCATCACACCACGTGCCCGAAATAGACATTTTAGAACTTTGTCTTAGCTTTTCAGTGGCATACGAATCAGGTCAATTGAATTTCGGATGAAAATGTTATGTTCTAAATACGAAGACTGTTGTAGTTGTACGAAATGATTTTTTGACGTTTCTTGCTCCAAAACTTATTTTTTTCCACCAAATCCTAGAAAATCAACAAAATAACACAACATAACACTAAAACATGCAAATGAAAATAAAACACGCCAAAAATATGTATTAATATCATCACACAAAACACACACAAAAACATGCAAACAACTCCCTCACACTTAACCTTTTGCTTGTTCTCAAGCAAATAATAGTGCCTACAAACGCAACAAGAAATATTATGTGCAATTTGATGGTCCATTTATCTATAATACCATGTTCTATCCATCTCGGATTACCCCTTGTCGTTCTCTAACCTTCACAATAGACTCACTCGACTAAGGTTAATAGCTAGTCAAGGTGTTCGGCTCTTCTTACTAAATTTCAAATTTGTGTCAAAAGTTGCAACCTTGTAACATACATCACAATACACAATTACTGCAAGAACATCTTTTTTTTTTGCTAGAATTTTCGAGATATCTCCCACTAGGTATAAACTTCGAATTTTCTCCAAATGCTCCTAGGGTGGTTTATCATACTCATGTTTGTGTTGTCGTTTTATGTAAAATACAAACATGGGGCTCATGAATGTTTCTAGTTACTAAGTAGCACAACGAGAGGGGTATAATCTCAATTGATCAGTTTTTTCTTTTTCTCTTTATATATATATATATATATATTTTGGATCAGGTGGCTTTTCAAATTGCTAGAATCAGGAGATCGATTTTTATCGTGATATCTCAATTCCATATCTTATCTTTTGAGTATGTAAAACTGAAACAAGTCTAACTATTTTTCTATATCGGTCGAAGCACACACTCTCTCTCTAAGTCCAAGAACTCTCCATCTATCTCTCGCGAAAGAATCCTCAAATCATCTCCTCGACGGCTTTTATTCGAGGCCAAACTCCACGATAATTATTCGAGGCGGCACGTACAATATATTCAAGTTGACTAAACTCATCTTCTCAACCGAGTCAACGGCCAAATCGTCGTGAAACAAGGTTTTTTTTTTTCCTTCATTTTCTCGCATTTTTTTTGAGAATTTTTGGGTTAAGTCCTTTGCACAAGCATATAATCATGTATGATATTTCGATTTTATTATAATTTTTGTTTTGTTGTGTTCTTGATTTAGGTTGGGGTTTGGGTAAATTATTTTCGATATAATAGGGGATAAATTATGTTATTGTTATGTTTTCTTTAAGTTTGGGGGTTTGCTTATTGATGTTTTTCGCTACTTATTGTTGTTAATTATGGTTATGTATGGTTTGTTTTCTGCTTATGCATGCCTTATATTATGCTTATGCTTGGTTGGGTTTATGCTTATAGACGATTGTTTGTTAACGAATGCTTTATATAACTAACTGACTAGTGACTTTTTTTCTTGATAGATTTTCTGTTGGAAATGGCAAAAGAGAGTAGAAAAGGAAGGCCACAACTAGTGATGATGATGCAGAGTTGAGTAATAAGGAGGTCGGAAAGAATAATGGAAATTGTTGAATATTGTAGTATTTTTATAGCCACTTCAATTCTGGTTGATTTTGACGTACATGCATAGTTGATTTATTTGACAGTTTTTAGATAATATAAGCAATATGTGATCGACTTGTAAGCGATATTTTTGATATAAATATGTTGTGGCATAGACGAGTGATATCTTATTTTTTTATTTGTTTTTTTACATGAAAAATTTGATTAAAAAGGCACTATAACAACCTTATATAAGCAATACTTTACACACCAATAAGTAGTAGAACATATGGACTATAATAAAGTAATTTTGCCTGGATGTTGAATTATTTGCTCGAAAAGCATTACATCAACCGCAAATAAGCAGTACCTAGTACGTGAATAAACAGTAAAAAATTTGGACAAAAATAAACAATTTTTTTTGGTTACTAAACAATTGGCTAAAAAACAGTAAAATAAGCACACATAAGCAGTTTGTAATACGTGAATAAGCAGCACACTATATTTTTGAACACATATTTTTTAATTAAAAATTATTTTTAAAATGGTATGAAACAGTCACAAAAGCTTAACAAATAAATAAATACAAATATTTAAATAAACATAAATATTAAGCGGTAATACAAGAATAAATAAAAGATTATCAAACATGTCAATAAGCATCAACACAGATTTAAAAATATTGTTTCAATATTGCACAAGATCATAATTATTAGCAAATATTTTAAAATAATATAAAGATTGTTTGAAGCTCGAATAAACTGGAGTCATGACAAAAAATCTCAATTCTACTCATCGCATGTTCTGCTGTTGTGAGAATCTAGTTCTCCACATTTTTCACAACGTCTATTCAATTGGTTTGCTTCGATTGCTTTCTCTTTCTGCCTCTTCCCTTATTTTAGGTTTGTGTTGGCGGCAACACTACAATGCCTAGCTGGGATGTATTCCTAGGGAAGCCTTCGATTAATGGTTGCTTGTTGACCAAATTGGAATATGTATATTGATCCATCATCAACATTTATTTGTGGTCTTTTATGAGCTTTGACAATGCTTCAAACACAGTAACACAAGTAAGCAACTTTTTGAATACACACAAGCTAATATTTATGCACATATAAGCAACATTCTAGCCATAACTAAGCAAAGTCCTAGGTTAAAAAAATGGGAATGATGAATTAAATGGGGAGGTAATCAACATTTTGAATACGCACAAGCAAGTATTTGTGCACGTCTAAGCAACATTCTAGTCATACCAAAGCAAAGTTTTGGGTTAAAAAATAGGTAATAATGGAATGAATGGGGAGTCAATATAAGCCCAGTTTTTTTTATTTTTTTTTTGCATTACATGATAGTTTCTATTCAGCAAAACTACTTTTAATGTGAGAATGCAAAAACACAGACCATGAATTCACAAGATTTTGCATACTTACAAGCAAATGTATAAGCACAAATAAGCAACATGCTAGTCATTCGAAAGCAAATTTCTAGGTTTAAAAAACTGGGAATGATGAAATAAATGCTTGGTTTAAAAACCTGAAAATCATACATTAAATGGATACAGTAAAAATGGACACACTAAACAATTAAAACATGTTAAAATGGTAGGGGTTACCTTGTTGATCATGAGTGTTGAAGCATTCCTCGTAGGTGTCATTCATTTTTTTTTGTTGTTGGATTTTTCAATTGTTCGACTTGAATTTGTGGTTTTTGGTTTTCTATGCAACAGGCTTGGTGGAGAAGAAGACTGAATCGATTTTTTTGGTGAGATTATGATAACAATTTGGATGGAAAGATGCCACCAATTGTGGGTAACTAATCCTATTTCCATGGGATTTACTAGAGTTAGCCAACCCCCTATTTATATGTGAACTAATTTACCCCATTTTGACTTTATCACATATTTTAGTAACATTAATCAGATTTAATCACAACCATTGAAATAGATAGATATGTGGCTTGGATTTAGTCCTATGTACTCATATAATAGGGGGGTCCTATATAACCTTCCCCATATATATATATATATATATATGATATGGATCAAATAGGTCCTCCTATTTGGGGTGAGTCCATGGGGACACATCCTAACCATAGATCAACAATTTTGGGTGGTCCAGATTTTTAGGGTTTTTTTATGTTTATTTTTTTTTGTTTCAGCAATTAAAAAGGGTAGGGTGGTAATTTGGCACTTTAGAATCAATTACTAAGATTTCATTCACTCTTTCACGCAATTTCACCCACTCTTCACGCACACTCTCTCTCCAGCGTTTCAGTTTCAAAAAATATTCTCTGTTGCTTATGTAGTATAGGGTTGTTGCTTATGTAGTATAGGGTTGTTGCTTATGTAGTTAATGTATCTGTTATGCATGTGTAGTGTATATTCATTGCTTATGTAGTATAGGCTTATCGCTTATGTAGTATGGGTTTGTTGCTTATGACTTGCTTATGTAGTTAATGTATTCGTGGTGCATACGTAGTTTATATTCGTTGCTTATGTAATATAGACTTGTTGCTTATCTAGTATGAGTTTGTTGCTTATGACTTGCTTATGTAGTTAATGTATCCGTGGTGCATACGTAGTGTATATTCGTTGCTTATGTAGTATAGACTTGTTGCTTATGTAGTATGAGTTTGTTGCTATGACTTGCTTATGTAGTTAATGTATTCGTGGTGCATACGTAGTGTATATTTGTTGCTTATGTAATATCGGATTGTTGCTTATGTAGTATCGGATTGTTGCTTATGTAGTATCGGATTGTTGCTTATGACTTGCTTATGTAGTTAATGGTATATAAACCATGACACATCTACACAAGCAACAAATTACATCTTCATAAGCAAACTTCGAACTGAAGTCAAGCTCTAGCAACTATGGCAAATTGTCTGCAACATTTTTCACACAATAGTGCGTTGAAGAAGAATGATGAATGATTACACAGTAGTGCATTGAAGAAGAAGAAAGATGAGATTTGTTCACGTTGAATTTGACGTGAGATTTGCATAGATTGTGTGATCATAATGTGAACAGAATCCCATGAATATTGGGTAATTTTGTAGGATGACTAATTTACCCCTTTCTCTAATTACCAACATTTAATCTGAATTTTTAGCTCTAAAATCACAACCATTGAAAAATCTAGATATGTGGCTAGAATTGGTCCCTATGGACTTACCCTAAGAGGTGGTCTCATATAACCCTCTCCATATATCTATATATGGATATATATATATATATATATTCAATCATTTTTTTTCTTTTTTTTTTGGTTCGCAAGGCTAGAAATTTTGTGTACACACGCAAATCAAAACTGAGTCTTAACTTAATTTTGCAATTCAAGCCCCACAACCTAAACTATCATTTAACCCTCCCCTAGTTTGTGTACCATGAAGGTTGATTCACAATTTAGTCAAATCCTACATATTAAATTCATGCGTCATTTCACAATTAAAGCTCAAATTGATACATCTATTTTCAAGTTTACTAAACAACAATATTATTAAGCTTATAACAATCATAAAGCTAATAAAAGAGTTAACCGTTTGCAACCATAACACCTATACAACTACTAATTGCTCCCCCACACTTAAATCGCGCAATGACCTCAATGTGTTACAAAAATAAAAGAGAAGAAGAGAGATATGTCCCTGGAAAATGATGTATTTGGTAAACGTTAAGTGGTAATACCAGAAAATGTCCGAGCGATAATGGTGATCGAACTCCCGACGTATATACCGACCAATCTCATTGTTCACACCGAGCACTGCAAGAAAGGGGGGCGGAGGGTTTTTCCAGCATACCCTCTCCGACGCTCAAGTCAGATATCACTTCAAAGAAGATAGAGAATAGCTCAAATATCCTATGGAATAGTAAAAATGTATTAGCTTTAACCATACCTGATGGATGACTATTTATAAGGCTTACCGTTAGGGTTTTCGTATTTTCCGGAAACGGTTAGGGAGAATTTGTCAGACATTTGTTACAAAATCTTATCTAATCAGATGAGTTTAAGTTAGGCTTTGAGACATACCGAGCACACTAATCAATCCCGAGCACTCAGTTCTTCTAGAAACTGGGCCTTAAGAAATAATCCTTGATGGGCCTGGAATGGGACATCGGCTATGGGGCCTGCTCATCAGCTTAGCCTATTTCATGCCGAATCATTAAGGCAATCACATGAGTCGTTAAACCAGCAAATGCCATGTGAAAGGAACAATACCATAACACCCACACACATGCAACCGTCAAACAATCACACAACTCACACAAACTTTGTTTTTTAGAAAAAGCAGTAGGGTATTGATTTTTTAGTATCTGACCTATAGGCACTTTGCTGGTTTGGTACCTGACATTTCCGAGTTACCAATTTAGTACCCATTCTTCATATTTTTTTATAAATTGGTACCTATTCACTTTTAAGGATGAAAATGCCCCCAGGAAATATATGTATACTAAAAATGAATTTATGAGTATACTTATTTAAATTATAAAATCAATTAAAATTTTGATTAATTTAATTAATAAAAAATAAAAAGAAGTTTCTAAAAATATTAATGACCTTTTGAAAAAATAGAATTAATTACATTAAATTAGTAAATTAATAAACATAAATTAAAATTTAACTAATCGAAAAGAAAAATTATTTTTTTTGAAGCTAAAAGAAAAATTAGTTTAGTTAACTAATTTTAAAAATTAAACTGAAAATTAAGATAACAAATAAGAAAATTATCGCAATTTTTTATTAATACATTAATTTTTATTTAGTTTTTTTTATCGAATTTTATAAAAAAATTAATTTAACTTATTTTATTTTATTTAAGAATTGAATAATTTAATTTATATAATAATAAGTTATTTCTTAATTAAATTTTTATTTTTTAAATTTAATAATTCTAATTAAAACTTAACTTATTAACAAAAATTAAAAAAATCTTGGGGGTATTTTCGTCCTTAAAAGTGAGTAGGTACCAATTTATAAACAAATGTGAATTGTGGGTACTAAATTGGTAACTCGAAAAATGTCGCAGTACCAAACCAAAGAAAGTGCCTATAGGTCAGGTACTAAAAAATCAATAACCCAAAGCAGTAACATGCTTAGGTTGCCTCCCAAGAAGCGTTCTTTTAACATCATTAGCTTGACGAAATCAATGCATAAAATTATGGCGGGTCATCGAGCAAGACCTCAATCACCACCTTGGAATTTTTTTCCCACTGATTTGCGTTTCACATCATATTTTGGTCCTGCCATAGGACATGTTTCACAGCAGAATCAATAGAATCAACAATAAAATTATCATGCAAGGCATAGGCATGACTAAAAGCTATATCAAAAATTGAAAACGCACAGCTTTTTCCAAGACATTCATACTTAGTTTTCTATTTTTTACATCAATCAAGGTGTTGGTGGTGGCCATGAATTGTACCCAAAATATAGTATAATCTTTAGATTACGTTTATCCTTTTCCGTATCCGAGACAACAAAATCAGTAAGAATTTTAAGACCACCTACTTGGACTAAAATATCTTCAACAATGCCTATAGGGTACCTAATGGACTTATCAACATGTTGCAAATGTAACCTGGTGGACTTCAATTCCGCTAAATCTAATTGTTTAAATATAGAATAAGGAATAAGGTTAATTCCAGCTTCAAGATCAAGCATACCTGCGACTTTCTTACCATTGCCAAAAGAAATATTAATAACAAAACTACTTAAATCTTGTTGTTTTTGGGAGTGGACTTAGGGATGAAATAGGAGGTTTGTGGAGATTATCGTTTCGGAATGACGATCCCTTACTTGCCTTCATATTTGTTTTTTTCTTCACTTACATCACATTTCATTTCTATTTTTGTGATACCTATGTGGTTAGGCGAGACAGAGGAATAAGGAATCTCAATTTCATTATCATAAATTTCACCAAAATCAAGAAAAGTAATGGCTTAAGCTTATTTGGTTAACTAGGCATTGTGTCTTTCTTGAAGATATATCGAGCTATTTCACCAACTTGAGTAGCCAATTGACCAACTTGAGTCTCAAGACTCTTAAACGAAGCTTTAAATAGATTCAAACCGCATATTGTTACCCTCTTGTGTTTGCTGACTAAGTTGAATAAAGAAATTCAAGCTTTCTTCAATAGATGGAGGCCGAGATTGGTTTTGATGGATGATCTTGGAGTTGTTGTGGCCTCGGATAGATTTGAGATGTATTTTGTGAATTGCCCTAACTAAAGTTTGGGTGATTCCGCCAACATGGGTTGTAATTCTGAGCGAAACGATCATTACGAGGCCTTTGCTGATAACCCTGGGTAGCGTTCACGCCCTCAACCGTTGTTAATCATAACATGACAAATATTAGCCCCATGACCAAATTTACCACAAACCCCGCACGACTCGGTAGAAGGAGGGGCGGCTGGTGGATACCCCATTGTAGCCAACAATTGTACTCGCTTAGTCAATTCGACCAATTATTTTGTCACATCGTAGCTCGAAGCTACTTCATTCACGATAGCTTATTAGTGTGAGTTTTGCATGTATTTTGGGGCATATTTATGGCTATAATTGTTTATAAACATGCAATAACTCATATAAAATGATATATATTCACTCTTTGTGGAAAATGTATTACATTTTGCTCGTTTTGTAGGAATTTAATGAGATTTGAAGTAATTTTGTGGCAAATACGAGCATTGCGATATACAAACATCAAGAATCGAGTAAATACACCCAATTAGAAAGCCAAAACGAGAAGAAATCGGACAAAACAGACAAAAAAAGGACACGCACGGGCTGGGCGTGCGCATCGGCACGACCCGTGCGTGCCTGAAGGACCTGAAGAATGCCTACGACATCACGCACAGGCAGGGCGTGGGCCTAAGGCACCACGCATGGGCAGGGCATGCGTGAGGCACACCACCCGTTCGTGGGTTGGTGAAAAGAAAAGTGCCTACGGCATGGCGCACGACCAGGTCGTGCGTGGGGCGCACGGCCCGTGCGTCAAGGTCGTGGCCGGAATGTCCAAAATCGATAAAGACATTGACCAGGATTCGAAAAAGGATAAATACCACTTTTGGGGCGTACAACAAAGGGGGAAAGCTGGGAATATACCCAAGAATACAAGAAAAACATCATCTTCATCAAGGAGGATTCAAGAGGAGAATCGGGTCACATCGGAGCTTGAATATTGAAGATAAATCAAGAGATTATCCAATGTTAGATAAATGTTTTGATCATGATTTTGATGATTTTGTTCAAATGCATTTTATACCAAAACAATGTCCCTAAATATTGTCTAAATACTTCCGATCGATTTAAAATGTTTTTACTATTTTTCGGAGTATTTCTTGAAGTTTATTTTCGATAAAATATTGGACAACACTTATATTTGAAGCTCGACCGGTCGCCCTATAGGGCAACCTGTACCTGAGTTGAGTTTTGAAACAGAAAATGGGACGGAAAGGAAATCAAGGAGGGCGACCGGTCGAGCCTATGGGCGACCGATCGACCCTAATGGCGACCGGTACCTGAACGTGTGGTTCAATTACAGAACTCTGTGTTTCGATTTTCCAACACCCCCAACCGTTTAGCATAGGGGTCGATTGGTCGGACCCCCCGTCGACCGGTCTCCCTGTGTAAAATTCGCAGAGAACTCATTTCAAACTTATCTCTGCACAACCGGTCGCACCCCCTGTGTATCAACAAACTATCCGTTGCATTTTCAGAGGGATTGATTTCTGTTGGGAAATTTATTGTTTAGATTTTGATGAATGCCATGTAAAACTTAGAATAGGAAGTTGGCACCCTATTTTTGTTGTAAAATCGCATTGTAATAAAGGGCTGGTCAAGTCGAGTTAAGTCGCCTATGCCTAAACATGCAAGAAGACAATCGGAGACTAGAAGGAAGACTCATTGCGAGACACCGAGTATGGCAAAGAAGAGAAGACGGAACTCGATCAAGGTACAATCGAGCCGCAATGAGTGAAGTATCATCAAGTCAACTCAAGATAGCAAGTCTCAAATTGAAGTGATGAAGAGTCATCCAATGATTGGAAGTCGACTTAAGTCACCTGGGGAAAGCAAGGAAATGCAATCAAGTCGAGATAATCGAAAGAAATCCGTTGCACAAAAATCAAGAGAATTGCTTAAACAAGTAATACCTCCATACTACCTTTCTTGAAGTGCTCACCCCTTAAGCGTGCAAAATGAATAAACAATGGGAAGCACTACACCATGTCGAACTCTCAAAAGTCAAGAACAATTCATACGAGGAAGTGGCAATTCCAAGGATCGCAACAAGACAAGCTAACGACCACAAATGACTTTCAAAAATAAGCCTATCTCTTCAACGGGCATATTTTTTGAAAGATCACTATAAAAGGCCGAGGAATAACTCCGAGAGAAGGTTACTCCAACCACGAACATTCAAGAAAACATTTGAATCAGTAACCTAAGATATTCTCAAATCATTCAAGATTAATCCTCAATCCTACATTACGAAGAAAATCAATCCAACACTCACCGTGAAGGAAAGATAACTTCAATCGTTGAAGAGGAAATTATGAAGAATCAAGGGTCTACGTTCCACTGAGGATTGTAGGAAGGTTCAAGGTCGAACCAGTCTCAAGTTTTTGGAGGGCTTCGTGATCAAATCCAAAGAGCTTGAGCAAGTGGGTGTAGTAGCAAGACAAAGTGGCCCTGTGAAGAAGTTCGAGTCGCACGATAAGCCAGTGCGTGACCAAGGTATCTCCCGAGTCCCAAAGGATCAAGTCACCTGTGTGATCAAGACTTGTATCCTGGACTGTTACCACTCAGATATCGATCAATACCTAGTGGATTCCTCCAGAGTTGGAGAAGAGAGGAGTAGAAGAATTACCCCATCTTCGAACCTCTATAAAAACTTATCGTGTCATTTACATTTCAAAGACTTTAATTCCCGCATCTTATTTATTTAACTCGATGATAAATTTGCTATCCACTTGATAATCTCTAAGTATTGAACCAAGTTTAAGGGTGTTAAGTCTTCCAATAAAACAAACTATAGTTGAACTAAGTCTTTAATCTTAACAAATTTGAGTTATTCTATCAACAAATTTCAATCGAGTTTGTTGAGTGACTAATCTGATTGATTAACCAAATTAGTTGTCCACCAAGGACACAATCGTAGTATCAACTCTGAACATTTAAAAGGACTAAATCGAAAAGTTGGTAAGGTTTATTCAACCCCCCCTTCTAAACCTTACACTCACACCCCTTGGGACCTACAAGTGGTATCAGAGCGGTTGGTTCATTGAGCCTTTCGTGACAAGTTCTTCGAACTAGATCTCCAAATTTTTCAAAGTCTGTTTTAGTACTTAAGTTTTTCAAAACTCTTTTTATCATTAAAAGTTATTATCATGGAAGCAAATTTGACACGCATCCCTATGTTCACAATTGAAGAATTTGATGATTGGAAAATTCGCATGCAGGCTCATCTATCAAGATTACATGATGAGATGTGGATAGTGATAGAGGATGGGCCACCGCAAATTTTAAAAGTGAACACACTGTAAGAGAGCTACAATCAAGGTGAAGAGGATGTTGCTCCTAGACCAACTATGGTTGAAAACCAAGAGTCGAATGGACAAATGATGAAAGAAAAAGATATAACCTCGGACAATGTGGCCAAGAACATTCTTTACAAAACTTTGGACAAAGCCATGTTCAATAAAGTCAAATCATGCAAAACGGCTAAAGAAATGGGGACAAGCTAACATTGATTTGTGAAAGCTCGTGAGCAAATCAAGGAAAATAAAATATCAATGGGTACAGAAATTTGAGAATTTCAAAATGATCGCAGGAGACACTTGGATCAACCGGATGCTCGGTTCACGTAAATTACCAATGAGCTATCGCACTTGGAAAAGAATATACACGAAGGAAATGTGTATGAAGATTCTAAGAAGTCTCCTAACCGAGTGGGATATGAAAGTCATGGCCATGAGACACTCCATTGACCTATCAAAGACATCCAACCATGAGCTATTCTCGATCTCAAAGCCTACAAATTTGAAATGAGAAGAAAAGACAAGAGGAGGCAACTGTGCCCAAAACAATTGCTCTAATTGTTAAGGATGGCAAGAGAGCCGAGGTCAAAGAAGTCATGACCCAGGAGGAAATAGCCCTAATGGTTAAAAGGTTTAACAAGTTCTTCAATAAGAACTACAAGAGAGACAAGGGTGAATCCTCCGAAGACACTCAACTCCCTCCAAGTCAAGGGAAGATAGGCCAACCAAGAGAACAGAGCATCAAAAGGTCTGAATATCAAAGGGTCGACAATCCAAGAATGGAAAGAGTCGATCAAAAGGCCGAAAATCTATGCTGGAACAGTAGGCAACCAGTGTCACTATGCCATTGATTGCCCATATCCTCGTAGTCAACAAATACAAGAATGAAGAAGAAAGAAAGGTCTTGAGAAAGAAGACAAGAAAAGAAAAGGCAATGTTGGTTGCAGAGATCGCCGAGACAAAAGTCAAGAGACACAATGGTGATTCGAGAGAGTAGTGAAGCCGACTACTCAAGTGACTGAAGAAGAAGCCTTGATCCTGTTTGATGGCCAAGGAGCAAGACCAACTCGACCAAGAAGATGAGGTACACTCGACTCATCACACTCAGATTCTAGTGATGGTGAATGTGACACACACACTTCATCACCCACTCGATCTTTATGATTCATTAGGCAAAATGATGAAAGATTTTGAACACATTAAATCCTCACACACACTACTAAATGAGGAAAACAAATTTACTCAAGAGTTAAAAACTCACAAAATTGACTAAGGAGCCGAGTACTCTAAGTCAAATAGCCGATGAGAATGAAAGTTTAAAGATCGAAAATGCTAAGCTAATAGCAGTAAATAGCTGCTATAAAAAAAAAGAGGGAAAATGACCTCAAAATGTGATTGCCTCATTCACTAAGGCATCTAAATCATTGGATGATCTTATTATGAGTCAAAGAGAATGTGGAGACAAGACAAAGCTTAGATTTAATTCTTTCGTGGCCGTGTCAAGCTCCAAAAGTAATTTTGGAAAAAGGATCTTCAAGCAATGAAGTATCTCAAAAATCCAAAACTCCAAATGGTGCACACACATTTATTCCAAAACACAATTACAAGCAAACCGGCCTTGGTTATAAAGGAAAAGGAAAAATGTAGTTGAGTGTGGCCGAGAGGACAATCGAGAAGAAATCCACCGAGTTCCTCAAAGAAACTCCAAACAGAAATACTCAGAAAGAAGAAACAGAGCTACCAAAAACCCTAGAAGTTATATGAAAGAAACACATATGATGGGAATGGTAGAAAATACCCAAGCCAAGTCGATTGGAATAATGTGAACTATCAAAGAAAGACCTATGGAATATAAGCCCAAATGGCAAAGGCCAAGAACTTAGCAAAAGCCATTCCAAAGGTGTAAGAGCTTTCATCAGCACACATATGCACCTAGGCACTACACTCATAGATATCACAACTACCCAAAGAAGGCAATTGCTAAAACACATACACAGCATACAGACAAAAGAGACATTTGTATGAACCTAGAATCCCCAAGCAATTTGCCAAAATTAATTATGATTATGGCAATCGATAGATGGCAACCCCTTAGAGTCAAATCAATGGCTATAGCTTGGTTGGATCATCTTACAATACTAACCCCTCGGGACCTGCACAAATATGGGTATCTAAAACTTAACTTCCTTGTTTGTGTTCAAGGAATGTTGAGTGCCAAAGAACCTGGTACATGGATAGTGGTATTCCGCATACACATGACAGAAACAAGAAAAATCTGTCAAAATTCAAGAAAGTCAAAGGATCAAAAGTCATATTTGGAGGAAATGAAGCTCCAAGAGAAATAAGAGGCATTGGATCCATCAAGAAAAACGGATTAGAAATCACAGATGTTGCATATGTTGAAGGACTCAACTTCAACTTGCTAAGCATCACCCAACTCGTGACAAGGGTTATAATGTTGGATTTAACATGGGTATATGCCAAATCAAGGATATCAATCAAATGAAGTTGTGTTGCAAGGATGCGCATAAAAGAACATGTATGTCGTGGATTGGTCAATCGCAACACCAAAGACTGTCTTTTTAGCAAAGAGCACAAATGAATCAAGTTGGCGTCGTGGGCACAAGAAGCTGAGTCACCTTGAATTTCAAAACGATTAACATGCTTGCCGACGCAATCTTGTGGAAGGACTTCCGACCACGAAGATACAAGAAGGAGAGTATATGTGACGCATGTCGAAGGGAAAACAAATCAAATCATCATTCAAAGAAAAGACATGTCCATCTTCAACAAGAATATTGATCCGCTACATATGGATCTATTTGGTCCATTGAACCAAGCTAGCATAAGTGGGAAGAAATACACCTTAGTGGTAGTAGATGACTACTCAAGATATACATGGACAATATTCATGTGTAAGAAGAAAGAAACTATACGTAAAACTACCACAATCGATGAAGAGGATTCAAAATGAGAAGAGCCAAACCATTATCAAAATAAGATCCGATGAGGAACCGAGTTTGTCAATGGTATAATAACTCAATATTGTATAGAAAATGGTATTGGTCATGAATTGTCTGGCAGCAAGGACTCCACAAAATGAGAATGGAGTTGCGCAGAAAGAAGGAATAGAACTCTCAAAGAAGCAAAGAAGGACCATGTTAGTCAAGCAGGCTACCTAAAAGATTTTGGGTCAAGCAATAAACACAACATGCTACACTCAAAATAGATGCATGATAAACAGACAAATTGACAAAGACTCCCTATGAGATTTGGACAGGAGAAAACCAAATGTTGCATATTTTAGAATATTTGGATGTAAATGCTTCATCCATAACAATGGCAAAGAGAATTTGAAGGCTTTTGATGCTAAAGTCGATGAAGGTATCTTCTTGGGATACTCACCAAAGCAAAGCCTACAGAGTACTCAACAATAGACTATGGTTACGAGAAGAATCCATTCATGTGGTGTTTGATGAGCCAAATGTAAATGGAGAAGACATGGAAGAATCAACCGATAAGTCGAATCAACCAACCATGCGTAAGAGTCCCTATGTCAAGCCGGAATTATAAACTCGATGAAGATGAGAAAGTGAGTCTCAAAAAACTGGAAAATCTGCAACTAAGTGATGACGAGAGAATCGATCAAAGCAACATAGCCGCAAGACGACTTAATCCAGCCTAACTTACTCCAACCTAATGTTAAGATGGCCGAGAGACCATCCACCGTAACTAGTCATTGGAAATATAAGAGAAGGTATCAAAACAAGATCCGTAACTCAACAAGAAGCTATGTTCACATGCTTTATCTCACAAATAGAGCCTAAAGATGTGTCACAAGCATCGATGACACACATTGGATTCAAGCTATGCAAGAAGAGTCAATCGGTTTGAAAGAAATAAAGTATGGGAATTAGTTCAAAGACCCACCCATCAAAATGTTATGGCACTAAATGGGTGTTCGTAAAACAAGATGAACGAGGAAGGTTCTGTGGGTAAGAAACAAAGCAAGATTAGTAGCCAAAGGATATTGCCAAGAAGAAGGGATAGATTTTGATGAAACATTTGCCCTCGTAGCAAGATTGGAAGCTATAAGGATGTTTCTCGCCTATGCACTCACAACAATTTCATTGTATATCAAATGGATGTAAAGAGTGCATTCCTTAATGGTTTATTGGAAGAAGAAGTGTATGTTGAACAACCTCCAGGATTTGAGCAGTAAGACTCTTGGAGATAAGGTATACAAACTCAAGAAAGCTCTATATGGATTGAAACAGCACCTAGAGCATGATATGATACTTTATCATACTTCCCGATCGAGAATGGATTCACAAAAGGAAAAGTGGATAGAACACTCTTCGTAATTCAAGATGTGAAGAAGAGTATACCGCTTGTTCAAATATATGTGGATGACATCATTTTTGGATCCACAAACAAAGAGTCATGTATGATAAATTTTCAAACCTCATGCAAAGCAAATTCGAAATGAGCATGATGGGAGAGTCGACATTCTTCCTTGACTCCAAGTGAAAGCAGGTTGAAGGATGGAACCTTCATAAGTCGACAAAATACACCAGAGATTTAATGAAGAAATTTGGTATGGAAGAGAAGTCTTCTTCGTGAAAATACCAATGAATACATCACCAAAATGGATATGGATGCAGATGGCAAGCCTCAGAGATCAAACAAGATACAAAGAGCACTTATCGATCATTGCTTTATCTCACAAAGAAGCAGCCGTACATCACCTTTGTTGTAGGTGTATGTGCAAGATTTCAATCGCTCCAAAAGAAAGCCACATGATCGCAGCCCCAAGAGAATCTTGAGATATTTGAAAGGAAGCCAAGAAGTTGGCTTATGGTATCCAAAGGAAGGTGGATTCAAGCTAATGGCTATTCGACTCGACTATGCCTGGATGTAGAGTTTGACAGGAAGAGCACCTCGTGCACATGTCAAATGCTTGAAACAAAGCATTTCTGGTTTAGCAAAAAGCAAAATTCAATAGCCACCTCTACAAACCAAGCAGAATACATAGTCTGCGGGGCAAATTGTTGCAGCCCAAGTCCTATGGATGAGACATCACCGAGAGACTATGAAGTTGAAGAAAAGGAAATTCCAATCATGTGTGATAACACAAGTGCAATTGCAATCACTCAAAATCCCGTGTTGCACTCAAGAACAAAGCATATCGATGTCGATATCACTTCATAAGAGATCATGTTGAAAAGAAGGACATCACCTTGAATATATTTCAACCGATAAACAGTTATCGACATATTCACAAAACCATTATGTGAGTCAAGATTTGAAGAACTCAAGCATGAGTTAGGTTAATTGAGCCGAGCCGACACTGTAAGACCCAAAGAAAAGAAATGAAACACTTAAAAGGGAAAAAGAGTCAACTCTCAAATCGCCTAAGTGAATCACCATATCGAAAGACAATTGATCGAGTTAGTCGACAAATGAGTCACTAGGAGAATCGTGAGAAGAAGAGTTAAATCACTAAGGGATGCCGAGTCATTTATAAGCAAAGTGACAAAAACGCCGCTCGCTTTTACTAAGCAGAATGTTTTTAAGAATGACGTCAAAGATAATTATGACGTACTGCAAAAGTTGCACACCAAGCTTATGATTGGATATAAATGCCGCCGCATTAAATACGAGACATTAAATGCTAATCATCATTCAAAATCTAAGCCGTTGATTTCGATCACATTTCAAAACCACCCGCACGCCCTTTCATGAACCATACTTAAACCATTTTCGTCCGCTTTCTCTCACACATTACCAAAACTGCTTCATTTCTCTCTCAAAAGCAAAGGCAAAAACTCTAAAAAACCTATCAATCTTCAAATCATCTTCTAAGTTTCATTCGTGAAATATCGAAAAATGGCATCTACTCACGATTTTGTCAAGATGGGAAAGCAAATCCACACCGGTCCACGTGGATTTCGTGGGAATGGTCAAACAGGGTCCGATGACGCCTCATAAAAAAGATCTGAAAAACTCGACACGCGGGGCTAAAACCATTTCTCGACGATGGAGTTTCCGATGACCTATGTGGAAGAGGTCGCACGCTCTCACGTGAATGCCGAGATTCATGATGAGGGGATCAAATCCTCCGCTCACGGGAAGGAGTTCATCATCACCGCCAAGGATTTGGCGTAACACCGCCATTACCGGCGGAAGGAGCACCGTAAATCAATGAAGCCGATGTTGACTTGGCCGCCGCTTGGAAGGAAGAGCCAAGACCGACTATGTTGAAAAGATAGTCTACACGCCTAACAAGAGGTCAAGGAGGACTACCACAAATTGTTGGACATCGTTGCCAAATGCATAGACATCAATTTGGCGCTTTGACCAATCGTCCAAAGCGAAATTGATCGTAATGGTTGCGATCATTGAAGAAAAGAAAGTGAATGGCCGAGTTTGTCTACAGCAGACTCGCAGAGAACGTAGGGAATAAATCCTTCAAGGAGGGCGGAATGTTTGGAGGTTCCCAGGATACGATCCGGTGATTGGTCGGCCGATGGAGGTAAAAGGAGTCCCTCTTCGACATGGAAAGGCGTTCCATGTAAACAAGAGGATGTTCGAGATCAAACCTCTCGCGGCGCATGTAAGAGAGCCTACGCTAAGAGAGCCGATATGAGTGAGGGGGAATCACCTGACTCAAGATACAACTTGTCCCCTCTCCACCTAAGAAGAAGGCCGCCCCCGCACTTCTAAGAGAATCGCCCCCCGCAAAGAAAGAAAAACAAATTTGCTCCCGCCCGCAGCCGTGTCTCCCCGCCCCGCAGCGCAGTGGAGAAGGAACCATTAATCCCTTCTCCAAAGTGATCAAGAAGAAGAGGATCGCCACAACAAGGAAGGCGCAGCTACCTCTAAGACATCTCGCGAAGGCATTAACCTTCAATGAACAGGAGGAAGTGGAGCGTAAATCCCTTTGGTTAAAACAAAGAGAAGAAGAAGACTTTCCAAGCTCTCCGAGCTTGAAAAGACAATGAGTCTCGTCACTCACCGGGAGAAGATACTCAGAGACCGCCGGAGAAGAGAGTCTCCGGATGTGATTGATGAAACCAAGTCCGCCGAGGCCGATCACAGAGGCAACTTGAAGACCAGTTGTAGAGTGAACAACCGAGGAACAAAGAATGGCCGAGGCGAATCACCGTTGCTGACAGGTTGTTTCTCCACTTGTAACAGAGGCCGTCAAGGTGTTGATGAAGACGAGGGCCAACAAGAGGATGATGAAGACGATGTAATCATGCACTCTCCATTCTATCCAGACATCCAAAATCGTCTACGAGAGTGGAGAAAATGGAAGTGAGCCCGTCCAGAGTGCGCTTTGAATACCCGTGAGTTCATTCTTTGAGGAAGAAGAACTCTTGATTTCTTGAGGTGGACACAAAGGCCGCAAGCCCTTGACGAGGATAATTGCATAAATATACCGGAAATTCAAAAGAAAATGAATGGGCTAAAGCATCCGAGGACGCAGAGGCACGTGAGAAGGCCAAGATCCGCCCTATCACCGCACCACAGAGCATACACATCCTCACTTTGACGCCCTATCGTAAAGTGATGAGGATCGGACCCCGTTGTCGCTACGTAAGAATTGCAAATGCAAAGACGCAATGCGAGAATCCAAAATCCTTCATGAACAAAGAATGATGGAGGGACCAGGAGAGTCCTCCAAAACACACTGGAGATAGACCCAATGGGAGTGGTGCAAGATATTGCCACCGTTGTTGCCGCCACCACTTCCCAACCACTTGGAGGGAAGAAGGAACTAAGGGAATCGGCGCGATGAAACGGGATAGTGGGGACCCAGCTTGAGCCAACCCCTAATGAAGGTGTCTTACCACCCGCCCCAACAGTGAATACTCAATGGGAACAAATGAGTCCGGAGACGAGTGACCCCATTCCAAGTCACCACCGGTGTGCCACCGAGGGGGAAACCCTCCACCGCAAGCAAGGTCGGAGGATGTTGCGGTGACTCCACAATGAATCTAGGAGGCGAAGTGGAGAAGGAACAAACACAAAGTACACAACAAGTTGTCATCAACGAGGCTCGCGCTTGAGACTGTCTCACCGAGGTGCCAACCGCTCGAAGGCTAATGACGCCGATGCCGAGGCACAGAAGGAATGAACAACCCGGGAGTTAACACTGGCGATTTAAAGTGCAATCCATGGAGTTGAGACTCCAATGGATGCCACCGCAAAGACCCTAAGGCAATGACATCGCCGAAAGGGATGTCCAATGCCTCGCCGCAGCTTGAGATCGCCGGAGGTCATGAAGGTCCACAGGAGGTTGAGACTTCCCGGGTAAAGAAGTCAAGTACGTAACATCCCTCCCGCTATCATTGATCCATCGTAAAAGGAGATAAGCGCTTCACGATTCCCGTGATAATCCCCGATGTAACCTTTCTAGGATCGGAAGGAGACGATGAAGCCGAGTCATCCCCCGTGATCGATCCAAAAGACTCACCGAGGATGTTCCAACCACGAGTAAGTCCGACCTCAAGTCTACTCGTCAAACTTACAACTTTGATGATGAGCCACCCATGGAAATCTCATCATCGTCCGATGACGCTCGATAAGGCCGAGGACTAGTCAACTCACGTGGAAAAACCAAATGAGACCAACGGTTTGAGACATACCGAGGCTTAGCAAGTCGGGTCAACTTCACAAACACCCAACCAAACAGAGTCCACACGCGCAGCTCCCCAAGTCGCAGCAGTTCGACTCCACAAGGAAGTTCACGAGCACCACTCATCATTGAACAAATCCCGCTTGCCCGTGATGATTCCTTTGTAGAATCATTTCCCTTCTCTCTCGAGATACCCGACCTCCCAAGAGTCGAAAGAGATCTCGAGCGCTTCCATAGACTGCATCCTCGTCATTCCATCGATACCATCGTTCCAAATTGACTATGATTTTGACGCCGTTTGGCCGTCACCGCAATGAGGGAACAATCAAGTTCGTGAGGTGTTCAAAGCATTATTTCTCGAAATTGAACGGATGGAGAGGCACCAAGCCTCGATGGACATGAGATCGATAACAGAGATGCCAACCTTATCGCCGACTTGAGAGGCATAATAGTTAATCCGGGAGTGGTGGCAACAAAAGATCAAACAATGCGTGTGGAACAAGCTAGATATTTCGTAACATTGTTCAACAAGTCGTTGGTATGGCGAAATGAGAATGCCGATGCGAAGACAAAATTGAGAGAACACATTGAGCACATGCATGAATCTCACATCGCCGAGATAAAGCATCGCGTGAGCAAAATAAGAATGAGCTCCCGCGTATGGAAGAAAACATGGATCGAAAATTCACCTTCTCACGGCCGAGATGAAGCTACTTAAAGTCAATCCAACGCTACTCGCTCCGAGGTTCGCGCAAAGATACCCGCAGCACTGGCAAGCGTAACTTGATCGCCAGACTCGACTTCCGCTTGCTAGTTTGTTTCAGGGGTTCTCTCTCCTTTGATGATGCCAAAAAGGGGGAAGAGGAATACCTAAAAGTCAAGGGATATGAAGTTGAGAAGGATGGAGCAAATGTGAAGGAAAAGACAATTGAGGAAGTTTCAAGAGAAAAGAAAGGGAAGTCTGCTGAGGGGGAAGGATCGAGAGATGTGACCTTGATGATTGCACAAACCCCCAACAAGGTCTTGTCACACCTGATATTATCAAAAACTCCAAAGGATGACTCGCCACTCCAACACTGCACTGTACCTATGGCCGACAAGAGAAAGACAAATTGAAGAAGCAGGATGGATGGAGGAAGTGGAAGGAAGGATGAATGCCCGAGTTATGGATATTTTGAAACAACATGGAGGCATTCCAAAGAGACAGAGACACTTATGCCATCTCGATGCCGAATCGAGCAAGATCGCTTGATGAATTTAAAACGCCGCATCCAAGGATACTTCGAAAACATGTCCATGGCTCAAGCTCGGGACTTGTACCGGGAAAAGGGTCTCACACTATGTGAAGAAGCCGACAAGCGGCAGATCACTGAGCCAGACACACTCCGCTTAGTCATCACAAATGGAAAAAGAAGGCCCTGGTCACTCCGCTAGTCACTCGAGTATGGGAAAAGAAGGCAAGAAGACAATACACGCCAGCTATGGGAGGAGAGACAAGAGAGAATAAGAAGAGAGAATGGGGAAGAGGTTTCAAGATGAGAAAAAGACCTAAGATGACCCAAAAACATTGAGTACATAGAACTATCTAAAAGATGAGGGATCTCAGAATTCTCTATTTTTTGGAGTAGCCAAGACAACTTTGGCTAAGAATAATGAAGTATGTGAAAAGAGCATACAGAAGAAAATAAAAGACAAACTACACTTTGAATGTATATGGGAGGAGAGAAATTTATTGTTTAGAGATGAAAGAACTTAGAGATGAAGTTGTCACCCCATTTTTGTTGTAAGGCGTATGAAAAGAAGAAAAAATGCCTAAAGATGCAAGATGAAGAAAAGAAGAAGAAGACAACCGCGAGAAGAGGCAAAAAGAAGAGAAGAGGAAGAGAAGGAGATGAAGTGTTGCTATCCACCCCTTCATGTATTTTACTATGTAAATACACTTTATGTAAGTCTCAAATTGTAATAAATCAGAATTCTCTATTTCCGTAGACATAGATGTTTGCTCACGATACACTTTGTAAAAGCAATTTGTGTAAATGACAAGAATGTTATGATCAATAAAATAATTGATTCTACTCCATATACATTCTCTTGAATACACTATCTGTATGCAAAAGGAATAATCTTTGCTATTTACACTTTGAATGTATAAGTTTTGGCATCATCAAAAAGGGAAAATTGTTGGGAAATTTATTGTTTAGATTTTGATGAATGCCATGTAAAACTTAGAATAGGAAGTTGGCACCCCATTTTTGTTGTAAATTCTCAAATGTAATAAATTAATCCTCAAGCCTACATTACGAAGAAAATCAATTACATGTGAAGGAAAGATAACTATGCCTGAAAGGAAACATGCAAGAAGACAAGGTTCAAGGTCGGAGACTAGATCAAATCCAAAGAGGAAGACTCTGGAAGAAGCCTTCGAGCAAGACAACCGAGTCCCAGTATGGCAAAGAAGAGAAGACGGAACTCGATCAAGGTACAACGAGATGCATCTTGAAGTAAAAACTTATCGTCAAGTCAACTCAAGATAGCCAAGTCTTCAAATTGAAGTGATGATAAATTTGCTATCCACTTGAGTCATCCAATGATTGAAGTTTGATGGTGTTAAGTCACCTCGGGAAAGCAAGGAAATGTTTTTAAGTCTTTAATCTTAAGTCGAGATAATCGAAAGAGATCCGTTGAGTGACTAAATCAAGAGAATTGCTTAAACAAGTAATACCTCCATTAACTACCTTTCTTGAAGTGTTTATTCAACCCCTGCAAAAGGAATAATCCTTTGGGAACCACAACTACACCATGTCGAATTTTAAAAGTCAAGAACAATTCATAAGAGGAAATGGCAGGCCTCTCCTATAAATCCAAGTTTGATTCGCAACAAGACAACACAACGACAAACACAAGTGACTTTCAAAAATAAGCTTTTGATATCTCTTCAATCTTTGTATTGGTATTATAGAGTTTTTTGAAAGATCACTATAAAAGGCGAGGAATAACTCCGAGAGAAGGTTACCGAATTTACGAACATTTAAGAAAACATTTGATTTGTAACCTAAGATATTCTCAAATCATTCAAGATTAATCCTCAAGCCAAACATTTCATATATTGCTGTAAAATCAATCCAACACTCACATGTGAAGGAAAGATACACTTCAATCGGTTGAAGAGGAAATTATTGAAGAATCCAAAACAAGGGGTTGGGTACATTCCACTTTTCAAGAGAGGATTGTAGGAAGGTTCAAGGTCGAAGGTGTTGTAAGAGGATTGTGGTAATCCTCAAGTATTTTTTGGAGGGCTTTTCGTGATCAAATCCCCAAAGAGCTTGAGCAAGTGGGTCAGAAGCTCTTTAAGTTGTTTATTTTCCGCACCTTAGTTTTCATTCTTGTTTGATTATTCAAAAGAGGGCAAAATGAAAAATCGGGATAATCTAGTCGATTACGAGAAGCCAATGACTAACAGTGACCAAGGCATCTCCGGATCGAGGAAGTCCCAAATGATCAAGTCCACCAACAAGCCACCACTATTCGACGCCAACAACTACGCATTTTGGTGATCAAGACTTGTATCCGGACTACGATAACCAATAGATTATATCTTTTCGATCAATACCTAGTGGATTCCTCTAGGAGTTGGAGAAGAGAGGAGTAGAAGAATTACCTCATCTAAACAAACCTCTATAAAACTTATCGTGTCATTTACATTTCAATGGACTTTAATTATTAATTACCAAAATTATCTTATTTATTTAACTCGATGATAAATTTGCTATCCACTTGATAATCTCTAGATTACCACAATCTTCCTTCAACGGCACCTTGTGAAGAACCAAGTTTAACCTTGAAGGTGTTAAGTCTTCTTCTTGTACCTATCACCTAGATCAAGTGTGCTCTAAAACAAACTACAAGATATCTTTGTTTGAACAAAAATCAAGATTACAACTTTAATCAATAAACAATTTGAGTGCAAAGTTATTCTATCAGACCTCAAAGATGTGAAAGTGATAAAATGGGCAATTTTACAACAAGAATTTGTTGAAGACTAACTCTTGAAGTGTATCTTGTTGTGTTGATCTCAAACCCAAAATTATTTATGGAGATGATAGATCAAGCACTCTTGGGGATTGAAAACACGTAAAAATACAATTAAAATCAAGAATATATAGAAATCAATCCAACATTTAAATGGACTAAATCAAACGGTCAAAGTTGGATAAGAGAAAAAGAGAACACTTTGAAAATTCAACCCCTTCTAAACCAAAAATACGTAAGGATTTACACTCAACACCCTTTGGGACCTACAATTTCTAACAGACGCCATAATCTTGATTTTAAATGGTTCTCATTTTTTGCTTCTAAAAAGCACGGGTTGCTTTATTTGGCCCCAAATCCAATTTTTTGTCAAAAAAACCCAAGAAATACTCCTAAAATTAAAAACATTTTAAACCAAAGTATTTAGACAACATTTAGGAACCTTGTTAAGGAGTGAAAAACCATGAAATAAAATCATTTGTTGTCCATTATTATCAAAAATAAACTTGAGGAAATACTCGAAAATATTAAAACCATTTTAAATCATTTAGAGTATTTGGACAACCTTTAAAAGCATTGTTTTTGATAAAATAAAATCATACAAAATTAAGATAAAACATGTATCAAAGGGGATGATATTGATATGGTTTGGGGGATTTTTGCCAATAATCTTCCAGGTGATTTTTCTTTCTCCCGTAGTTTTCCAAAATCCGATTTTTCACCCCAAAAGTTTTAGCAAAAATAAGTTTGGACTATATCCAACAAATATGGGTTCAGCGCCTTTTAAAAGAAAATATTTAAAAGATTAATTTGGGGCAAGGGGTCAAAATGAAATATCTTGAAAAGATATGTGCATAAGCATAATATCGAATTTAAAGAAAAATACATCGATGGTTTAAGAAACTTGATGGTGTTGTAGCCAATGAGATGAAATATGTATCCTACAACAACATTTTCATAGAAAATTCTTGTAGGCAATTTATATGAGATAACAAAAAGAGTTTATGCTATAAGATTTCATAAGAGATAATAAGCCACATAAGTCTAATAAAATGCTCAAGAGTTTTAGAAAATCATGTAAGGTCCCTTTTTTAAAAAAAAGCAAAAACTTTAAATATCTTGTTGTATTTAAAAATAAATACTTGAAAACTCATTTTGCAATTTCAATTAAAAGTATGCATAGAAAAAAATGCATATACAAATGGGGAGAGGTCTAGCTTTTTTGATTCTTGATATTACACTTGCACTGAATCTTTGTATTGGTATTATAGAGTTGTAATCTTGAAAATTTTGTCAATCATCCAAAACAAGATTGTGTTTTTCCATTTTTGATTATGTTGAAATGGCTTTCTTTATCAAATGAAACGCTCATTTGATGTTTTCTTGGTGGCATGAATTTTCACTTAGCACATTGGTGATCTTGTTTGGGTCCTTTAAGTTGAAGAGTGTGGTACCCTTTTCAATAAAAACAAGTAAGAATTTAGGAGCATAATGACCAAGATGCATAGTGTAATCTTTTTCATTATGATCAAGGTGTTGAATATCAACAATAGACATTTTATTGGTACTCCGTTGATTTTAATAAATCCTTTTCATGCAATCAATATTCTCAACAAGAGTACTATTTTCTTTCTCAAGGTTTATCACCTTATCAAGTGTGGTGGTGAGCACAAGATAGTTTGAAGTAAATAAAATTATCATTTTTCAAAACATTGAATTCCTTTTTCAAAATTTAACAGTTTTTGGAATTCATTTTGAAGTTCATCATAATCATTTTGCAAATCACTATATTCATTTTGCAAGCATTGTCACAAGCAAACACTTTCATATATAAGACATTTTTGACTTCATCATCGGAATTTGTAAGAGGCTCATCTCATATTGTTATTTGATGTTGTATCCATTTGAGAAGTAGATGCTTTGATTTGCATCTTCTTGAGGTCTAGGTCATACTTTTGATTCTTGAACAATGTAAAATTACACTTGCACTCAATCTTTGTATTGGTATTATTCTTTCTTTCCAAAAATTAAAATTATTGGAATAATCTTTGTGGAGGTGAGGATAGATGATTTTGTCAATCATCCAAAACAAGATATCCTTGTTGTTGCTCTTCCAAGAGGGGGTGAAAGATTAGCACACTTTGGGTGCTCAAATCTTAGGTGAATATAAACAACACACGCCGATTTAAAGAGTTCAACCCACTCAGTGGTACTCTCTTCATAGGTGGATTTGAAAGAAAAAGAATTTTATTAATCAGCAAAATTGTGGTAATCACCTTGAAGGTGTTGTCAACAAGAGGATTGTGAAGTAATCCTCAAGGTGAAGATTGTTGTATTAATTTAAGAAGATTAATTAATAAACCTCTTTTTTCACAAGGATATCTTGTGTTTGAATGATAACCAAAATCAAGATTAAACCAATAATGGATATTGCAAAGTGTAATCAAGGCCTAGACCTCAAAGTGAAAGTGATAAGCTAGGCAATTTTACAACAAGAATAATAACAATAGTCCTGAAGTGTGTGGTGAAGCTCTTTTAAATAGGAGATGTGTTGTTTATTTTCCGCTTAAAAATACAATTAAAATCAAGAATATAGTTAGTTTTCATTCTTGTTTGATTATTCGAAAAAGAGGGCAAAACACTTTGAAAATCGGGATAATCTATTCACCCCCTAACCTAGATTTATCGTAGCAACAATGAAACTTGGACTAACAAGTGGTATCAAAGCCAAACTCTTTGGCTAAAACGCTTCTCACGGTTGCCTTAGATTTACCTAAAGAGGAATGATCCATGGCTACAAGAAATGATGCTTATCTAAACCACGAGAGTATTTAGACAACGAACTCCACCAACAAGCCACCACTATTCGACGCCAACAACTACGCATTTTGGAAAGACCGTTTGGAGTCTTTCTAAAAGCATTGTTTTGGTGATAAAATAAAATCATCAAAATTAAGATAAAAAAGGGTGCGGGTTTTACATATGGAATGTGGTCATTGAAGGAGTTGCTCAACCAACCAAGAAATTGGAGGATGGCACCTCGGCTCCTAAACCTTTCAAGGAGTTCGATGAAAATGACAAGAAGGCCTTCTCTCTAAACGGTAAGGCCTTAAATATTTTGCATTGTTCTCTTACTGCCACCGAGTGCAATCGCATAAGAGGCATAAGATCGGCACATGAGGTTTGGGAAAAATTAGAGACTATATATATGAAGGGACAAAGAAGTCAAGCAAGCAAAAAAGACCATGCTTGTTAAAGACTTTGAAAACTTTAACATGCATGATGGTGAAAGCATCTCTAAAATTGGAGACTATAAATGGTGAAAGCATCTCTTGTGGCCCTCGGAAAAGTCATATCCGAAGAAGACAAGGTGACTAAAGTATTGAATGCTCTTCCCAACTTATGGTCCTAAAAGGTGACGGCAATCACGGAGGCACAAAATCTTGAGACACTCAAACTTTACGAGCTCATCGGGAACCTCCTCATCTATGAAGTCTATCCCAAGGAGAGGAAAAATTCCAAACCAACCATCAATCGATCGAGTATGCAAAATATACCTAAAGGTCTTGTTTCTTCTTCTAATAATGCATACTATGATAATGATGATGATGAGGAGACGGCCACACTTGTTCGAAAATTTGCAAAATTTGTGAATAAAAACAAGGCAAGAAAACTGAGAGATAATGCTTGCTTTAAATGCGGAAAACCCAGGCACTTCATTGCCGATTGCCCAAAACTCGATGAGGAGGAACAAAAGAAAAGGAAGCCTTTTTCGAAAAAGAAGGCTCTAAATGGGGAGGTCAAAACTTGGGATGAACTACTTGAAACAACCAACGAGGAAGGAGAAACCGAGCATGGTCTTTTGGCCACAGACGATGAAAACAATGAGGTACGCTCTAACTCTTCTACCTCCTCCTTAGTTGATGAATTACAATGTGATTTTGATGAATTGCAAATTGAGTTTCAAAATTTGATTGTTAAATACAAGACTTTGAAAAAGGATCATAAAGAGCTCAAAATTGAAAAAGAAAAATTATTTACTTCTTATGAATCTCTTGATAAAGCTCATGCTATTATTCTTACTAGAGTTCATACTCTTGAAACCGAAAAGGAATCGCTCACCAAAGATCTTGAATGTTTAAAAAAGGATGTGCATCATTTTAACATAAGCACGGACAAAGTTACAAAAATTTTAGATACACAAAGAGGTGAGCATTCAAAATTAGGACTTGGCTATAAACCTTTTCAACCTCTTTCAAAGAAAAATGAACAAAGTCTGACTTTTGTACGTGCTAATAGTACCCATGATATTATTTGTTTTTATTGTGGTAAAGTTGGTCACTATGTTAGCCATTGTAAATTGAAGAACAACTTTAACTATGTTTGGAGACCCAAAGGTCTCAAGACTAACCCCATGGACCCCAAAACTATAGGGTACCTAAAAATAATTCTTTTATAGGTCATAAGGGCTATAACAACCATGGAGGATTCAAAATGGCTCGTGGACAGCGGGTGTTCACACCATATGACCAGAAAGAGAGAACTTTTTACCAACATCAAGCTCCAAGAAGAGGGTATGGTCATGTTCGGCAATGGCAAAGGAAAAATCATTGACAATGGAGACATTGGTAACTCTTCTTCCTCTCTTAGTAATGTTCTTTTAGAAGAACGACTTAAGTTTAATTTGATAAGTGTTAGCCAACTTTGTGATTCAAATTATAATGTTGTTTTTAATAAAGAAAAATGCCTTATTCGTAAAAATGATGAAATTATTTGTGAAGCAAATAGAAAAAACAATCTTTACAAAATTTGTACAAGTGATTTGGTTAGTTAAAATGTTTCTTGTCTTGTCGCCAATAATGATTTAACGAGTTTGTGGCATAGGTGACTTGGACATGTTGGATACAAGAATTTGAAAAATATTTACAAAAACCAACATGTAAAAGGACTACCCAAATTGAATTTTCAAAATCTTGGCTTAAGTGACACTTGTCAAAAGAACAAATTAGTTAAAAGTAGTTTTAAGCCCAAAAATAAAATTTCCACAACCAAGCCTCTACAACTTCTTCATTTAGATTTGTATGGGGATATTGGTACGACAAGTCTAAGTGGAAAACATTACACATTCGTTATTGTCGATGACTTTTCTAGATATACTTGGGCTCTTTTTCTTACCAATAAAAGCGATGTCGTTAATGAGTTTGTTAAGTTGTGTAGACTTATTGAAAATGAAAAGGAAGATACTATTAAGCCTATTCGAAGTGATCGAGGTGGAGAATTTGATGGTGAATTTAGAGTCTTTTGTGAAACCAAGGGATATGCACATAATTTTTCGGCTCCAAGGACACCTCAACAAAATGGAGTAGCCGAAAGGAAAAAATCGGACACTACAAGAGATGAGTCGGTCCATGCTCAATGAATTCTCTCTTCCAAAATTTATTTTGGGCCGAAGCCGTAAGTACCACTTGCTATGTCATTAATCGGGTTTATATTCGTCTTAAAATGAATAAAACTCCATATGAGCTTTGGAAAGGAAGAACTCCAAATATTAGTTACTTCAAAATATTTGGATGCAAGTGTTTTATTTTGAATACTAAGGATCAATTGGACAAACTTGATCCTAAAGCCGATGAAGGAATATTTATGGGGTATTCTACAAAAAGCAAAGCATATCGGGTTTACAATAAGACTAGTGGGGTTGTTGAAGAATCCATCCATGTCAAATTCAATGAAGCTTCGGGTGTTGAAAGGATACCCAATAATGAAAGTGATGAAGAGGATATTATTGAGCCCGTGTTCAGAATGATGCTCAAGATGATCAACCTTCTACCTCAAATGATCAACCATCCACTTCTAATGTTCCTCAAGAAGATAGAGGTCACATTTCGGATCTTCCTGTGGCATTGAAATTTAAGGGAGATCATCCAAAAGATCTTATTATTGGTGACCCCCTTGATAGAGTGATGACCCGAAGAGGATTTGCCAAGAAAGCTCTTATATCTCAAAAGGAGCCTAAAAATGCCAAGGAGGCTATTGAGGATGAGGATTGGTTTTTGGAAATGCAAGAAGAGTTGAATCAATTTGAAAGAAATGATGTATGGGAATTGGTACCTTGTCCTCCATCTCAAACTATTATTGGTACGAAATGGGTATTCCAAAACAAACTTGATGATCAAGGCAATATTGTTCGAAATAAGGCAAGGTTAGTAGCTCAAGGGTATTGTCAAGAAAATGTATTGATTATGATGAAACTTTTGCACCCGTAGCACGTTATTCGTATTTTACTTGCCTATTCTTGTTTTAAAAATTTTAAGCTTTACCAAATGGATGTTAAATCCGCTTTTCTAAATAGTTTTATTCAAGAAGAAGTCTATGTAAAACAACCTCCAGGGTTTGAAAATTTTTCTAGGCCTAATGATGTTTATAAACTTAAAAAGGCCTTGTATGGTTTAAAATAAGCACCCCATGCATGGTATGATAAACTTAGCTCTTTTTTTTTACAAAATGGTTTTAAAAGAGGTAAAGTTGATACTACTCTCTTTATTTTTGAAAAAGGGCAAGATTGTTTACTTGTGCAAATTTATGTTGATGATATCATCTTTGGTGCTACTAATGAATCTTTGTGCAAGAAATTTTCTAAGTTGATGCAAGGTGAATTTGAAATGAGCATGATGGGGGAGCTCAACTTCTTCCTTGGACTTCAAATTAAGAAATACCAAGAAGGTATTTACATTTCACAATCTAAATATACAAAAAAACTTTTGAAAAAGTTCGGCATTGAAGAAGGAAGAACCGTCTCTACCCCTATGGCGACAAATGTCAAAATTGACAAAGATGAGAAAGGAAAGTCCGTGGATGAATCAACGTATCGAGGTATGATTGGTAGTTTACTCTATTTAACCACAAGTAGACCCGGCATTCTTCATGTCATATGCCTATGTGCTCGTTTTCAAAGCAATCCCAAAGAATCTCATATGAGTGCTGTTAAATGGATATTTCAATATTTGAAAGGCACTATTCAATATGGTTTATTTTATCCAAAGAATGAAAATTTTTCTCTTAAAGGTTATAATGATTCGGATTATGCAGAAAATATTGATGATCGGAAAAGTACTTCCGGATCATGTCAATTTTTAGGCGATTGCCTAGTATCTTGGTTTTCAAAGAAACAAAATTGTGTTTCACTTTCAACGGCCAAAGCCGAATATATTTCCGCAGCGTTTTGTTGTACTCAATTTCTTTGGATGAAACAAACCTTAGCGGATTACAAATGTTCTTTTGTAAATGTTCATATATTTTGTGATAACATATCCACTATTAATATTGCTCAAAACCCGGTTCATCATAACCATACAAAACATATTGAGATTCGACATCATTTTCTAAGGGATTGTGTTTCTAAACGAAAAATTGAGATATCTTTCGTACCATCTCAAGATCAATTGGCGGATATTTTTACAAAACTGCTATCTTCCAAGACTTTTGCATCTATATGAGCTCGATTAGGCATAATTCATATTGAATGAGGTTTACGTTTGCATTTTGCACGGTTTTAAAACTTAGGGGCGAAAAATCGGATTTTTGGTTGAAAATTTGGATTTTGGAAAACTAGTTGAGATAGTGGGTTGAATGGGGTGAGGGCAACTGGTCGGACTTCACCTCGACTGGTCACCCTCACCGTCGACCGGTCGCCCACTACCATTTTATGGTTTAAAACGTTTCTGTCTTCAGACTTAGCCCTGTTGGCTCAAAATGTTCATTTCCGTCCCCTTCACCAGTTGCACACAAATTTCACTCAAAATCTATTTTCTTGCATATATTTCATGTCTTGGACTTCATATAGCTCGATTATCATCATCATTGATCATCTTTACCGATTAAATGGTAAGAATTTTACTTCCTTTGCTCAATTGGGTTGAACCCTTGAGATGGTGAACTTGTTGTTATATTTTTAATGGAAGTTTTATATGATTGTGATGAACTTATTATTTATGATGTATTGAATTGTGTTTGAATTGATTTGGTGATAATTTTTTTGGCTTGACTCATTTACAAGGGATTTTTACAACTTCTGTTATTTTTCACACCCACAAGGTGTTCGATAAATTGTCACAAAGAATTTTTCAACTTGTACATGACTCCCATGCTTTCTAATGTCATATATACTTATTGAGATCATGTCTTGACAATCAAACGAGCTTATGGATATCATATGATACACTTCTCCCATTTCTATTCGGTTACTAAGCTTATCTTTTCAATGGTTGATGAAACATCTCTTTGGCGCACTTTGATATACTTGTATGATGTTTTTATCATGCTAACATTCTTTTTGATGATTCCAAAGGGGGAGAAACAGGAAATTAGCTCGTTAGCTAAAAGAAGCTAATAAAAAGCTCTCTATAAAATCTATAAGCTATGGCTTTCTAATGCCATATGTTGTAAAGTATACTTAGTCCAATGGTTGTAATATGGACTTGTTTGCATGGATAAAGAGTTTTTGTGACAGGGGAAGCTTCTAAGCTCATAATGTTGTTGTTTTATTTGTAAAAGCTTGTGCTTCTAGCTTATGCAATATTTCTTATTGATGTGCTTGTTGATAGGGGGTGCTTTTGTAAAAGCTTGTGATTCTAGCTTATGCAATATTTCAAAATCGTCCTCTTGAAAATTGTCTTGGTTTGTAATCATCAAAAATGGGGAGTTTGTTAGATAAATGTTTTTATCATAATTTTGATGATTTTGTTCAAATGCGTTTTTATACCAAAACAATGTCCCTAAATGTTGTCCAAATACTTCCGATCGATTTAAAATGTTTTTACTATTTTTTGGAGTATTTCTTGAAGTTTATTTTCGAAAACAAATTGGACAACACTTATATTTCAAGCTCGATCGGTTGCCCTATGAGTTGAGTTTTGAAACAGAAAACGGGATAGAATGGAAATCAAAGAGGGCGACTGGTCGACCCTATGGGCGACCGGTACCTGAACGTGTGGTTCAATTACAGAACTCTCTGTTTCGATTTTCCAACACCCCCGACCATTCAGCATAGGGGTCGACCGGTCGGACCCCCCGTCGACCGGTCTCCCTGTGTAAAATTTGCAGAGAACTCATTTCAAATTTATCTCTGCACGGCCGGTTGCACCCCCGGTGTATCAGCAAACTATCCATTGCCTTTTCAGACAACTTTTCCCTAATTTGTGGGATTGATTTCTAATAGCTATAATCTTGATTTTAAATGGTTTCTTTTGCAGAAAATCACTCCCCAAGGAGGAGCCTATGTCTGGAAATCAAGCCAAGACCTCTCCTATAAATAGAGGCTTCATTCAAGCAACAAGATACAACACAACATACAAGCAAAGAGCATACAAGCAAACACTTTCATATCTTGTTGTATTCTAGCCTAAGTACTTTCACTTGCATACTCTTGAGGTCTAGGCTTTTGATTCTTGATTACACTTGCACTCAATCTTTGTATTGGTATTATAGAGTTGTAATCTTGAATTTTGTCAATCATCCAAAACAAGATATCCTTGTTGTTGCTCTTGTGGTAAGAGCACACTTGGGTGATCTTAGGTGTTGAAGAGTGTGGTACTCTTCCTAGGTGTTGAAGGAAGATTGTGGTAATCTCCTTGAAAGTGTTGTAAGAGGATTGTGGTAATCCTCAAGGTGGTGTTGTATTAGTTTTGGTAATTAATAAAACTCTTTTTCTTTTTCGAAACCCATCACGGATATACTGGGGTGGTAGAGCACGTAGTCCCTAGGTGGGGTGAAGCTCTTTAAATCGACGTGTGTTGTTTATTTTCTGCACCTTAGTTTTCATTCTTGCTTGATTATTCGAAAATGAGGGCAAAATCTGAAAATTCGGGATAATCTATTCACCCCCCTCTAGATTATTGTAGCCACTTGGACTAACATCCATTTCCCTAAGTTTTCTCATTCTTTGTAGTTTAATCTTTCATATTAGTTTCTTATGAACATGAACAAATTTTCTATGACTTATTTATTTGTAATGAGTAGCTAAACATCTTGTGATTTCTGGGTTTTGGAAGTAGATTAATTGAACTCTTGTTGAATGTTTTAATCTTAGTTGAAGTTATTGTCTTGAAAGCCTATTTGATTACTTTGTTCTTATTCTTGTTTTATCATTTGGCCAATGATTTATCATATTTGATGTATTGATTCATAATTCGAGAGATGAGCTTCAATACTAGATCTTGAGTACTTGACATGAATACGTGCATACTCGAGAGGTTTGTGATATTTGTGAGGATTTATGATCTTTGTTGCATTTGGGAATTGTATATCTATTGTTGAGTAGAGATGCTAGAATAGATATTTCAATCTACATTTTATATACATCTCGAGATGGGGGATAAAATACTTGTATGATCGTCTTATAGGTATGTTGATAATAACTTTGTCTTTGATTAATTTGGACAACAAGAGGGATGTTAATTGAAACCATAACCCGGGAATCCATTTTATTTTCTTGATAATTCCATATTTATTCTTGTCTTGTATTTTTGTGGTTATTCTTGTCTTAACTCCACACGGGCAGCCCGTGCGTGACACTGAGACAACCTATTCAACTCCAAAACTCAAGTCATTACCCGAGCACCTCAAATATGCATTCCTTGGGGAAAATAACGCAAATTCGGTAATCGTATAATCCCTTCTAACTTCAACTCAACTTGATAAATTGCTTAGGGTGTTGAGAAAACATAAGTCTGCACTAGGATGGTCCATAACTGATTTAAAAGGCATATGTCCATCGATTGTCATGCATAAAATTCGGATGGAAGATGTGTATAAAACTTCAGTGCAAAATCAAAGGCGATGGAACCCTATTATGTAAGAAGCTATTAGGAAAGAAGTTTTGAAATGGTTAGATGCAGGGATCATATATGCTATATCTGATAGTTCTTGGGTAAGTCTGGTACAAGTGGTATTAAAGAAAGGGGGTGACAGTAGTGAAAAATGAGAATGATGAACTGATTGCTACTAGGATTGTTACAGGGTCACGTATTTGTATTGATTATAGAAAGTTTAATGATACCACTCGTAGAGATCATTTTCCCTCCCCTTTATTGATATGATGTTAGATCGTTTGGCGGGATTTGAGTATTATTGTTTTCTAGATGGTTACTCCGTGTATAATCAAATCATGATTGCACCGGAGACCATGAGAAAATGACATTTACATATCCCTTTGGTACATTTGCTTTCTGCAGAATGCCATTCGGACTATGTAATGCACACGTGACTTTTCAGTGATGTATGATGGTTGTATTTCATGATCTTATTGAGAAAATAATTGGAGGTTTTTATGGATGATTTTTCTGTTTTTGGAGATTATTTTGATCACTGTCTTCACAACCTTTCTCTAGTTTTTCAGAGGTGTAAGGAAACTAATCTTATTTTGAATTGGGAGAAGTGCCATTTTATGGTACGCGATGCAATCATACTAGGCCATCGATTTTCTTCTGCAGGTTTAGAAGTGGACAGAGCAAAAATTACAGCAATTGAGAAACTCCCATCTCCAACAAATGAAAAAGCAATCAGAAGCTTCTTAAGGCACACCGGATTCTACAGAAGGTTCATTCGTGACTTTTCTAAAATCACCAAACCTTTGAGTCAATTATTAGAAAAAGATATTGCTTTTAATTTTTCCAATGATTGTTTGCAGGCATTCGTGATTTTAAAAAAGGTATTGGTGACAGCACTGATTCTTGTAGTTCCGGATTTGAGTCAGCCCTTTGACCTGATGTGTGACGCTAGTGATTTCGCAGTAGGGGCCGTTCTGGGTCAGAAAAGGGATAAATTATTTAGAGCCATCTATTATGCGAGTAGAACATTAGACAGTGCCCAACAGAATTACACTACCACGGAGAAGGAAATGCTGGCAATTATTTTTGCATTCAATAAGTTCCGATCTTACTTGATAAAGACGATAGTCCACACAGACCATGCAACGATTAAATATCTATTTGACAAGAAAGATGCCAAACCGAGACTGATTCGATGGATTCTTTTGTTGCAAGAATTTGATGTGGAAATTAGAGATAGGAAGGGTTGTGAGAATGTGGTAGCAGACCACTTGTCTAGACTGGAGTATAAAAATAATGAAAAAGAGAGTACAAATTTAATCAAGGAGGAGTTCCCCGATGAGCCGTTTTTGCTATTACATGCTAAATTCCCATGGGTCACGAATTTTGTGAATTATTTGGTAGCGGGAGTCATGCCTCCGGATTTATCCTCATATCAAAAGAAGAAGTTTCTCCATGAGGTCAATTTTTATATGTGGGATGACCCTTTTTTCTTTAAGAGGTGCGCAGACATGATCATCAGAAGATGTGTGCCTCAAGAAGAGTGGAAGGAGTTCTACGACAAAGTCATTCTTCACCTTCTGGGGGACACTTTGGTTCGACACGCACTGCGACAAAGGTATTACAGGGTGGGTTACACTGGTCTACTTTATATAATGATTGTTATTTGTATGTCCAGCAGTTTGACAGGTGCCAGCGGATGGGGAACATCTCTAGACGACATGAGATGCCTATGACCAATATGATGGAAGTCGAGCTTTTTAATGTATGGGGGATTGACTTCATGGGTCCCTGTCCATCTTCTTCTTCAATATATTCTACTTGCAGTGGATTATGTATCTCGATGGGTTGAGGCGATTCCGTCACAGACGAATGATGCATATGTAGTATTGCAGTTTTTAAAGAAAAATATATTCACTCGGTTTGGAACCCCGAGAGCTTTGATTAGCGATGGGGGGTCACACTTTGTGAATAAATTGATGAGCAATCTACTTGCAAAGTATGGGGTTAGGCACAAAGTGGCGTTAGCATACCATCCACAAGCAAATGGGCGAGCAGAAGTAGCCAATCGCGAAATCAAAAAAATCTAGAAAAGACAGTGAGCATAAATCGCAAGGATTGGGCTATGAAGTTAGATGATGTGTTATGGGCATACCGGACTGCATTCAAAACACCTTTGGGCACATCTCCATATTAGTTGGTATTCGGGAAATCATGTCACTTACCCGTAGAATTAGAGCATAAGGCATTCTGGGCGGTAAAGAAGTTAAATTTTGACTTCAAAACAGCGGGTGAAGAGAGACTACTACATTTGAATAAGATGGAAGAGTTCCGAGATGAAGCCTACGAGAATTCCCAAATCTACAAGGAGCGCACAAAGAGATGGCATGATCGAATGATTAAGAAAAGAGAGTTTTTACCGGGTGAACAAGTTCTCTTTGTACAACTCACGTCTTAAACATTTTCCCAGAAAGCTCAAGTCTTGGTGGTCGGGACCGTTTGTAATCAAGAAAGTGTTAAATTCTCCAGGAATAGTAGAATTGTTGACTCGGGATGGGGAGACATTTATGGTGAATGGCCAGAGAATTTAGCACTATTTTCATAAAGATCAAAAGGAGGAGGTAGCATACCTCACCTTGCGGGATTCGTGATCGAGAAATATAGGTGTCAAGTTATAGACGTTAAATTTAGTGCTTGTTGGGAGGCAACCCAATGGTTTGTTGTATTTTTTTATTTTTCCTTTTCGTTTTTTTTTCTCTCTTTTCTAAGTTATGATTTTCCAGTTTATTTTATAAAAAATGGAAAAATCCTGATGTGGCCTACAGCACCACACACGGGCAGGGTGTACGCCTTGCGCACGACCCATGCGTGCCTGAAGGATTTGAAAAGTCGCTATGGCATGACGCACGAGCAACCCGTTCATCTTTCAGCTTAAACGTAAATAGGGTCGCGAACAGAGGTCTGTTCGCACTTTTAAACGTCTCTTGCGACCTATTCTGAAAAAATCTCTCGCCCCATCTCACAAATCGTCGATTTTGCACTTGAATTTCATTGCAAATCCAACACTTCCACCACATTGCACAATAATCTTGCTTCAATTTCGTCTTTGGTTGAGGATTAGTTGGAGAAACGCACTAGGGCTTACAATTCATTCTCTTTGCAAGTTCTTCGGATTTTTAGTAAGTTTCACATACTTTCTTCGAATTTCTTGGTGAATTAGCATCGAGGGTTGTTATATGGAACATGTTGTGCTTGAATTTCTTTGATTAATTTGAATTATTCTATGAAGCAATTTATCGAACATCTTGTGGGCATGTTGAATTGAGGAATATTTGGTTGAATTGATGATGAATTTTGCATGAACTCTAATGTTTAGGGTGTTAGGACAATGATTCTCTACAATTGCATTAATAATTGATAGTTTGGAGCTTAATTGTTGATTAAATTGATATAGGAGAGTCATTACGCCCTATTTGAATTGTTTGGCTTAAATCCATCATATTTGTTTTTGTACTTGGTCTATTTTGGGAATCTAATATACGTTTTGCCAGGTATAAATTCAAACTAATGGCTGAGAGAAGAAGCTTTTAGGGTGGGAGAAGACGTCCTAGGGAAGAAGTACCGCAAGCGGTACACCCCGATAGCCTTGCGGCTTACGGGGTTGTATTTACAGAAGACAATGACCAAGAGAGGTGGAATAGACTAGTCACCCGACCGATAACACCTTCACGCTACGCAGACGACAAGTGTACTCAAAGTCTTGGGATACATGACGTCGTTTGGCGCTTATTTGCAAAGGTTGGGTGGACTAATTTCATGATGAGAAGGTGGCCAACATACAAGAAAATCACACTCATGTTCCTCAGCACCTTAGAAGTATATAAGCAAGGAGGAGCTAACGAACCCTTTGAGATACATTTCCAGTTGGGTAACGTACGTAGACGATTATCTATTGCCCAAGTGAATGCCATTTTTGAGGTTCCCACCATTGTGCCATTCAGACCGCCGGAATAGTATCGCCAGAATGACTTCTGGTGAATGCTTGTACAAATGCCGGAAGCGAGCCATATGCTCTACGAGGCAAGGACTGCCAAATCTTCATGGGTCTGGAATCCAGTTTTCCAGTATATACGGAGGGTTACTTCATCCTCTGTCTTTGCTAGAGAAAACAATGGAGGGATGACCGTCAGGTTATTATACTTTATATGGTGTATTTTGACAAATACATCTTATAACACGGCCTCCTACTTCGCCAAACACGTTGACAAAGTAGCCAAGCGGGGCGGTGGTGCTATTTCTATTGGGGGTATGATCACTCCTATTGCCCGACATTTTAACATTGATCTTCGAGGCTTAGAGCTAGTATTGGGCAGTACAAGGGTCAACATGACATCTTTGCGCCAAATGAAGATTATTACAGAAGAAGAATGCATGTTCTTTCCAACAAAAGCGAGGGGATGCATTCCCACTGCCAAATCCAATACATACCATCGTGGTTAATATTCATGATACAACCAATTTCCTGCTCAACTTTAAGGCACATATCGGAGTTATTAGGGCTATAAATTCAAGAAACGGCGAATGGTCGAGGGTTTCCTTGACAAGGAGAATGTGGTGCCCGAGGAGTCGGAATTTGACAGGCAATAAAGGGGATTTGAGCCAAAAATGCCTCAAATACAAACTGATATCCCTGGAACCTCTTATGGCATAGAGCAACAAGGAGGGCCTGATTATCATGACAGATTATTCGCCCTTGAGGAGAGCATGCGACAACATCGGGATGAGCTCCGTACTTTCAGGATGGAACAAGAGCAAAGGATCCTGGAATAAGAGCAGAGGAGCTTGGAGATGATGCAGATGATGCATCAGATACACCACTAGCACATCTCCCAGGGCCACTTTCCGCCACCTCCTCCTCAGTGAATCAGGTATATCCACACTTTTCACTATTGAAATTCTATACTTCCTTGCGTGCGATATAATTCCATTCAAGTTTGGGGGAGAGGTAGTATTTTGATATGAAATGTGCGGATTGAAAAAGAAATTTGCATTTTGTGTGTTTTCATATAGTTGCATGTAGAGCATTTAGGTTGCATTTGCATTAGAAGCACGTTTATTGTTTTAGCACGTTTATTGCTTTCATAAATTTTAGAGAGTGAGTTGACCGTTGTTGAGACTCGTGCTTTATTTTGAAAAATTTGTATTGTTTGGATTAGGTGTTGAGTATGAGTTGATTGAGCCATGAATAGATGATACTGAGCATGTGGATATGGAGAACATTGTTTGATGCTTTGAATTACGTATTTATAAGCCTGCGAGCTTTTGAGCTTTTACTGCTTTCATCATATGCAGTCTTGTTTGTGATTTGAGTGTATCATTCATGTTGTTAGAATTCTAGAACTTGCTTTGGTATCTCTATCAAAGTCACATGTTGTATGCGAATTGTGAAAATAATTAAAGGCCATTTTTTTATCAACCCTTCAAGCCTTTTGCTTACCTAATGATGTTGAAATTCCTAGCTAACCAACTTGAGCATATTGCCTAATATTTGATAGCCATAATTCAAGCCTTAACTTGATATAGTCGTTACCCTAACATTTTGAGTAAAGGGATTGAATAAGGGTGAATGGGTGAAATCAAATTTTATAAGGTGGTGTTAGAATTGGTTGATGGGAACAAAAAGGAAAGAAAAAGAAGATAAAAGAAATGTTGAAAACTCATAAAAGAGTCGAAAAAAATTAACTATGACGTGAGTTTTCTCTGAATGAACTTGGAGGCTAGGAATTGTAAAAAGAGGTGATAATGTTTTACAAAAGAAAAGGGGATGGAGATAAGAAGAGTTGATGAAAATGAGAGATGATTTGAGTAGCATATTGAGCTTTAATGTAGATGATTTATATTCTCACCGGTCTATAAGCTCGAGTTTGAGTCACTTTATCCATATTTTCCTACCCCAACCAAAGAGCCTTCATTACAACCAAAAGAGAAAGTCCTTTATGATTCACAAATTTGCATAGAATCTAGTGGCGGAGATAAGAGACGATCTGCAAGCATATGGTAATTCTGCAACATTGAATTGATTTGAGCGTAAACACGTCCTATATTCATTTGAGATGAGAGTATAAACTCGATCTTTGTGAGGAGTAATTCATAGCACTTAATATGGTTTCTTTGATGTATGCTCTATGTTAAATGTTTGGGGCTTGGTTGATTTGTTGCTTGATACATGTGATGAACAATACGAATTTTATGGTGTTGTGTGTGTGTTTTACTTTTCATTCCTCCCAATTGTGTTTTGTTTTGTTTTGTTTTAAAGCATTGACTGGGACGGTCAATAGTTTAAGTTTGGGGGTTTGATTAGTGTGAGTTTTGCATGTATTTTGGGGCATATTTATGGATATAATTGTTTATAAACATGCAATAACTCATATGAAATGGTATATATTCGCTCTTTGTGGAAAAGGTATTACGCTTTGCTCATTTTGTAGGAATTTAATGAGATTTGAAGTAATTTTGTGGCAAATACGAGCATTGCGATATAGAAACATCAATAATCGACTGGATACACCCAATTGGAAGCCAAAACGAGAAGAAATTGGACAAAAAGGGCAAGAAAAGGACACGCACGGACAGGACTTACTGCAAATCGGCATGACCCGAGCATGCCTGGAGGACCTGGAGAATGCCTACGACATCACACACGGGCGGGCGTGCGCCTAAGCATGACCTGTGCGTGCCTGACGAACTTGAAAATGCCTACGGCACCATGCACGGGTAGGGCGTGCGTGAGGCGCATGACCGGTGCGTGGGTTGGTGAAAAGAAAAGTGCCTAAGGCATGGCGCACGACCAGGTGTGCGTGGAGCGCATGGCCTGTGCGTCTGTGCTGGAATGTCCAAAACTGACAGCACATTAACCTAGGCTTCTAAAAGGGATAAATACCACTTTTTGGGGCGTACACCAGAGGGGGAAAGACTTTAATATACCCAAGAACTTAAGAAACACATCAACTTCATCAAGGAAGAATTGGGTCACATCGAGCTTAAGGATCAAAGATTTATTTAGAGATTATCTACTTTCCTAAGTTTTCTCATTCTTTGTATTTCAATCTTTCATTTTAGCTTGGGTTTTGTAAGAATAATTTGTCTATGGATTGTTTAAACATCATGAGTAGCTAAACTTCTTCTAATTTCCGGGTTTGGAAGTAGATTAATGAACTCTTGTTGGTTGTTTTAATCTTAGTTGAAGTTATTGTCTTGAAGCCTATTTGAGTACTTTATGTTTATTCTTGTTTTATCATTTGGTCAATGATTTAGCATGTTTGATGTATTGATTCATAATTCGAGAGATGAGCTTCAATACTAGATCTTGAGTACTTGACATGAATATTTGCATAATTGAGAGGTTTGTGATATTTGTGAGGATTAATGATCTTTGGTGCATTTGGGAGTTGTATATCTGTTGTTGAGTAGAGATGCTAGCATAGATATTTCAATCTACATTTTATATACATCTAGAGAGGGAGGATAAAATACTTGTGTGACCATCTTATAAGAATATTGATAATAACTTTGGCTTTGATAACATCGGACAACAAGATAGATATTAATCGAAACCATAATCCGGGAATCCATTTCATTCTCTTGATAATTCCATATTTATTCTCGTCTTGTATCTTGTGGTATATTTTGTCTTTACTTCCACAACAATCATCCAATTACGATAGTCTAAATAAAAATAAGACTATTCTGATCTCCGTACTTAGCACATAAATTTATTAGTCTCCGTGGATACGACCTTGCTTACCCTATTATATAAACTACACCATACACTTGCGGTGAAGCTAAAAATGAGCCGACAGTAGCCCGTCTGCCTCTGGCACTCTTTTGTTGTGAATTAGTGCTCATCATCTTCAGAAGAACATAAATTGCTTGAGCCCTGTGTTCACTCATGTCACCCCCAGCATATTGTCTACTATATATTGATAATTATGCGATAATTCATCATAGAAAAATTGGTTCAACATGTTTCATTGGGTAGTGATGATGTGGGCATTTAGTCTGTAAATCCCTAAAGCGATCCCAAGCTCATGAAAATGCTCGCCATCCATTTGACTAAAATTAGCTATCTTACCTCGTTGATCTGAAGTTTTCTGATGACAGTAGTACCTGCCCATAAACTTATTGTACATTGCTTCTAAATCAGTAAGAGAGTAGGGAGATAGATACATAAGCAATATTTTTGCCCGATCCTTCAGGGTATATGGAAAACAGTGTATCCTAAGCTGGTCCTCATTCAAATCCTGCAGAGGAAAAGTTTGAATGACTGAATAGAATTCACGAATGAAGTTGAGAGGATTTTCATTGGGCATCCCATAAAAAACGACAAGAATCGATAGAAGTGTATATTTTTTTTTCTCGGCTTGTCCCAAAGTGATGCAAGAAGTCGCAGTTCAATGACAGGGCGCGCGAACTCACGCGTCGAAGGTCTGGCGTGCCTCCATGTTATTTCCATTTTGATTATCACCAATCTCTGGTTCGTAGTGTGTTTGTTCTTCCTTTGGAACTTGATCGTTAGAGTTCTCGCTACTATTCGTAAAATTATCCCCTTCTTTCTTTGCACATCTCGCAACTCGGTGGATGTCGTCCACGAAAGGCACAAGGTCCCGATTGAGATTTCTACGTCTTTGCATAAACAACACCAGGAAAAATAGATAAAATGCACTTGTAGAATAAAGTAAAAATCAAAAGGCGAACAAAAAGAATCATAATCTAAAAATACGAAGAAAAAAAAAAAACAATAATTATTACGCCTAAAGTCTTCCCCAGCAACGACACCAAAATTTTGTTCGACCGTTAAACACCTATAAAAGTCGAGTCTGTTGAGTGGCCAACTCTACTATGAAGGTCGAACTAAGTAGTCCATCAATGACTAAGCTGACTTGTGATTAAATTTATATGTACCAGCATAATCCGAATTACACCTATTCAATTATTGAATTCCAAAATTATAATAACCATCACAAAAGAGAAAATTTTTGGGACACAATTTTTTATCTTCAAGTAAAGACGTTGTTGTTGCTCTAGTTGATCATATTTGGAATTTATGTACACGTTTTTAATTGGAAGATTTTCTAAGTTTTCCGCTTAAGTGGAGGAATAGTCATTAAATTTGGGGTTAGTCTCCTTTCAGATCGTTGAACGGATCTAATCCGTTAGACGGATCCAAATATCCAGCCCACAGTCAATTCGTCTATTCACTCGCCCAACCACTAACACCACAATAATAACATCCGTTGTCTGCTGTTAATACTTTTTATGATGGATACGTACTAATACTTTTTGAGAGGACTACTAATACTTTTTAGGAAAAATACTAAAATACTTCTAATTGGAAAAACCTAATATTTTTCTATAAGATTATTAATACGTTTTAGCGGGAATACTTATATTTTTATGGGGAAAAATCAATAATTTTCATGAGGATTACAAAAAAATTTGCTCAAGAGTTTACTAATACTTTTTCAGATGATTACTAATATTTTCCAAGGGATTGCTAATACTTTTCAATTGAAAAATTAATACTTTTGATGGTTGTCTAAATAACATCATTTACTAATACTTTTCAATGGGGCAATTAGTATATTTTAGGTCTTTTGAGACAAAAAATCAATAATTTTAATGAGAGTTGCTAAAAATATAGTTCAAAAGGATTACTAATATTTTTCATATATAATGCTAATACTTTTCAGATGTATTACTAATACATTAATTTCAGGGGAAAAACTAATACTTTTAACGACCCATGATATTACATAAATGCCACCGGTCAGGAAATCCTATGACACCACCCCAAAATATATATTACAAAAATTTCATTGGTGCATAAAATTACAAAAGAACCCGGGTCGAGTTGGGATCCGCCTAACGGAAAATACCCGTTAGATGGACTAACCCAAGTTTTTGTCTTAAATTTGGGAGTGGAGTGGGGATGGCAATGAGGCGGGTCGGGTCGGGTCGACCAGGACCCAGACCCATCCCGTGCCTAGAACGGGGCGGGTCGACCCGTTCTGCCCCGTTATATATTAAATTAAATTAAAAAATGAAAATAAATTGAAAAAATATACATTTATAAAATATATTTTCAAAATTTATTATTATCAACTTATAAATATTAAATATAATATAAGAATACATAAAAATTATGTAGGAAGGTTCAAGGTCGAACTAGTCTCGAGTTTTTGGAGGGCTTCGTGATCAAATCCAAAAAGCTTGAGCAAGAGCAAGTGAGTAGTAGTAAGCAAAAACGCCTGTGAAGAAGAAGCCGAGTCGCACGAGAAGCCGGTGCGTGACCAAGGCATCTCCAGATCGAGTCCCAAAGGATCAAGTCATTTTGTGTGATCAAGACTTGTATCCGGACTTACCACTTTGTATCTTCGATCAATACTTAGTGGATTTCTCCAAGAGTTGGAGAAGAGAGGAGTAGAAGAATTACCCCATCTTCGAACCTCTATAAAATCTTATCGTGTCATTTACATTTCAAAGACTTTAATTCCTCGCATCTTATTTGTTTAACTCTCTGTGATAAATTTGCTATCCACTTGATAATCCCTAAGTACTAAAACCAACTATTAAATCTTTACTAAATCAATTTTAAGAGTGTAAAGTCTTCCAATAAAAACAAAGCGCAGTTGAGCTAATTGATCTTAACAATTTGAGTTATTCTATCAACGGCTCAATCGAGTCTGTTGAGTGACTAACTCTCGATTAACTAAATTGGCTATCCACCAAGGACTCATTTGTGTGTAGTATCAACTCGAACTTTAAAAAGGACTAAATCGAAAAGTTGGTAAGGTTTATTCAACCCCCTTCTAAACCTTACACTCACACACCTTGGGACCTACAAGTGGTATCGGAGCGATTGGTTCATTGAGCCTTCCTTGACCAGCAGTTCTTGAACTAGATCTCCAAATTTTTCAAAGTCTGTTTTAGTACTTAAGTCTTCAAAACTCTTTTTATTATCAAAAGTTATTATCATGGAAGCAAATTTGACACGTATCCCTATATTCACAATCGAAGAATTTGATGATTGGAAAATTCGTATGCAGGCTCATCTATCAGCATTACATGATGAGATGTGGATAGTGATAGAGGATGGGCCACCACAAATTTTAAAAGTGAACACATTTTGTAAGAAGAGCTGCGGTGAAGGTGAAGAGGATGTCGCTCCTAGACCCGGCTATGGTTGAAAAACCAAGAGCTAAATGGAAAAATGATGAGAAAAAAGATACAACCTGGACAATGTGGCCAAGGATATTCTTTACAAAACCTTGGACAAAGCCATGTTCAATAAAGTCAAATCATGCAAAACGGCTAAAGAAATCGGGACAAGCTAACACCGATTTGTGAAGGCTCGTGAGCAAATCAAGGAAAATAAATTATCGGTGGTTTGTCTAAATTTGAGAATTTCAAAATGATCGCAGGAGAGAACCTGGATCAACTGGATGCTCGGTTCATAGAAATTACCAACGTTATATCCGCTTCTTGGAAAAGAATATACACGAGAAGGAAATGTGTATGAAGATCCTAAAAAGTCTCCGGTGAATGGGAAATGAAGGTCATGGCACTAAGACATTTCATGGACCTATCAAAGACATCCAACCATGAGCTATTCTCGGATCTCAAAGCCTACGAATTTGGAGAAGAAAAGACGAGGAAGAGACAAATTGTACCCAAAATAGCTGCTCTAATTGTTAAGGATGGCAAGAAAGTTGAAGTCAAAGAAGTCATTGACCCGGAGGAAATAGCCCCGATGGTTAAAAGGTTCAACAAGTTCTTCAATAAGAACTACAAGAGAGGCAAGGGCAAATCCTCCGAGAAGACACTAAGCTCCTCCAAGTCAAGGGAAGATAGGCCAACCAAGAGAACAGATCATCAAAAAGTCAATATCGAGGGTTGACAATCCAAGAATGGAAAGAGCGATCAAAAGGTTGAATATCTATCTTTGAACCGTAGGCAACCGGTTACTATGCCATTGATTGCTCGTATCTTGTAGTCAACAAATACAAAAATGAAGAAGAAAGAAAAGTCTTGAGAAGAAAGAAGACAAGAAAAGAAAAAGGCAATGTTGGTGCAGAGATCATTTGAGATAGCCAAGTCAAGAGACATAGCCGACTCGAGAGAGTAGTGAAGTCGACTACTCAAGTGACTCGAAGAAGAAGCCTTGATCTGTCGATGGCCAAGGAACAAGACCAACCCGACCAAGAAAATGAGGTACACTCGACTCATCACACTCATTCTAGTGATAGTGTGTGACACACACACTTCATCACCCACTCGATCTTTATGATTCATTAGGCAAAATGATGAAAGATTTTGAACACATTAAATCCTCACACACACTACTAAATGAGGAAAACAGCCTACTCAAGAGCGAAAAACTCACGGTGATCGAGGAGCCGAGTACTCTAAGTCAAATAGCTAATGAGAATAAAAGTCTAAAAATTTGAAAATGCCAAGCTAATAAGCGAAATAGTTGCCATAGAAAAGAGGGAGAATGACCTCAAAAATGTGATTGCCTCATTCACTAAGGCATCTAAGTCATTGGATGATCTTATCATGAGCCAAAGAGAATGTGGAGACAAGACATGCTTAGGATTTAATTCCTCTGTGCTATGTCAAGCTCCAAAAGTGATTTTGGAAAAAGGATCTTCAAGCAATGAAGTATCTCAAAATCCAAAAATCCAAATGGTGCACACACATTTATTCCAAAGCACAATCACAAGCAAACTGGCATTGGTTATAAAGGAAAAGGAAAACAACTGATTGAGTGTCTTTGAGAGGACAATCGAGAAGAAATTCGGCCGAGTTCCTCAAAGAAACTCCAAACAGAAATACTCGTAAAGAAGAAACAGAGCTACCAAAAACCCCGGAAGTTCTATAAAAGAAACACATTTGATGGGAATGGTAGAAAATATCCAAGCCAAGTGATTGGAATGATGTAAACTATCGGCAAAGACCTATGGAATATAAGCCCAAATGGCAAAGGCCTAGAACTCAAAGAAAGGCCATTCCAAAGGTATAAGAGCTTTCATCAAAGACACATATGCACCTAGGCACTACACTCGGAGACATCACAACTACCCAAAGAAGGCAATTGCTAAAACACATATACAAGCATACAGACAAAAGAGACAATTTGTATGAACCTAGAATCTCAAGCAATTTGCCAAAATTAATTATGATTATGGCACTGATAGATGGCAACCCCTTAGAGCCAAATCATCTGGCTATAGGTTGGTTGGATCATTTTACAATACTAACCCCTCGGACCTGCAGACAAGTATGGGTACCTAAAACTTAATTTCCTTGTTTGCGGGTTCAAGGAGAATAAAGTGAGTGCCAAGGAACCTGGTACATGGATAGTGGTTGTTCCAGACATATGACAGGAAACAAGAAAAATCTGTCAAAATTCAAGGAAGTTAAAGGAGCAAAAGTCATATTTGGAGGAAATGAAGCTCCAGGAGAAATAAGAGGCATTGGATCCATCAAGAAAAATGGATTAGAAATCACAAATGTTGCATATGTTGAAGGACACAATTTCAATCTGCTAAGTATCGCCCAACTCGCGTGACAAGGGCTATAATGTTGGATTTAACATGGGTATATGCCAAATCAAGGATACTGAGAATCAAGTGAAGTTGTGTTGCAAGGATGCGACAAAGGAACATGTATATCGTGGATTGGTCAACAAAGAACACCAAGCACTGTCATAGCAAAGAGCACAAATTGAATCAAGTTGGTTGTGGCACAAGAAGTTGAGTCACCCTGAATTTCAAAACAATTAACAAGCTTGCCATAAGCAATCTTGTGAAAGGACTTCCAGACTCAGTATACAAAAAGGAGAGTATATGTGACGCATGTCAGAAGGGAAAACAAATCAAATCATCATTCAAAGAAAAGGCATGTCTATCTTCAACAAAGATATTGCATCTGCTACATATGGATCTATTTGGTCCAGTTGAACCAGCTAGCATAAGTGGGAAGATATATACCTTGGTGGTAGTAGATGACTACTCAAGATATACATGGACAATATTCATGTGTAAGAAAAAAGAAACTCTACGAAACTACCACGGTGATGAAGAGGATTCAAAATGAGAAAAGCCAAACCATTATCAAAATAAGATCGACAGAGGAACCGAGTTTGTTAATGGTATAATAACTCAATATTGTATTGAAAATGGCATTGGTCATGAATTATCTGCAACAAGGACTCCTTTGTGAGAATGGAGTGAGAAAGAAAGAATAGAACTCTCAAAAGAAGCAAGAAGGACCATGTTAGCGAGAAGCAGGCTACCTAAAAGATTTTGGGTTGAAGCAATAAACACAACATGCTACACTCAAAATAGATGCATGATAAAAGACGGTGACAAAGACTCCTATGAGATTTGGACAGGAGAAAACCAAATGTTGCATATTTTAAAATATTTGGATGTAAATGCTTCATCCATAACAATAGCAAAGATAATCTAAAGGCTTTTGATGCTAAAGTCGATGAAGGTATCTTCTTGGGATACTCGGTGAAAGCAAAGCCTACTGAGTACTCAACAAGAGGACTATGGTTGCGAAGAATCCATTCATGTGGTATTCGATGAGCCAAATGTAAATGGAGAAGACATTGAAGAGTCACCGATAAGTGAATCATCCGATCATGCGAAAAAGTCCCTATCTTTCAATCTAAATTTGGAATTATAAACTCGGATGAAGATGAGATAGCTGAGTCTCAAAAACAGTGGAAAATCTGCGTGCTAAGTGATTGCGAGAGAGCCGATCAAATCAACACATCGCTAGACGATCAATGAATCCGGCTAACTTACTTCAACCTCGATGTAAGATGGCCGAGAGACCACCCACGAGAACTTGTCATTGGAGATATAAGAGAAGGTGTCAAAACAAGATCCGAACTCAACAAGAAGCCATGTTCACATGCTTTATCTCACAATAGAGCCTAAAGATGTGTCACAAGCAATGGATGACACACATTGGATTCAAGCTATGCAAGAAGAGTCTGAATCGGTTTGAAAGAAATAAAGTATGGGAGTTAGTTCAAAGACCCACCCATCAAAATGTTATTGGCACTAAATGGGTGTTCGGGAACAAGATGAACGAGGAAGGTTACGTGGTAAGAAACAAAGCAAGATTAGTAGCCAAAGGATATTGCTGAAGAAGGGATAGATTTTGATGAAACATTTGCCCCTCGTAGCAAGATTGGAAGCTATTAGGATGTTTCTTGCCTATGCAGCTCACAAGAATTTTATTGTATATCGATGGATGTAAAAAGTGCATTCCTAAATGGTTTATTGGAAGAAGAAGTGTATGTTGAACAACCTCCAGGATTTGAGCGAGAAGACTCTTGGAGATAAGGTATACAAACTCAAGAAAGCTCAGTATGGATTGAAACAGGCACCCGCAGAGCATGGTATGATACCTTGTCACAATTCCTAAGAGAATGGATTCACAAAAGGAAAAGTAGATAGAACACTGCATTAATTCAAGACAAGAAGAACATCTTGCTTGTTCAATTATACGTGGATGACATCATTTTTGGATCCACAAACAAAGAATCGTGTGAAAAATTTTCAAACCTCATGCAAAGCAAGTTCGAAATGAGCATGATGGGAGAGGCGACATTCTTCCTTGGACTCCAAGTGAAACAACTAAGGATGGAACCTTCATAAGTCAAACAAAATACACCGTAGATTTAATGAAGAAATTTGGTATGGAAGAGAAGTCTTCGTGAAAATACCAATGAATACATCATCAAAATGGACATGGATGCGGATGGCAAGCTTGTAGATCAAACAAGATCTGAGCACTTATTGGATCATTGCTTTATCTCACAAAGAAGGGCTAGACATCACCTTTCTTTGTAGGTGTATGTGCAAGATTTCAATCGCTCCAAAAGAGAGCCATATCATCGCAGCGAAGAGGATCTTGAGATATTTGAAAGAAAGCCAAGAAGTTGGCTTATGGTATCCAAAGGAAGGTGGATTCAAGTTAAGCGGCTATTCGGACTACGACTATCTTTGGATGTAGAGTTGTGGGAAGAGCACCTCGTGTACATGTCAAATGCTTGGAAACAAAGCTAATTTCTGGTTTAGCAAAAAGCAAAATTCAATAGCCACCTCTACTGGTGAGCGAGAATACATAGGCTGCGGGGCATTTGTTGTGCCCAAATCCTATGGATGAGACAAGTGAGAGACTATGAAATTGAAGAAAAGGAAATTCCAATCATGTGTGATAACACAAGTGCAATTGCAATCACTCAAAATCTCGTGTTGCACTCAAGAACAAAGCATATCGATGTCGGATATCACTTCATAAGAGATCATGTTGAAAAGAAAGACATCACCTTGGAATATATTTCAACCGATAAAAAGTTATGACATATTCACAAAACCATTATGTGAGTCAAGATTTGAAGAACTCAAGCATGAGTTAGGGTTAATTGGTGGTGACACTCGGAAGACTCAAAGAAAGGCAATGAAACACAAAAAGGGAAAAAGGGCTAAATTCTCAAAATCGTTAAATGAATCATCAGATCGGAAAAGACAACTATACCGAATTAGTGACGGTGAGTCACTATGAGAACTGTGACAAGAAGAGTTAAATCGGCTAAAGGTTAAATCGGCTAAGGGATCGAGTCATTTATGAACAAAGTGACAAAAACGCGATCGTTTTTACTAAGCGGGAATGTTTTTAAGAATGATGTCAAGATAATGTTGATGTGTACTGCAAAAGCCGCACACCAAGCTTATGATTGGATATAAATGTTGTCGCATTAAATTCGAGACATTAAATGCTAATCGGCGTGCAAAATCTAAGCCGTTGATCTCGATCACATTTCAAAACCACCCGCACGCCCTTTCGTAAAACCATACTTAAACCATTTTCGTCCGTTTTCTCTCACATATTACCAAAACTGTTCATTTCTATCTCAGGAGCAAAGGCAAAACTCTCTCAAAACCCTATCAATATTCAAATCAACTTCTAAGTTTCTTTTCGTGAAATATTGAATAATGGCATCATCTTATGATTTCGTCAAGCTAGGAAGCAAATCCACATTGGGTCTCTTGTGGATTTCGAGGGTATGGTCAAACAGGGGTCCGATGACGCCTCATAAAGAAGATTTGAAAAGCTCAAAAAAGTCCAGGGCTAAAACCATTTTCGACGATGGAGCTCCCGATGACCTATGTGGAAGAGGTCGCTCGATTCACGTGAACGCTGAAATTCGATGCGAGGGGATCAAATCCTTTGTTCACGGGAAGGAGTTCATCATCTCGCCAAAGATTTGGCAAAACACCGCTCATTACCGGCGGAAGGAGCACGTAACTTAATGAAGCGATGTAGACTTGGGCCGCTTGGAAGGAAGTAGCCAAGACCGACTATGCTAATAAGATAGCCTACGACCAACAAGAGGTTTTGAAGGAGGACTACCACAAACCTGTTGGACATAGTTGCCAAATGCATAGACATCAAATTTGGCAGCTTTGACCAACTATCAAAGCAAAATTGATCGTCATGGCTGCGATCATTGAAGAAAAGCAAGTAAACCGGCTGAGTTTGTCTCACAGCAGACTCGCTGAATGTAGGGAACAAATCCTTCAAGAAGAATGGAGCATTTGGAGGATCCTCGGGATATGGCCTGGTGATTGGCCGATGATGGAGGTGAAAGGAGTCCTCTTCGACATGGAAAGGCATTCCATGTAAACAAGAGGATGTTCGAGATCAAACCTCTCTAGCGCACGAAGAGAGCCTACGCCAAGAGAGCGATACAAGTGAGGGGGAATCGGTGACCCGAAGATACTGATTGTTTCCTCTCCACCAAAGAAGAAAGTTGCCCGCATGACTACTAAGAGAATGCTGCCCCCGCAAAGAAAAGAAAACCAAATCTGCTCCTCGCCCCGCACTGAGTCACTCCGCCCGCAGCCGTGTCTCCCGCCCTGAAGAAGAATGGTGAGAAGGAATCTCAAATACCTTTCTCCCGGCCGTCAAAAAGAGGAGAACCGATAAGCCAAGATGACCAGCTCCTCGTAAGAGAAAACAACAAGACGGACCCCCGCCGCCCCAAGACTTAGAAAAACCCTCTCCGAACCAGAAATCCCTCGGTACAAACTAGGAGAAGAAGAAGAATCTTGAAGCGCCCGAACTTGAGAAACCGGGCCGAGTCACCACTCAAATTTGAAACAAATACGGAGACTACCGGAGAAGTAGAGTCTCCGAAATTATTGATGAAACAAGCCAAGTCTGCTTTCAAGGCGATCAACAGAGGCAAATCAAGACCTAGTTGTAGTTCGACAAGTGAGACACAAGAAGTAATCGAGAAATCCAACTCTCTGTTGACAAGATCGTATCCCCTCCCGCAACGGATGTGAGAATGGAGCACCAAAGCTTGCTACCTTCTATCCCCGAGAATGAGGGACAACAAGAAGAAGAACGATAGAGATGATGATGTGATGATCCTATCCCCACCTTATCCGACATCCAAAATCGCCTGCGAGAGTGGAGGAAGTGGAAGTTAAGTCGATCCAGGAACAGTTCCAACGGCCCGAGTTTATCAAAGAAGAAGAGGAATCGATGAATTTTCTTGGAGTGACCACTTTGTGGTCCAAGCATGGATAAAGAAAATCGCACAGATATCTTGCAGATCTTCAAGGACAAGGAGAAGGAGAGACAGTAGAGGAAGGCGAGGCACGTGAGAAGGCCAAAGATCCGCCCTATCACCGGCACCCACGAACATACACATCCTCTCCTTCGACGCCCTATCGAGAGCGATGAGGATCTCGGACCCGTTCTTTCGCGACACGGAAGAGTTGCAAATGCAGCAAGCAATGCACGAATCCGAGTCCTTCATGAACAAAGAATGATGGAGGGACCGGAGAGTCCTCCAAAACACAGTTGGAGATAGACCCAATGGGAGTGGTCTTGCATATTGCCATCGTTGTTGTTCGCCACCACTTCCCACTCACTCGGAAGAAGGAACTAAGGAAATGGCGATGAAACCGGGTTAATAGGGACCCCGTCGAGCCAACCCCGAATGAAGGTGTCTTACCACCGCCCCAACAATGAAAACTCGGTGAGAAACAATGAGGAGTTTGGAGACGAGTGACCCCATTCCAAGTCACTCGGTGGTGCGCCACCGAGGGGGAAACTCCCCCCACTGCAGCAAGGTCGGAGGATACTACGAGATGACTCCACAACGAATCTAGGAGGCGAAGTGGAGAAGGAACAAACACAAAGTACACAAACGAATTGTCATCAACTAAGCTCAGGCAGTTGCTTGAAATCTCACCGAGGTGCCAACCGCTCCGAAGGCTAATGACGCGCGATGCAATCGAGGCACATGAAGGAACAATCCCGGGAGTTAACACTGGCGATGAAAGTGCAATCCATGGGGTTGAGACTCCAATGGATGCCACATAGAAGACCCTAAGACAGTGACACTGTCGAAAGGGATGTCCAAGGCCTCGCGGTTGAGGCGCATGAGGTAATGAAGGCCCACGGGAGGTTGAGACTTCCGGGGTAAAGAAGTCAAGCAGAGAACATCCCTCCCGCTATCATTGATCCATCCGAAAAGGAGATAAGTGCACTTCACGATTCCCAGGATAATCCCGATGTAACCTTTCTCGGGATCGGAAGAAGACGATGAAGCCGAGTCATCCCCCGTGTGCCGATCCAAAAGACTCACCGAGGATGTTCAAACCACGAGCAAGTTTGACCTCAAAACTACTTGTCAAACTTTCAATCCTAATGATGAGCCACCCATGGAAATCTCATCATCGTCCGATGATGCTTCCGATAAGGCCGAGGACCGATCAACTCAATTGGAGAAACCAGTGAGACCGACAAAGTCGTTGAGACAGTTGAGGCTCGCAAAAGTCGGGTCAACCTCACAACAAACCCCGGTTGAAACAGAGTCCATCTGCGCGCAGCTCCCCAAGCCGCAAAGAGGTTCAACTCCACAAGGAACTTCACGCGCACCACTCATCATTGAACAAATCCCGGTGGCCCGTGATGATTCCTTCGTAGAATCATTTCCATTCTCTCGGAGGTACCCGACCTCCCCGAAGAGTCGAAAGAGATCTCGCGCTTCCACTGCACTGATCCCTGTCATTCCATCGATACCATTGTTCCGGTGACTATGATTTTGACGCTTGGCCATCACCGCCACAGAGGAACGGTGAAGTTCGGGAGGTGTTCAAAGCATTATTTCTGAAATTGAACGGATGGAGAGGCACCAGGCCTTGATGGACATGAGATCGGATAAAGAGATGCCAACTCTCCGCGACTTAAGAGGCATAATAGTCGAATCGGGAGTGGTGGCAATAAAAGAAACAATGCGTGTGGAACAAGCTAGATATTTGAGAACATTGTTCAACAAGTTGTCAGCGAAATGAGAATGTCGATGCAAAGACAAAGCCGAGAGAACACATAGAGCACATGCATGAATCTCACACTTGAGATAAAGTCTGCGCGTGAGCAAAATAAGAATGAGCTCCCGCATTTGGAAGAAAACATGGATCGAAAATTCAGCCCTTCTCATGGCCGAGATGAAGTTGCTTAAAGTCGAATCCAACGCTACTCGTTCGAGTTTCGTGCGGTGAGACTCAAAGCGTAACTCGGCTATCAACGCACTCGACTTCCCGCTTGCTAGTATGTGTCCGGGGTTCTCTCTCCTTTGATGATGCCAAAAAGGGGAAGAGGAATACCTAAAAGTTACCAAGAAACTGAACCGAGAAAGAAAGAAGCACTTTGTAAAGGAAAGACAAAGTGAGGAGGTCTCAAGAGCAAAGAAAAGAAAGTCCATTGAGGGGGAAGGATCGGGAGATGTCACCCTAATGATTACACAAACCCCCAACAAGGTCTTGTCACGGTGATATTATCGCAACAAACTCCCAGTGACTCGCCACTCCAACACTTTGTTGTATCTATGGCCGAAAAGATAAAGACGATTGAAGCGGGGATGGAGGAAGTGGAGGAAGGATGAATGCCCGAGTTATGAATATCTTGAAACAACATGGAGGCATTCCAAGAGACAGAGACACTTATGCCATCTCGGATGCCGAATCGAGCCAAGATCGGTTGATGAATTTAAAACGCCGCATCTCGAAGGATATTTTGCAAACATGTCCATGGCTCAAGCACGGGACTTATCTTGGGAAAAGGGTCTCACGTTATGTGAAGAAGCCGACAGCGTGAGAATACGGCGGATCGCTCTCGCTAGTCACTCCGCTAGTCACTTGGGAAGAAGAAGACCCCAAAGACAATACACGCCCGAGGAGGAAGAGGTAGAGAAAGAAGCGTGGTGGAGGAAGAGGTTTGGACCAGGCCTCGCCCAAAAACATTGAGTACATAGATGCAGGCAAGAAAAGAGGGATTTATGGGCCGGGTCTTGACCAAGTAGCCAATCTGCAAGTGGCTAAAAACAATGATGAGTACGTGAAAAGAATCGAAGAAGAAAATAAAAGACAAACTCAGCTTTGGGAAGAGAGACAAGAGAGACTAAGAAGAGATGAAGCTGCCCGGAAGGCATATGAAAAAAGAAGAAGAAGAAGGCGGTCAAGATGAGAAAAAGAGAAGAAGACCAGAAGATGACAGAATCAAGAAGATGAAAGAAGGAGGCAGCGAAGGAGATGAAGTGTTGTTGTCCACCCCTTCATGTATTTTACTATGTAAATACATACTATGTAAGTCTTCTCGTAATAAATCAGTAAATTCTCTATTTTTGCGTAGATATAGATGTTTGCTCCGATACACACCTTGTTGATTGTGTAAAGGACAAGAATGCTATGATCAATAAAAGGATTGATTCTACGCATGCATTCTCTGTAAATACACTATCTTTATGTATCTATGCTATTTACATTTTGAATGTTTTAAGTTTTGGCATCATCAAAAGGGGAAAATTGTTGGGAAATTTATTGTTTAGATTTTGATGAATGCCATGTAAAACATAAACTAGGAAGTTGGCACCCCATTTTTGTTGTAAACTCGCATTGTAAAGGGGTGGGCATCGGGTCGGGTAGTCGGGTATTCGGGTAGTCGGGCCTGCACCAAAAAAATCGGGTAGCTATTTTGGGTACTGACCCTACCCGAAAATGTCGGCACCAGCGGGTAGTATTTTTTTTTTTTTTTTTTTTTTTGAAAATTGGCAATTGTATGAATGCATCTTGGTGGGGACATGGGGTAGTTCTTTAAATGTAATATCACTCCATTTTGTTTTCTTAATTAAAATCCAAAAAGCAAAGGCACTATGCCACCATCTAATTACCAAAAAACAAAACCATAATTCTATACACAACAATACAACATAAACTAAATTAGGAATCATTCCCACCTAAAATATGCATATATAAATAATATAATGATCATCACCTGTGATTATAAAATGAATACCTAAGTTTTCGCACAACTAATTATAAATATAATACTACACATTTAGCAGGCTAAAATTGTCACTTTGGCAACACAGGCCACATCAACATTTAAAACGATACACTAATCATTATCGTCTATACAATACACAATAATTTAACCAAATCACTACATAATAGTCTAACAAATACACCATTCTACCATAGTCCCATAAGTACACAATCACTACATAATCACTTTGGGAATTTCTTTTTTTTTTGTATTAATATATCGCACTGATCCGATCGGGTATTTTTTCAATACCCGACCCGACCCGAATTATTATATATCGGTATCGGGAATTTTCGATACCCGCAATTTTATTTAAAATACTCGACCTGATCGGGTATTACCCGATCGGGTCGGCACCAAACCCGATCCAATGCCCACCCCTAATTGTAACAAAAAGGGTGGTCAAGCCGAGTTAAGTCGATGTGCCTAAACATGCAAGAAGACAACCGGAGACTAGAAGGAAGACTCATTTTGCGAGACAACCGAGTATGACAAAGAAGAGAAGACGGGAACTCGATCAAGGTGCGGTGAGATGCGGTGAGTAAAGTGCATCGATCAAGTCAACTCAAGATAACTAAGTCTCAAGTTGAAGTGACGAGAAGAGTCATCCATGATTGAAAGTCGACTCTAAGTCACCTGGGGGAAAACAAGGAAATACATCAAGTCGAGATAATCAAAGAGATCCGTTGACGTAAATCAAGAGAATTACTTAAACAAGTAATACCTCCATGCTACCTTTTCGAAGTGCTCACCCCGAAGCGTGCAAGGGAATGAGCAATGGGAAGCACTACACCGTGTCGAACTCAAAAGTCAAGAACAATTCATACGAGGAAGTGGCAACTCCAAGGATCGCAACAAGACAAGCTAACGACCACAAGTGACTTTCAAAAATAAGCCTATCTCTTCAACGGGCGATTTTTGAAAGATCACTATAAAAGGCCGAGGAATGACTCTGAGAAAAAAAGGACCTTGATTACCTGAACCACGAACATTCAAGCTAACATTTTGAAATGTAATCGAAATATTCTCAAAGATCATTCAAGATTAATTCTCAAGCCTACACTACGAAGGAAATCAATCCAACACTCACTGTGAAGGAAAGATAACTTCAATCGGTTGAAGAGGAAACTTTTGAAGAAAAGGGGTTTACATTCCGCGGAGGATTGTAGGAAGGTTCAAGGTCGAACCGGTCTCGAGTTTTTGGAGGGCTTCGTGATCAAATCCAAAAAGCTTGATCAAGTGAGTAGTAGCAAGGCAAACGCCTGTGAAGAAGCCGAGTCGCACGAGAAGCCACCTGCGTGACCAAGCGCATCTCCATGATCGAGTCCCAAAGGATCAAGTCATTTGTGTGATCAAGACTTGTATCGGACTGGTTACCACTTTGTATATCGATCAATACTTAGTGGATTCCTCCAGGAGTTGGAGAAGAGAGGAGTAGAAGAATTACCCCATCTTGAACCTCTATAAAATCTTATCGTGTCATTTACATTTCAAAGACTTTAATTCCCGCATCTTATTTGTTTAACTCTGCTGATAAGTACTAAAACCAAGTATTAAATCTTTACTAAATCAATTTTAAGGGTGTAAAGTCTTCCGAAAAACAAACTCATAGTTGAGCTAATTCGGTCTTAACAACCGAGTTATTCTATCAACAGCTCAGTCGAGTCTGTTGAGTGACAAACTCTACTGATTAACTAAATTGGCTATCCACCAAGGACTCAGATGTGTAGTATCAACTCTGAACTTTAAAAAGGACTAAATCGAAAAGTTGGTAAGGTTTATTCAACCTCCCCCCCTTCTAAACCTTACACTCACACACCTTGGGACCTACAAATTATATTATAATATATATTATATATGCAAAATATATATTAAAATATATTTTTAAACTAAAAATTCTAGGCGGGGCGGAAGTGAGACCCAGACCCACTCCACCCAGGGTCACGGGGCGGGGCAATCCAAACGGGGTGGGTACCCTCAGGTCGGGTCAAAATTGTCATCCCTATTTGGGAGAGATAAACTACATATTTTAGGAGATGAAAATAAATATTTTCAAAGATTTTATGACATGTAATGGTTTGGGTTAGTCTTCTGGTCGCCTAATGGATCTAATCCATTAGTCTAATGGATCTAATCCGTTAGACGGATCCAAATATCCAGTCCGCGGTCAATCCGCCTATTGACCCGCACATTTACTAACACCACAACAACATCCGCAGACCGCTACTAATAATTTTTAGGAGGATACTAATACTATTTGGGAGGACTACTAATACTTCTCAGGAGAAATACTAAAATACCTTTAATCGAAAAACCTAATACTTTACAATAACATTATTAATGCCTTTTATGGGGAATACTAATACTTTTGCGAAAAGAATCAATATTTTTCATGAGAATTACTACAAGAAAAAATGCTCAAGGGGTTACTAATACTTTTTAAGAGAAAACTAATGAGGGTTGTCTAATATTATGTCACTGTCTAATACTTTTCAAAGGGACAATTAATACATTTTAGGTGGATTATAATATTTTTGAAGAAAAATCAATACTTTTCATGAGGGCTACTAAAAATTATTGTTCAATGGGATTACTAATATTTTTCGATGTATTTCTAATATTTTTCATGAGAAAAAACTAATACTTTTAACGACTCATAATATTATAAAAATACCACGGTCCGAGATACTAACACCGCCCAAGAATATATATTACAAAAATGCCAACGGTGCATGAAATTACTAAAAAAATCCGGGCCGGGTTGGATCAGTCTAACGAAGAAGACCTGTCTAACCCAAGTTTTTCTCTAATGGTTTTAACTAATTGGGAGAGAGAAACTGTTAAAGATTATCTCTTTGAAGATTTTACGATAATTATTATCATTAAGGATTTTATGATAATGGTATGAGGAAAATAGTTAAGATAATCATTCCATGTTACGTGCTTCCTCTCCACCAGCATTCATTACTCGCTATTTTATGATTAATAATTCTCCATTTTTATTCAAAATTTGATCCTGTATAAGAATTTGTTAGGTAATCATGATGGTTGTATCTCAAATTATGTAAGTGCCCAACAATCGCTCTTTTTAATTTGATCTCTTGATGACTCTTTGATCCATTAAAAATAATTTGTACGCTTGTATACGTACACTTTTTGCAGGTTTATTTTGGCTTATGTTTATCCTGCATAGGAATGCTTTAAAACTGGCGAAATGAATAATCCTGATGTTGAACGACTTCTTTTTTGGTGCCATTATTGGTACACAACTTATTTAATTTGTCCTTTAATTGTTAAATCTAATATTGTAGCTTTTTTATTTAATTCTTACTCCATCTTCAACTTTCAGGATCTTAGTGGTTGCGCTGACAGTTTGTGAAACTATTGCCCGTGTATTTATTTCCTGGTAAACATTTTTTCAAATAATTGTCACACTAATTAATGTGTACTTTTTGTAGTCGGATTTCTTATTGAGATTTTCAAATTTTTTTTTTTTTTTTTTGGGTTCTGAAATGTGTTAAGGGTTCCAGTGTTGGGTGAAGCTAAGATGGCCTTTTTGATATACTTGTGGTGTCATAAGACTAAGGTCTGTAATATATGTTCTTTTAGAAATAAATCACTATATATACATATGAAGTTTGGTTAATTTCTCTCTTGTTAAATATTATCCAGACTTATATAAATTGATGACAGGGGACAACATATGTTTATGAGTCCTTCTTAAGACCCTATGTCTCAAGGCATCAGATAAAAATCGATCTTTTCTTGTTGGAAATGAAGAGAGCTGGAGATGATGTTGTTTTGTGCTGGGAAAATACTGCAATTGCAAATAAAGTAATTTCCAAACTTTTAGATTTCTTTAAAGCCTCAACATTTTGGGAGTCCCAATCGATGGTGGCAGAAGAGACCAGAATAGGAAGGCGAACGATTTGGTTTCTCTTGGCTTTGTGGTCATGGATTCTCTGTGTCGTCCTGCTTGAAGACGAGGACGACACGAATATCAGGAAATGGTTGTTTGAACAAACATTGTGGAAAGTAGAAACTTTAAAGGGGTTTAGAAAATGGCTTAACAAACAATTTGAGGACGGTTCTGGTGAAGCCTTCGTACGTGAGATTATCAACGTGCTAGTCGGCGACTTATATTACTTGGTTTTAATTTACCTAGCTTTTGTCCATGAAACCAAACCCTTAAAACTTACCCCTATTGGAAGAAGCTTGTTTGAGAGCGTGTTTTTCCTTGCATGTTTGGGGGTGACTTATTTTGTGAAGGAATTTTGGGGAATGCTTTTCGCGTTTAGTATTTGTTTTCATATTATTCCATTACTCAATCTTTTGGTGTCAAATGAGATTTTTGGATTTTTGGATTGCTTTCTGGCTTTATTGATTGAGGTGGCGTTGTGTTTTTGCAAAGGCAATCCAAAATATGCTCCGTTTGTAGTTGTTATTATCTCCGTTGCCTTGCAACTCTTGAAGCATTGTTATTGTGGACCCCCAAAAGAGACCTTCCAACTCGGAAAGCAATGTTCTAGTGAGCAAAACAGAGAAACACAAACTTTGCTCCCTCTCAGAAGAGAAGATGAATCAATCAACATCACTATAAGTGAACGATGTAGGTAGTGAATTTGAGCTTCTTGTTTTTTATTTTCTAAGTTTGTTGGTTGTAATAGTGAATTTCAGATTACTAGTAAAATGCACGTGTGTTGCACGTGATCAATGTAATTTTACTAATTAATTAAAAACAAAGTCTTAATTTTTGTTTTATATAAATATGATTTATATCATATATTATTTTAATTCTAGTGACAAATTAAATATTTTATCATTAACATTTAAACTTAAAGTTTGTAGTTCTCCTATTTTCAGTGTCTTAAAAATAATAAACATTAACCTAATATATAAAAAAATTAATCCATTATTTTCATCGAGAGTCAGGTATTAAATAAAACTATGAAAAAGTGTTAAGTCGAAATATGAGTTTTGAAACTGTATTCAATTGCACACAAAAAAATCTTTATTTAATAAATAATAAAACCAAAGACAGCTTTTATGAAACAAAAAAATAAGTTAACAATTTTCACGGTTCAATCTTCAATAATTAAATATAATACTAATTAACTTTTATGTTTGAATTTTTTTTGCATTAACTTATGTTTTTAAAAGTTATACCTAATAAACTAAAAACTAATATAGTTTTTTAAATTTTCATAAAGTTTTAGAAAGATACGTTATACTATTAGAGTTTGTACTTGCAATTGAATTTGACTATATATTTTGGTTATATTAAAATTTACATAGTTGTAAATTTTATGAGCCGCATCTGATTATAAAAATTACAACTATTCTTAATACATCGAAACTAATCTATATTTGTTTGAAGAGATGTAAATTTAAAACCGATCTCATTAATCTCATTTACAAAATTATAATATTTATTGTAAAATATAATTATCAATCTATTTTTAGTGCCTTTTATTGAGAAAATGGTATATAGTACTTTAATCTTTATTTAAAATTTTGATTGAATTTTTGATCAAATAAGAAAACATAGTTGCCAAAAATTTAGAAATCAAGTGTTAAAAACCCCCCTAACTATTCTCTTCCGCCTCCTTATGCTCGGAATAATTCATAGTACTTAGACATGGTCACTTCACTCTAATTTATTATTATATATAGTTTAACACAATAAATTTGATACATAAATATTATTTTAAATATTTTGATTATTATATTGGTACCTAAATTAACATGTAATTTAAGAAATATTAATCTTTGACATAACTATCAAACTATTTCATATTAAATAAGTATAGTTTATTTATTTATTTGTTTACAATTGTATATCAGTGACTTTTCATTTCTGATTCTTATTTTTAGGTTTTTCATAATATTTGATTTTGTAAAAATTAGAATAATTTGTACCCAATTTTATAATAATTGTCTTTGTGCTTGAATATTTATAATTCATAAAGCTTTGCTTTTAAAATGAACTGAGATTTTATCGAAAATATCAAATTATACATATTATATGAAAGTCATTTAATTTTTCTTTAGAATTCCCAGCTAGGACCCACATTTGTTTAACTATTTACTATTATTCTTTCACATCTTTATAATATGTTTCATTTGGTTTAATCCTAAACTATTTATATATGTGAGATTAACCCCCCAAAAATATTTAGAGCAATCTCAACTCATTAATTTCAAGTATAATCATTTATTTTTTTAATATTTTTTATTCTTAGTTTTCACTCTTATTTGTTGTAATTTTTTAATTTACTTAGTTTTTATGAATGTTATGTTAGTATTTGAACTAATATATAATTACTTTCTCAGTTGTTAGATTGTACATATTAAATGAGTTACACTAATCCAATTTTAGCTCATGTATGTTTCACTCTTTCACACCATTTTATTAAAATTTAATTATTTTGGTACACTTTTTTATTATAAATATGTATCATATTAATATTTTAAACTTATAATTTTTAAGGATGTAATTTTCAAATGACATTCAGGTTTTATCACAATTGTCAATTTAATACATATGGAATTTTTTTATTAAGTTTGTCTTCTTTGTTGTTTTTATAAATTTATATATACAACTATTAACACTTTTTTGCACTTGTTCTTAAATTTTATATGATATAAATATCCGAAAGATTGAAATCATAATATATTAAAAAACAATAAATTAGAAACTAAAACTTATAATGTTATATATAGAAAATTAAGTAAAAGTCATATTAACACATATAGTTAAAATTTAAAAGGTAACTTTTTTGCCGCGACAAACCTTTTTGGTTCTTGTTCGGTTTTTCTTCTTCATGTTAATCTTATTCCTTTTATTTTGTACTTTTGTTTTTACTGATATGGCTATTGAAATAAAATATATATGAAATTGCAATAAAAATAAAATATGAAACTCTCTTATTATCAATATTATTTCTTTAACAACCATCAATAAATTAATTTTTAAATTACATATTACTAATTGGGGAGAATTTTTCGACTATAAAGGAATTATATATTTTCTCCACTTTTATTTAGCATCAAAACCACCTAAAATATTTTTTTATTTTATTTTTTCTTATCGTGTATATTGTAATTTGATTTTTTTCTTATAAATTATAATAGACATATTTAATTATTGAGAAAATTTAAAATAATATAAGAAATATACAATTTTGCATCATACTAAAAATTAAATAGTTAAAATTTTCTTCTATAACGACTTGTGTATATGTTTAGAACATATAGTTGAAGATTTTGAAACCTATTTTAAATTTGAAATTTATTTTATAAGAAATTTAAAGTATTCTTAGTGTTTTGATTAAAAAAATATATTTTCAGATTCTGAATTTTCTTTGTCTATAATGAACATCTCTCATATAATTAAACATTAAATAAATAACAAAACTATAGAAAAACATAAATTCTTAATTTTTATATAGTGTTGAACTTTATAATGTTAGAATTTTCTCATGTGAAGTCCTTATATATGCTTATGACATATGGTTAGAAAGCTCTCGAAATCTAGCTTAATATGAAGCTAATATTATTTGAAAATTCAAAATATTTTAAGAGTTATAGCTGAAAGAATAAATTCTTTTAAAATATAGATATAAAAGGTCACATTGTCTTATAATTGAACAAATAGAAGCTAAATAAATATCAAATTACCTAGTTGTCCTAAAAGTTTACTATGTCTAAAGGATATTTTTGTCCAATAAAAAATTGCAAGAAAAATTCACACTTTTAAGATAGATATAGATTACCATGAGCAATTATTTTTCCAAGTTTCTATGCTAGTTGTTATTCAGATTAGATATGCACCAGTTGTTATTCACAGATTAGGGTTATATCTACATAATTTGCTATTTTCATTAATCCAAGTAAGATAATATACATTTCTGATTCATATGTAACCCCTAAAATAATTTAGTCCAGGAATAATATTTTTATCTCGATCTCAATCATTCCCTCAAAACAATCAAAAGTTGGACAAGCAATTAATCGACAAATAAATCAATTTATTCAGAAAGCAAATCAATTAGTCAATACTCATTCTTGTTTGTTTGAATCAAATCATTTTAATCCTAGAACAAAAAAATTAGTTTATGCTTCGGGGTGAGATCATAATCTCAATTGAAGAAACGAAAACAATCATAAACATCATCATGCAACAATAATAATCATCCAACAATTGAAATCAGATAAAAGAGATGAAGAAATATTACGCTTTGATTAAGCCACAATAAAACTTCAATGGGAAGAACTCAAGCAATCCCAATATTGAAAAGTCTAAAGGCATTAAGAAATAATGTGTGTCGAAAATAAAGGCTCTACAAGTCATATTTATAAGCCTAGAGGCTAAAACAAGATGGAAGAGACAAAAATCGGAAGAAAATTGCGAATTTCATGTTTAGGAAGTCACATCGCGTGCGCACCTGCTGTCTTTCAGCCGCTGTCTAGCTGCGAGCTACCGCGCACCTCTTGTGCGCGACCTTGAAACTTCGAAAATTGTTTTCTGTGTCTTTGTATGAATTGTAGCTCTATCTCTTAGCTATCTATAGCCACTTGAATGACCTCAATATCATGTTTCTAGAGAGCATTATGAGCAAAATACTAAGACGTGTCATTTCCAAGATATCAACACATTGTTTCCACTTGCACGTGATTTTAACCCATCCAAATATCGTCATCTATATTTAGTCGCAGAAATAGACATTGTAGAACTTTGTCTTAGTTTTCCAATGGAATACGGATCAGGTCAATTGAACTTCGGATGAAAACGTTATATTCCAAGTACAAAGACTGTCGCAGTTGCGTGAAATAACCTTTTGACGTTTCTTGCTCCAAAACTTGTTTTTCCACAATATCCTAGAAAATCAACAAAATAACACGACATAACACTAAAACATGCAAATAAAAATAAAACATGCGAAAAATATGTATAAATAATCATACAAAATACACACAAAAATATACAAAACATTAGTCCGGGCGATAGGCTTACTCATTCACCAAGGGCTTCATCGCTGTTTATTTTTACAGTTTCTCCGTTGGCTTTGTTCTTCCTCCGGATAATTTTCTCATCGTGATCCTTAGATCCGTAAGAGCATGTGTTGGTTAGTTGATTCCTCAAGCTTATGCATGTATACGAAGGTACGTGTATGTGATGCGACAATTAGGTTTGACTCACCGTGGATGGTTCCGCTCTTCCCGCCCCGTGCAAGTTCCTCGAGGGGCTTCCTTTTCCTAGTGGGTTGTGGAAGGAGAACTTCTTCTATGTGAGGGATAATGGTTGGGAGCTACCTCACAAATGGGTTTCGGAAACCATGACGGCTCGAGGCACTCTCACTTCCCGAAAGGAGATGGCGGAAGTTTAGGGAGTTCTTGGGTATTCTACCTTTTTTTACTTCTATGTATTGCTTATCGTTTTACTTGCATATTTTAACTGCCCATGTTTTCTGATATTGCTTCTTGCTTGCTTTTCAGGTATGGAGAGTTATAACATCGTAGAGTTGAGGGCCTTTAAGAGAAAGGAAAAGGAGAATGTTAAGGAAAAATCTATTGCTGGCAGGAGTTCGAGTGCCCTGCCTCAGAGTAATAGTGAGCGAGGGTCGCGCCTTTATCGTCCAGAGAGTGATCGACGCTCGAGCTCTCGCTCCAGTGACTATGTTGATGTTGTTCCTGCTCCCTATCCTCATTCTGGATCTTCTATAGGGAAGAGGCCGAGGATGGAGACTCGCGTTACTACTTCCGGGACCCGTGGTCCCCGAGTTATCTTCTCGAGCAGAGTCAACCGCCATGTAGGGATTCAGTCCCATTAGGACTACATAGATTCTGGCTTGGGTTATGCCAGCACAATAGAAGCTTTGTCGGCAGATGATTAGTCCCATCTTGGGTCTCTGTCCTTCAAGGATATCGAGATTCACCTTTGCGGGGATGTCACTCGGGTAAGCTTCCATGGTTATTTTGCATATCATTCTTTACTCTTTATCTTTTCATTTGGCTAAGACTTTCTATTGTAGATTTTGAACCTCGCAGTGGCTTCGAACCATCGAGGCAAGGTGATGGAGGTAGAGAATCGTTAACTACAAGATAAGGTGAAGAGCTTGACAGAAGGCGCGACTCAACACGTGAGCAAAATTTCCGAACTATCGAAGGAGTTTGAGTGGGCGAAGGCCTAGCTAAACCATGAATCTAAGACAGGTGATGTCTTTTTCCAGTCTTCAGCTGGCACCCAGTTGTTAGCTCGGGAGAGGTCCTCCTTGATTGAGGCTTACAGAGCTTCTTCATAGTACCGCGCATGGTTGCTAAATGAGTCTTCCATTTTTTTTGATAGAGCGGTTCGCCATTGCCACAAATTTATATGGCGGAGCAGCAAGGCCTCTAGCGAGGTGATTGACATCTTGGACTGTGGCGTTTCTAATGAGGAGAAGGAGGTCGAGGATTTGCAGGATCTTCCCAACGAAGCTGACGACATGGGAGGCGGTGATGGAGATGATCCTTGAGAGGCTGATGCTGCTGAAGGAGATGGAGCCCCCTGCTTGAGTAGTGATAGTTATATTTCGACCCAGTGTTCGCCTTATTTTTAGCTTCACAGCAAGTGTACGGTGTAGTTTATAGAATAGGGTAAGCAAGGTCGTAACCACGGAGACTAATAAATTTATGCACTAAGTATTAAACCAAAATAGTCTTATTTTTATTTAGACGATCAAAAGTTGGATGATTGTTGTGGAAGTAATGGCAAGAAATAACCACAAGAATACAAGATACTAAAAATAATGGAATTATCAAGAGAATGAAATAGATTCTCGGTTTATGGTTTCAATTAATATTCCTCTTGTTTTACGATTTAATCAAAGCCAAAGTTATTATCAATATACTTATAAGACGATCACAATGGTATTTTATCCTCCCTCTCGAGATGTATATAAAGTGTAGATTTAAATATCTATGGTAGCATCTCTACTCAACATAAGATACACAACTCCCAAATGCACAAGAGATCAAATATCCTCACAAATATTCACAAACCTCTGCATTATGCAAATATTCATGTCAAGTACTCAAGATCTAATATTGAAACTCATCTCTCGAATTATGGATCAATATATCAAACATGCTAAATCATTGGTCAAATGATAAAGCAAGAATAAGAACAAAGTACTCAAATAGGCTTCAAGACAATAACTTCAATTAAGATTAAAACAATCAACAAGAGTTCAATTAATCTACTTCCAAAACCCGGAAATCACAAGAAGTTTAGATACTCATTACAAATAAACAACTCATAGATAAATTGTTCATATTCATGACAAGGTAAAATGAAAGATTAAAGCACAAAGAATAAGAAAACTTAGGGAAATGGATAATCTCTCGATTAATCTTCAATCATCAAGCTCCGATTCGACCCGATTCTTCCCTTGACTCTTCCTTGATGAAGTTGAGCTATTTCTTGAGTTCTTGGGTGTATTCTCAGCCTTTTTTCCTCTGGTGTGCGCCCCTAAAAGTGCCATTTATACCCCTTAGAAGCCTAGGTCAATGTGCTGTCAGATTTTGGAGTTTTCTGCAAGGACGCACGGGTCGTGCTCCCACGCACGGGCTACCCGTGCTCAAATCCGTAGGCATTCCCCTGATTTTTACCAACCACGCACGGGTCGTGCGTGGGAGCATGGGTTACCCGTTTTCAGAGTCGTAGGCATGCTCAAAACCTTCAGGTGCCTTCAGGTGTGCACGGGTTGTGCGTCCACGCACGGGTTACCCGTGCACCACCCAAACGTCTGAATTTGCTTATGGAGTCTTCATAAGAGTTGTAGCCCTCTCTCTTAGCTTTCCATAGCCACTTGAATCAGCTCAATAGCAATTTTGTAGAGAGAGTTATGGCCAAATACTAAACCCCGCCATGTCTTTAGAAATTTCGACACGCGTTTGGACGTTCCTTTGAGATAACTCTCCTCGTTGTTTGATCATCCATGCTTCTTTTGACACACGACTCATTACTATGACTCTAGGCTCAGTATAGTTGGCTTCCAATTGAGTGTAATCGCTGATTCTTGATGATTCTAGGTCGCAATGCTCGTATTTGTCACAAAATCACTCCAAATATCATTTAATTCCTATAAAACGAGCAAAACGTAATACCTTTTCCATGAAGAGCGAATATATACCATTTCATATGAGGTATTGCATGTTTATAAACAATTATATCCATAAATATACCCTAAAATACATGCAAAACTCACACCTATCAAAACCCCCAAACTTAAACTGTTGGCCGTCCCGGTCAACGCTTTTAAAAACAAGACAAAACATAACTGGGAGTAATGAAAAGTAGAACGCACAACAACTCCATAAAATTCGTATTGTTCATAATAGGTGTCAAGCAACGAATCAACCAAGCCCCAAACATCTAACATAGAGCACACATCAAAGAAAACATGGTAAATGCTATGAATCACGCCTCTGAAAGATCAAGTGTATACTCACATCTCGAATGAATTATGGGACGTGTTTACACTCAATTCAATTCAATATTGTAGAATTGCCATAGGCTTGCAAATCGTCTCATATCTCCGCCACTAGAATGCATGCAATTTGTGAATCAAAAAGGACTTTTCTCTTTGGTTGTAATAAAGGCTTTTGGTTAGTAAGTGAAAATATAGATAGAGTGACTCAAACTCGAGCGTATAGACCGGTGAATATATAAATCATCTACATTAAAGCTTAATATGCTACCCAAATCATCTTCAATTTTCACCAACTCTTCTTATCTCCATCCCCTTTCTTTTGTAAAACACCATCATCTCAAATTACAACCATTAGCCCCCAAGTTCATTTATATAAAACTCATTTATAAAGCCGAATTTTTTTTTCTAAGTTTTATATGAGTTTTCAACAATTCATTTCTCCTCCTTTTCTTCCTCTTTTGTTCCCATCAACCAACTATAACACCACCTTCTAAAATTTTGATTTCACCCATTCACCCTTATTCAATCCCTTTACTCAATGCTATATGCTCAAGTGTTGGGTAAAAGATTTATCAAGTTAAGGCTTGAATTGTGGCTATCAAGAAATTAGGCAAAGGGCTCAAATTAGCTAACTAGGAGTTTCAATATTATCATTTAGGTAAGCAAACGGCTTGAAGGGCTAACAAAAATGGCCTTTGATCATTTTCACAATTCGCATACAACATGTGACCTTGACAGAGATACCAGAGCAAGTTCTAGAATTCTAACAACATGAATGATACACTCAAATCAACAACAAGACTGCATATAATTGAAAGCAGTAAAGGCTCAAAAGCTCACAGGCTTGCAAATAGGTAATTCAAAGCATCAAACCATGTTCTCAATATCCACATGCTCAATATCATCTATTCATGGCTCAATCAACTCATACTCAACATCCAATCCAAACAATACAAATTTTTCAAAATATAGCACGAGTCTCATCACGGACAACTCACTCTCTAAAATCATGCAAGCGGTAAACGTGTTAAAATAATAAACGTGTTTCTAATGCAAATGCAACCTAAAATGCTCTACATGCAACTATATGAAAACACACAAAATGCAATTTTTTTTTCTATCCACACATTTCATATCAAAATAACTATATCTCTCCCAAACTTGAATGGAATTATATCGCGCACAACGAAAGATAGAATTTCAATATTGAAAAGTGTGGATTTACCTGATTCATTGTGGAGGTGGTGGCGGAAAGTGGCCCCAACGTCTACCCGACGTTGTGGTCACCTTATGAGCGATCTCTATAGCATCCTCCTGCACTTCTCCCCGATGTCTCAACTCGCATAAACTCGTATCCCTCTTAGCGGATGGATCCACGGGCCGTGCGTAAGTGCACGGGCTACCTGTGCGTGGTGCCATAGTAACATCTCTAATTCTTTAATCATGCATGGGTCGTGCGTTCACGCACGCCCAACCCGTGCGTGGCTACGAAGTAAAATCAGGTAATATTTTTTAAAGAAAACAAACAAAAACAAAAATCACACCACAAACCATTGGGTTGCCTCCCAACAAGCGCTATATTTAACGTCTTTAGCTTGACGCCTGTTAATTTCAATTCGTACCACCTTTGCATGCATATATTAGCTGCTTTGGGTCTTGGTTGAGAACCATTTTTGCATTGTTTGCATCTAGTAATGCATAATTAGGATTTCCAAGAAAGTAGTGGAGTCCTGGTGTTGGAACACTTTGATTTGAATTACGCGCATATTGTTCGTGCTCGTCTCATTCAGGAATAGTTTTCTCATGATATCTTGCACGCTGGGCACAGACGAGCGTACACACATGGTTCGTGTGTTCTTTGTCCTATTTTTTGCTCCTTTTTGGTACCACACAATCCGTGTTTGGTTCCGAACTTTCTTGCTTTTCGGGATCTTCGGCTCGATCGGTACCACTCCTTTGATGAATGGCACTACATAGTTCCTTTGAGTTGGCTTGGTGGTGCTTGAGAATTGGCTCTTTTGTAGTTGCCCACCAACAATTGTAACTAATTGGCACATTTGAGTCGCAAGATTTTTCATCGTACTAGCCAATCGCGGTCAATTGTAGCTCCATCTTGTCCATCCTTGCGTCTTGCCTTGTGAAGCGGCTCCTAGTTTCACTCATGAATGAACTTGGTTGATTTATGAAAGAGGTGAGGCATCTTCTAAAGATGAATTTGCATTTGCATTGGTAAACCCATTCGTTACATTGAAGCTTGATGGTGGTGGAATCACATTCTCCGTGTTAGCATATGAAAAATCTTCATAAATCCCCCAACTGGATAATAGACGTAGGAGTAGGATTATTCCTAAAACCGTAAGAATTCCGCTTATTGAAGTAGTTGACTTTCTCCATCCGAGCGAGTGTTCGTGCGCTACCCGCACCAACCCAAAGAAATAAATCAAACATTGTAGAGATTGAATTTACAAAAGAAAAATGAAATAAAAAAATGTCTAAATTAAAAATAATTCTATCTATCGCAATATTAGCACCAAAAATTTTATTAGCCCCCGGCAACGGCGCCAAAAACTTGTTCGCCTTATTTTTAGCTTCACCGCAAGTGTACGGTGTAGTTTATAGAATAGGATAAGTAAGGTCATATCCACGGAGACTAATAAATTTATGCGCTAAGTATTGAACCAAAACAGTCTTATTTTATTTAGACGATCGAAAGTTGGATGATTGTTGTGGAAGTAAAGGCAAGAAATAACCACAAGAATACAAGATACTAAAAATAATGGAATTATCAAGAGAATGAAATAGATTCCCGGTTTATGGTTTCAATTAATATTCCTCTTGTTTTACGATTTAATCAAAGCCAAAGTTATTATCAATACACCTATAAGACGATCACAACGGTATTTCATCCTCCCTCTCGAGATGTATATAAAGTGTAGATTGAAATATCTATGCTAGCATCTCTACTCAACATATGATACACAACTCCCAAAGCACAACAGATCAAATATCCTCACAAATATTCACAAACCTCTCGATTATGCAAATATTCATGTCAAGTACTCAAGATCTAATATCGAAACTCATCTCTCGAATTATGAATCAATATATCAAACATGCTAAATCATTGGCAAAATGATAAAACAAGAATAAGAACAAAGTACTCAAATAGGATTCAAGACAATAACTTCAATTAAGATTAAAACAATCAACAGAGTTTAATTAATCTACTTCCAAAACCAGGAAATCACAAGAAGTTTAGCTACTCATTACAAATAAACAACCCATAGACAAATTTTTTATATTCATGACAAGCTAAAATAAAAGATTAAAGCACAAAGAATGAGAAAACTTAGGGAAATAGATAATCTCTCGATTAATCTTCAATCCTCAAGCTCCGATTTGACCCGATTCTTCCCTTGACTCTTCCTAGATGAAGTTGAGCTATTTCTTGAGTTCATGGGTGTATTCCCAGCCTTTTTCCCTCTGGTGTGCGTCCCCAAAAGTGCTATTTATATCCCTTAGAAGCCTAGGTCAATGTGCTGTCAGATTTGGAGTTTTCTGCAAGGACGCACGGGCGTGCTCCCACGCACGGGCTACCCATGCTCAAATCTGTAAGCATTCCCCTGATTTTTACCAACCACGCACGGGTCATGCTCCCATGCACGAGTTACCCGTGCTCAGAGCCGTAGGCATGCTCAAAAGCTTCAGGTGCCTTCAGGTGCGCACGGGTCATACGTCCACGCACGGGTTACCCGTGTGCCTCCCAAACGTCCGAATTTGCTTCTGGGGTCTTCATAAGAGTTGTAGACCTCTCTCTTAGCTTTCCATAGCCACTTGAATCAGCTCAATATCAATTTTGTAGAGAGAGTTATGGCCAAATACTAAACCCTCCCCAGCTTTAGAAATTCCAGACGCGTCTGGACGTTCCTTGAGATAACTCCCCTTGTTGTTTGATCATCCATGCTTCTTTTGACACACGACTCATTACTATGACTCTAGACTCAGTATAGTTGGCTTCCAATTGAGTGTAATCGCTTGATTCTTGATGATTCTAGGTCGCAATGCTCGTATTTGTCACAAAATCACTCCAAATATCATTTAATTCCTACAAAAAGAGCAAAGCGTAATACCTTTTACACGAAGAGCGAATATATACCATTTCATATGAGTTATTGCACGTTTATAAACAATTATAGCCATAAATATGCCCTAAAATACATGCAAACTCACACCTATCACCCAGATGACCTTCGATTCTTGCCCATCTGTTTAGGGCTTGCTTTTATGTACTTGGATATTTCTTGTTTTCTCCTTTCATTTTGAGATGTTTATTTTCCCCATAGGGCAGGATGATATTCCGTTGCATTTACGTTACATCGACGATCTTCCATATGCATATATGTTCTCTTTTATCATTCTTTACTTGCAATATTCGCACGTGACTTCCTTCCGTGGAGGATGTGTTTATATTTAGCGTAGAGATGGACCTATCCTTCGGAAGGAAGTCTTAATTTCTTTGAAATAGCCAGTAATTACTTATGTTTAATGTGATAAAATGCCCTTCTCGAGTCCGGAGGAGGAGCCTCCCGGAGCTCATGGGGCGCCCTTCTCGGATCTCTCGAAATGGCGCCTCATTTAGCTCTTCGCAAGTTCTTGTTTCATTATTTTAATTTCTCTCCACATGCCTTAACATTTTTATGTTCTTTTCCTTGCATGTTTTCATCGTGAAGAATTTGCGAAACCCCTTGTGAGGATGTCCTTTCCCCCTCGGGGTCTTAGACAGAAGAGGTAAATTGCTATAACCCCCATGAGGAAGCCCCTCCCATCCAAGATCTTAGCTGAAAGGGGTCTTCCCACCCGGGGTCTTAGCCAGGTGAGATCTTTTCCTCCGGGGTCTTAGATGGAGGAGGTAAATTACTAGGACCCCTATGAGGAGTCTCTTCCAATCTGGGGTCATATCTGGAAGGGACTTCCCACCCGGAGTCTTAGCCGAGTGAGGTGTTCCCCTTTGTGGTCTTACCCGGAGGATGTGAATTACTAGGACCCATATGAGAAAGCCCCTCCCATCCGGGGTCTTAGCCGGGAGAGATCTTCCCACCTGGGGTGTTACCTGGGTGAGGTCTTCCCCTGTGACATCTTAGCCGAAGGAGGTTATTTACGAGGGGCCCCGTGAGATGGCCCCTCCCATCTGGGGCCTTAGCTGGAAAAATGAGGTATGTTGAGGAGAGCACGCAAATCGTTATTGACCTTGGCCATATTTGGCCGGTAACTGCATTCACAAAATCAAAGTAGAAACGTGAAAGTACTTTTATTCATTATAATGATAAAGTTGTATGCCATGTTGGCAGAAATAGAACTGAAATGTAAATAAATGATTAGCTCCTCTTGGGTGGAAATAAACTGAAAACAGTAAAAAATAACAATTACTAAAATCCCCGAGAGTCCAAAGGAGAGTGGTGTCTAAGGTTGTGTGGTGCTTTCATTGTTCGGTTCAGGGATTTTGCTCATCTTCAAGGTGGCCACATAACACTCCCGAGCAGTCTTAATATCTCCAATAACCTAACCTATTCCAGAGTCCATGGGGAACTTGACTTTAAGTGAATTGTGGAGGATGGCCTTAGAATCGGTTCAGTGGGCCTTCCCAATATCGATTTGTACGAAGAAGGAGCATTTACAATGAGGAAACGGACCATCTTCGTAACGTGAATCTTTGGGCGTCCATGCCCAAAGTGAGCGGTAGGTTGATCTCTCTTGAGGACTTGATCACTTTTTCGGTAAAGCCAATTAGCGGCACAGAAACCGGAGCAATCTGTGCTGGGTCGATCCTCATCTTGTCGAAGGATCCGAAATATGACATCTACTACACTTCCCATATCCACCAAGACCCTACTGACCACAAAGGTGGCCAGCATGACTTATATGACAATGGCGTCTAGGTGGACTTGGGTTTCAGGGATGTATTATTGAGTGCCGAATGTGATAGGCATGCCTTTGGTCTGTTGTGGCTCTATGATTATTTTCTTGAACGGGGTTTCCTCGGGTCGCACCCTTCTCCCCTTGCTACGTTCCTAGAGAGCACTCCGGGCGAACCTCTGGTCCTATGGAGATCACATTAATGACTCCAGCTACATGATTGTCATGTCTTTCCTCCATGTGGGGTTCTGAGCGGCGCTAGTCTTGCTGAGATTATTCTTCGTGTGGCCTTGGATCACGGCTCTAACTTGCTCTGATCTACATAGTCTTTTAGGTGGCCCTTCTGGATAAGTCGATCGATCTCCTTCTTTAGAACAAAGCGGTCCTGTTAGTGTGCCCCTTGTCTCTGTGATATCTGCAGTATAAGTTGGAGCGTGCCTGTGTAGGGTTACTTCTTAGTGGCTGTGGTGGGTCAATTATCCTTTTTTTTCTGGGCAGCTATCAGTACCTCTGCTATCGTAGCATTGAGAGGTTTGTAGCTTGACCCATGATCTTTTTTCGAACTTTACGTGCTTGTCACCGAGTTTGCATCTCGTATGCTTTGGCAATTCTCACAGACGACGCCAAAATGATATTGCTTTTTAGGACAGATCACTCAAAGTCAACGTGTAGATAAAATCACTCAAAGTTAAAATAGTTTTTCCAAACTCTTGAGTTTATTTCATTCATTTTTAGCTCAAGAAAAAACCTCAGATAAAACATTTTAATTTATAATTCAATTAAAAAAAATTTAAAAATAATACCGGGTAAGTGGTTCCAAACCGAACCGACCATTTCCTCAAAAAAAAAAAAAAGAAACCCGAACCGACCCGACGGTTCCAAGTCACATTATGTATTGGTTATATTCTAAGTTCTAACCAATATAACCGAACCGAACACGTCTTGCCGCCAAATAGCGCCACTTTTTATTAATTTCCCCTAAATTTCTTAAATAAACTCAATTTGAGCAGCGGGGTTTTACTTATTTCAAATTTCTCTCCCACTTTTCTCTAAATCCTTTCTTCTTCTTCATGCATACACAGTCCACAGAGGCGTAGAAACAGAATTTGAGTGATGAAGAACAATAATGATGGCGGATACGAACAGAGGTATATTGCCCTGCCTCCGGGTTACAGGTTTCACCCCACTGATGAACAGCTCGTAACTGCATATTTGATTAAGAAGATCAACAACGAGTGGCTGCCCCCCGACTTGGTTCATGTGGTTAATAGGTTGTATGAATTCGATCCTGAGAATCTTGCTGGTAATATTTTTAATCGACTCAAATCTTGGTTATTGCTTGTTAATTATACAGTTTCTCCTTGTTTTCAAGAGTAAGATTTGTTTCTTTTTGAGATTTCACTATCAGGGTGTTTGATTTTCTTGGAAAAAGGATTGACAATTAATGCATGAGTTTCTATGTACGTCGGTTCTTTGATTTTTATTTTCTTTTCCTGTTTGGGGATAATTCTGTTGAAAATTATACATGGGCTCTTTTCTTTCCTGTTTGGGGATATTTTTTATTCTTGAATCTATCATTATATACAGAGGTTTAGTTGTATGATAGTGGAATTTTAAGTTTACTGGATTTATCCTCGGAAGGTACTTTAGGGGATTACAAAGGCTGATAATTTGATGTACCTTGGACTATATACAAGAAAAAGATTTTATTTGCTGTTTTGGGGATTTAATTGGCCAGCAAGAAAGTTAATATTTGTTTGTTGTGAGTTCATGTATTATCATTAATTGAGATATCAAATGATTATTAGTAAAATTTGTTTCCATTTGAGATTTGTGTATCAGGGTCTATATTTTTGTTAATATTCTTGAAAATTACTAAGTCATTGTTTCTTTTGAAAGAAATGCATGAGCTAGTTTCTATTATGGGGTTTATTCTTTTAGTTTCTTTTCCTGCAGTTTGGGGATATTTTTTTTCAAGCCTGGCATTCTAATTTTTGAGTCTTGTATAAGTAGTTTGTTTTGTTTCCTTTTGTTCAATTTTCTTAGATGCTATTAAATCATAGTTTTGGCGACTACGTCTTTCCGTTCAGTTTCTTTCCTGTGTAGTAGTATTTTCTCATCTAGATTCTTGCATTAGAGAGATGTTTAATTGTTTGATAGTGGAATTATAATTTTAATCGGTTTAACTTCAGAACAAAATATCCATTTTTATTTGTTTTGTCTCGGGATACATAGAAGGTGTCTACTCTTGGGGATTACTGAGGCAGATACTTTATGTATCTTGGACTATAAAGGAGGTAAGGTATATAATTTAACTTGCTGTTTAACGAATTTAATTAGCCAGCAAGAATGTTAAAACACTTGTTTGTTGTGAGTTCAAGTATTCTCATTATTGATTTCCAATGATTGTAAGTTCCTTCATTCATTCACAAAATGAACGCTTGCCATACATGAGGACTGTAACATGTGTAATTTGCACCTTCATGAATGAAATCTTTTCTTTGGAGATAATTATTTGTCTGTTACTAAATGACATATTCTTTTTTCCCTCATCCTCAGAGAGGTTTAAAGCATTGGGAGAAGATGAAAATCCTTCATGGTTCTTCTTTTATCCCAGAGGCGAGAAGCATATTCAGCGCTCAAGTCCAAACAGGGATGTTGTGGATGGATTTTGGATGGCTGTTGATTATGAAATTCCTATCCAACACAATGGAAAAGAAATTGCATATAAGATTACATTTGTGTTTGTTAGGGGGATAATGAAGACCGATTGGATGATGGACGAATTCAGAGTGAAAAACCCCCCAGCCCCTGTCCAACCACCAGAAAACAGTAGAAGAGTATGTAGTTTTACCTTTTTTGGTTTTTGTTTTTTCTTGTTTCTCCTCTGTGTTATAATAGACTTTACAAAATGGGATTTAAAAGTAGAAAGTGAAAAGTTACAGTTAGGACTATTGTTACTCATTCCTAGTTATAGATCATCTATAGTTCCCTTTTTTTTCCTGTACAACTGGATATCTATTGTAAAAGCCCTGAGGTTCCATCTAATTACAAAAAAAACCCAAAGGTTTTTGGGAATTGCAAAAAAAACTCGTTGAGTTGTGATTTTCGCTCACATTTCCCCACTTCGTAAGCAAATATATTTCAACCCCCCGATATTTATAGAAATATTACAATGGCCCCTCTTAAATTTTAGGCAGAATCAAACATGAGGTTTTTTTTTTTCCTTTTTTGGTTTTTTGTAATTTTGGAACATCTCTGAGTTTTGTTGTAATTTGACCAACCCTCGGGGTTTTGTTTTGCAATTAATCCTAGAATTAATTGATAATTATGCGGCTGCCAACGTCCTTATTGTTGCAGCTGGACGATTGGGCCCTTTGCAAGCTGTACAAGAAAATAAAAAAACAAGGCAGGAAAAAGAGGAAGAGAGAAGCAAAGGATAAAATGGATGGCGATATGACTTCTGAAACTGATGATAACACTGATGAAGAAACTGATGATAACACTGCTGATGGAACTGATGATAACACTGATGATGGAACTGATGATAACACTGACGACCGTAAAGCATAGACTTACCTGCTGCTATTGGATGTGGATCCCTCAGTAGGATTCTTCAATCCTGGTAAGAGTTCATGCTTGGATGGTGACTAGTTTGATACATGCTTCAAATGAATATTGCACTGCTATGACTAACGAAATTCCTTTGATGGAAGTACAATTTCTTGTAATTTCTCGGGATTCTTTTAGACCTGGTGATAAATTCTGAATTGTTTTTTCCTGATATCTATAATTACTACCCTTATGATTTAGTCTGACATTATTTTTTGTTTTACAGGGTAATTTGTATAACTAATACAAATCTCAAGCATGAGTTTTGTAATTTTGAAAGATAGTTGGACTTTTTTTTTGTAATCAAGCTAAACTTCAGGGACAGTTTTTGTAATTAACCCTGAATTTCTTCCATGATATATAAGATTGAGAATGGTGAAGTTATGGAAATGGTACTTACATGATCCTCTGAGGATTCCAGAGACTGGAATAAGTGTGTAGAATATAAGGGTCACCACTTAAATTCCCCAAGAACTCAAAATCTATCTCCTCATGTGTTGGCCCTTGTGAAGATAACTGCAAAAGAAAAGAAAAATCAGAACCCTCTCGGTCCGTTTCAACCAAGTTTTACGCCTTTCTTTGGATCGGTGGTGCCGGTAAAATCGACAACTCTCATTTTTGTTAGTTTATCATACCTTCTTTCACGTGATTCGGGAGGGTTTACAGGTTGATATTGTGGATACATAAAATGAGCAGTATTCCATGTGCATGATGTTGAGATGGATGAGATGAATGTGACCTGGCTCTACTGTTCCTTCTCCTCCATGAACACTTTGCTCATCATTTTCAACATGCGGTTCTTGATGTATATCCATTTGCCTAAAATGCAACATAATTATAACTTATGCCAACATATAATATAAAATGAAAATGCACATGTCATGTCATGACCTACAGAACCCCTATCTGGGCTCTGATACCACTAAATTGTCACACCCTTACCCTGTAACATATACACTTAAAATACAAATACCAATTTAAATGCATTACCACTGCTTTATTTATCAGAGTGCATATATTTATTATTATTGCAAACATATTGTACAAACACAAACATTATTCCCAAATGAAACGGTTTTTAACACTCATACACACATACATAAGTTATATTACAAACCATTATAGACCACATTCTTATAAACAAGATCCTAAAATGATATGCAAATTGATGAGCTGAGGAAGAAGGATCAAAATCGGCCCGGCCGACTGGATCTATACTTCCACTTGTACAAAAGCTTCACATGTCACTTCATCTACATAATCTAAAAATAGTCAACATTGCAATTGGTGAGTTGCAAGCTCAATAAGTATAATCGAGTAACAAGTTATTTAACATCACACAAGCACATCATCAATACATCTTACACATTCAATTTATATCGTTAATAAATACACAAATGCATATGCTTAGTCATATTCTTTTACTGTTATGGACCATCCATATCCAAGATTAAATCGTGATCACGAATATGGCCATGACACTCTGTAATTCATAACACATATACTTGAGTTCCAAGAACTCGGGGTGGCAGACGGCAGATCAGATTCTAAAATTCTCAAAATCAGAACACATGATTCAAGGATATTGGTGGCCATAACAGAATCCTTTTATCTCTGATGAATGCATATTTCATATCACATAATTCATATCCATATCAGTATCATCAACACATTTTAATATATCTCGATTCCATATCAATATTATCAATACATTTCACATTTCTCACATTCATATCGACATCATCATAATATCACCAAAACAACCATATAATTCACATTTAGAACACATTTGATTCATATTCACAAAAATCAAGACATATGGAATTCATTCCAAAACATCAATCATACAATTACATAAGAGACAAATAACAAATTACAAGATTATACTCACAAGGTGAAGTCCTTATCCCGATTCGTCTACTCAACCTTATTCGCTTCTTTATCGAGATTTTGACCTATAAATATATCAAAAATTCATAATCAAATTTAATATTATATACTAAGTACTAATGAATTCATGTATGTATGCCATGTATGCATTTTAACTAATCACAATTGACAAAACTAAGAAAATATTCAACTAAAACGTCCGAAAATTTCACTCTGGCAGCCTTTAGTATTTTCACCATAACTCTCTGTAGAAAAATGATATTACGATGATTCAAGTTGGAGTGGTAAGCTAATTCAATTTTCTACAACTTTCATGTTTTACAAAACTCCAAATTCGGAGATTAAATCGGTCGAAATAGAGCAATACAAAAGAAAACTGCTGCTGGGCAGAAATAAGGGATCATGTTGTCACCTTATAGTTCATGTAGATTTTCACACCTCTTAATGTATTCAATCACTCCCAAATTTTTACCACAATAAACTAACATGTATAAAAATATAACCATGCCTTCAAATAATTAAAACTCATGATTTTAGACCTTCAAATGCAACTCTCTCTACAACATAGTAAAACAGATTTTTATATTATAGCAACTTTGTGTTTATCTTGTTCTTTCTTGTTTTACAAACCCTAAATCTGATTTTTGACTTCTTAAAACTCAAAAACATAAACTAAACTCATGTATAAATATTTTTATGAACATATATTTAAGATCTAACCATTATATTACATGTATTGAAAGATTAAAGGAGCAAAAATTCACAACTATGACTATATGTGCTATCAAATGTTTATATAGCAAAAATTAACAAAAACTAGATATACTTACCAATTATTTGAGGATATATCCTTCTTAACCAAATATATATATGTAAGATTGCTTTCCTAAATAAAAATCAAAGAAAAGTTGGAAGAATTTTGGATTTTGATGAAGAATGAGCATACGTAAGTTTTTTTTCCTTCCTTTTCTTTCTTTCCTTGTTTTGTTTTGTTTTTTTCCCTATCAATGATGAAACTTCCAGATTCATTTCACCATGTAGCTGTCAAAAATTCACATTAAATAAGCAATAATTCAAAGTTTTCAAAAATTGCACTTTAGCCCTTAAAGTGTATTTAAAATGCATATTGACCCCTCAACTTATGATTAACAATTAATTACATATACATGTATTTAGAAATGTATAATCAACATATATTTGTACTTTATAAACTCAAATAAATCAATTGATGTAATAAAATAAAGCTCAAAATATTTGTTACCTGATTTCTTTAAATAGTGCACAAGTGGTAACCTAATATAATTAAACTAAAAATTGACATATCAAGATTATTCATGTATTCTAATGTCAATATGAAATATTAAGATGCATGTATTTATGTTTATGAATGATATAAATCATGTAAATAAATATGAAAAGTTTCGGGTTATGACACATTATATATGTTGTATTGCTATGTTAAGCTTGCTCTTCAGCATAGGGGAAATGTAGTGTTAAGCTTAGATTATGATGTCTTTGGACATGATCGTACACGTCAACTTGGAAGACATCATTCCCTTCTGTCAGTTAAAGCCAATTTCCTACACGTGCATCTCTATCTACATATGGTAAGAATTGTATGGTTTTAAAATTTATATATTATGCATTTAGTTTTGTACTAATCAATATTATTTTTGAAATGATTGGTAGGCACTTATATAAGAAAATAGTGAAGGAAAACAAGCTTGATAAGTACAGATTCATGGATCCATTGAATATAGGGCATATACCATCAACAAGAGACGATAAAGGTTTTCTTGACAAATAGATGGAACGGAGGGCATGTGTTTTAGCAAACAGCTGAATGGTACTCGGCTTTAACCAACTTGTGTTAGCAAAGATGTAATGTTGGGTAAGTATTTATTTTGGTATCACCTTCGAGTTGCATACTTTAATAACTTGATTATTTCTCTTCACTAACTCTGTATATATTATGTAGTGAACATTGGATTTTGACGGTTATTAACCCTCACAAGGGGGTTGTTTATTTGTTGGGTCCTCTTTTTCGTCGGATGCACAACCCACTTTGGAAACAAATTGTGGATTTGTATGATTTCGTTTTACTTCTCTTTGATTTAGTTTTATGTCTTAATTCATGCCTATTGCGATAATAATGAATGAACTAGTGAATTTAGGGTCATAGTTCAATACGGAAATCCACAAGAATGTCAAGAAGCTACCTATTTGGGACATACTTAAAGAGATATTTTGAACCGTCCAATTTTACATGTTTCTTAAAATTGAATTTTTAAGGCTTTATCATTCCATTTTACAGACAAATCGAATGTATAAATTGGTTTAAATTTTACCTTATTGTTGACTATGTTGAACATTTTTGGTGCTAATGATGATTATAATTGAATTGAGTTGATTTTGTATTTCGAGCTATGGTAGTCTGTCCTTTCAGTATAATTTGTTTAACAACCACTACTTAATTGAGAAGTTGATGATATGCGTAGTCTCTTCCCGGTGAACCGTAAAGAAGTTGATTATAATCGGTTTGATAAGTCGTTGATCTTTCTGGTATTAGATTCTTAGTGATGAACCCCCAACACATGTTTGGGAAAATATGTTTTGCTCTCCGGAGACAATCTCATGTGGAATATTTCGATTTTCATAATTAAATTGATTACAACTAACAATCACAGAAACCAACTCTTTAGAATAGGCTAAGAATAGTTTTCTTCCTGATCATGTGAAACTTCACAGTTTGTACTTAACACAAGAAACAAAATATGGCAGATGTAGCATTTGTATCAGCAATGCCGGATTGTACTGGGGGGAAATTATCTCATTGACCGAATAAATTAAATGCCACTCCAGTGGTAATGCATCCAGTTTCCATGTTTTTTGAATTAATTATTCTCAACATGCCCAGAGAATAGAACCTTGACAGCTGTGGAGCTTTATAAAACTATGCCAAATTATGTTAAAAGAGTGAAAGATTAAAGGCTATGACAGGGAGGACACGAAATTATATTTTTGTCTATAAAAAGACACATGCAGTTATATACATGTGTGTACTTTTATTTTCATCATTGTCTGAAGATTAGAAACCGTCCAAGTTAACACAATTGATGTATTATTTCCATGTTTCTGTATACCTGAACTTGTTTGGGAAGTACAATTCTTTGCTCAGTAATTTTGTATTATCGTTCGGAAAAATCTAAGCTGTTACATGGAGCCAGGTGTGGGACTGACTGCAAAACATTCTATTGTGAATATGTTTTGAATAAGAATTCTGTGAGGAATAGAGATAATTGGTTTGTTGATTTTTTCATTCAAGTGCTATATCTGCTGTTGTGTTTTGGTTTGGTATTTGTGAATTTATAAATTTAGCTTGCTACTCATGTCATTTAAAATTGTTTCAAGCATAGGCTCCTATTCAACCTGATGCATTCCAATGCGGTTATTTTGTGATGAGGTACATGAGGCAAATTGTAGAAGATTCAACTACAGACATGACTTCGTTGCGATCAATGGTAAATTATATTAAAATTTGGCGTTCTCATGTTTTTTGCAAATGTTTAATAATTGGAGCCAATTATAATACCTATGTTTTTTTCTCACAGTTCTCAAATATGGAGTATTCTCGAGTTCAAATTGATGAAGTGCGATCGGAGTGGGCAGAATGCATCCAAGACCATATACATGAGTGAATAGGTATTTTGTTCATAATTATATGCAAATTTTCATAGTTATAAAGAAGGCACATTCTGTAATTGAGTGAATCTAATTTTAATGTAAATTGATGTATATATTTCTTATTTGGAGGCATGAACTTAAATTATGTAAATTGATGTATATACTTATTATTTGCAGGCATGATATTGGAGTGCTTTGCAGCTGCCCTCAATGAATGAATTAGTGTACCTTTGAGAACACTTGTTAGACGTTTTGTTAAACACTTGTTAGAAAATTTATTAAACACTTGTTAGATATATTTTTGATATATTTGTTTTGTTAAACTTTTGCAGACATGTACTAGATACAATCACTTGAATGTCATGTTTTGTTTTAGTTAGTTATATGTTGTTTTCTTGTATTATGTTTGTTTTTTGCATATATGAAATCAAAATTTATATTACCACAGGTGAAAAAATAATAGACACCAAATATAAAATACATTAGCCATGGTCCAAAATTACAACGGTTTTTATGGCTTGTTAAACTGTTGTAATACTTCAAAACCACAACGGATTTGATTTGTTGTTGAAACAGTTACAAAGTACAACGGTTTTAAAGCCTTGTAGAACTGTTGTGATACTTCAACACCACAATGGATATTAACCGTTTTCAAATCCATTGTTGTATCTCATAATTCAAAAACAGATACCAGCCGTTGTCCCAATTGTTATCTTTCAGCATTCAAAGACAACAGATTCTAATCGTTGTCTTTTTATTAACGACAATGGATTTTTGTAACTGTTGTCGTTGAGCGGATTTTTTTACAACACCATCTACGACAACGGCTGATTATTATAATACACAACAAATTATATCTGTTGTTGTTGAGCATTTTTCTTGTAGTGATTTTTGAATGGTTCAAAAGGACAGCCATTTTTGGTATGGGAATGTTTTGTTACAAAATGGTTCATAAATTTGGGACATGTTATTCTCTTGCCGCATCCAATCCATGCACGATTTCTAGACTGTCTTTGCCAAATTTTTGTTTTGTTTTTTTTAAATATCTGATTTTGGGAATACGACTCATAAATTAATTAGCCAAACAATAAATTGTTGAGAGTGGATATGGTTTCTTTTTTTGGTTTTTTAGTACAATGGGGATAGTAGAGGAGGAGACACATCACACATGCACTCCTATGGAATCGAATTTGGGTTAGTGATCGCTCTGACAACACAAGTTTGCAGCACTGGAGCACAATGTTAGTGGATATGGTTTCTTGCCATAGTTTAATTTTTTTTTTTTGACAAAGTCAAAGTTTAAATTTGAAATTGAGATTTTCTTTGCTTTTTTTCTTTTCTGGCTCATTTACCAAATAAATGAAAATGTATTGGTTGGATGAGGTTGAGTAAAATTACAATTTTTTTTCTTTTTTTGGTACATAAAACTACATTTATCAAACATGTTTGAAACTTTGATTTTATTTTATTGTTTTTATAACAAAACTTTGAATTGATATGTAGTTGTGGAGAAAGGTTCTAAGACTAAATGCTTCGGGAGCTTTATCTTTTTTCATTCTTTAAACATGAATGACATCTCAATTTTTATTTTCTTTTTTATTTCAACGCAGACGCATTTCCACACCAGTCGTAGACACAGACCCTACACTACCTTTAGTCTATGAACATCCGTTCTTCCTAGGAATAATTCTATCTTATGGGAGAAGAGAAGACCCGACCTCATGCTCCGCTGTTGTCCAAGTTCGAACATGGGACCTATGAAGCCAAAGCTCCTTCTTGCCACCAGGCATCCTGAAAATGTTATTTCATAAAGAATATTTTAGAAAAGAAAAAAAGATAGTTATTTTTTTTTGAAAGGAAAAAAAAGATAGTTATTAATAATTTCATAAAATGAATACCTTTTGTGGACCTCTCAAAACAAAAAAACATAACATTTGTTGGAGTGAAAAGTATGTATTACCAGTGATTTAAAAATCGGACTGGATCTGTCAGTTCAACCACTTGAACTAGGAACCGATGTTCGGACCGAGCCAATTAGGCATCAAAAACCGTTTTCACAGTTGGATCGGTCAAAATTGGCCAAATATCAGTTGAACCGGCCAAAAAACCAACCAAACCCGGTTGAACCGGTCTATATTTGTTTTTCACTTCTCTTAGTCTTTTATTAACTTTTAGAGTTTAAAATTTCTGTATTCTGCTACATTTATATGATTATTTGAATTTTTAGCTATGTTAGATATTATTTTAGTTGCTTGTTGATGTATTTTCCAATAAAAAAATATACTACATAATAATTGATATATTATAATATTATTTTGTACAATATACAAAAAACATATTCGTTTTTGCGATTGAACTGGTCCGACCGACTGAACCATGAACCGCTAGAATGACCGGGTTTGCTCACGGTCCAATTTTTAAAACACTTTGTATTACTACTATATACACATGTGAGTCAATATCTTCCACATCCACACATTCATAAACGTTTAATAGAAGAAAATCACGCCAACTGACAACAAAATTCAGAAAACAGAAACTGCAAAAGAAAAAAAGATCAAAATTCTATGTTGAAGAAGACGAACATGTTGCATAAATATTTAATAATTACTGCATATATAGCTCTGCGATGATGCATAATTGAATTTCAAATAACTAGCATGTCTAACTATTGTATAAAATTGTGAATAAAGAAATCTGTATAGGCTAGATGTCACACCCATAACGCGACGCGACGACGATCAATCACTTAAACAGAAATAATTCAAAAGTCTAAACCAATGATACAAAACTCCAAGTGAAATAGAGTCTAATACAGCGGAATAAAATACACACAAGTCCGAGTTACATCTCAAGGTCTGACAATATCAAAATACAATCCATCAAAATATCCGAATTTAAACTTACAGTCTAAACTAAAACAGAATGAAGGAGTTCAACAATAACAAAATCAAAAGAAAATATCGCTCGACATCAAAGATTATAGGAACTAGTACAACAGGCGGAGCGCGGGATTCAGTCTGTGGTAGGTTCGACGTCTTCAACGTACTCCTCATCTAAAGGTTAGAAAACAGGAGGGGAAGAGACAAAAATCTCAGTGAATGGGGTGATCGTGTGAGAGTGTGGCGATGTATATAGTTAATGCGAGACAACGGTTGTATGAAAACGCATGAGGTATGATGCATGTTTTCACACATAGTCCACAAGCGTCGTGATAAATATATATTAAGTAATATACTTATACAGTTTAAGAAATAGTTCGTGGTCACACAAGCACTATGATTCAGGCAAGACAGGTAGGATTACGTACTGAATGTAACGCCAATCCTATGCAAACGAGTAAAGGTTGCGTACGGATTTGTAGCGCCAACCAATGCAATACAAGTAGCGGTTGCATACGGATTTGTAGCGCCAACCAATCGGGTCCGATTAACTCCGGAATCATGTGGATCAGACAGCGATTCCTTCGTTCTTCCTTGTAACTTCCCGTTCAAGATGGTACAAGACCTGTCACCTTATCGCTCCATAGGCAAAGACAAAATCCACATTGGAGCTTGCAAGGCTCGGATTCGTCATAATCATGATTATACCTCAAGTACTACGACCCGCTTCCCTTGGACAAACTCCGTCACTCAGTTGCGGGATTAGGATGATGGGGCCAGAGAGTGGAATAGCAGCCGAGCTGCCCGGTTCCATCCCCGACGTATCCATTCCGACTGTGAGCTCGACACACTAAGTTGACTCAGACAGAAAAGTAAGTACACGTTCAGGTAGTCAACCAGGCAGTCGAGTATTATTGATTCAGGGAAGTATTTTAGGAAAGTTTTCAAAAAATCGCGAGTGGCAATTATGGCGTTGGTGGAGTTATTTGGATGAAGATAATTATCGGGAGAATAGGTAATCTTCCCGTTATAAATTTGAAATCGCAAGACGAGGAAGTCGCCCCACGATCGTGTATTATTCAGTCAAGACGATCCGATAAGACAAGGGATTTTTGAGAAAATAAAACATTTTTAATTCATTATTAAAGTCAGAGAGTCCAGGGCTGTTTCTTTAAAAGAAAAAATAATTTGAGTTAGGTCCTTGTTAAAAAGAAAATTTACAATTAGCCCCGTTTTGTAAAAATCACTACTTTTGGGGTTAAAAGTTAAATAAACAAATGTCCCGACCTTGAAAAATTATGAGGTCAGTTCCTAAATTATCTAAATTGTTCAGAGATTCATGTTTTTAAAGTTTGGAGGTCGAGTTTTTATAAAATTCTCACATTGGCCCCAAATTTGTTAAAATTATCATTTCGGGCTCTAAGTTTAAAATAATTGGAACTCACAAACCGGAAGGGCTTTTAATGTGATTCCAGTTGTAAAATGTCACTAAGGTCAGTGGGATATTGGGACAAAAGCAGTTTTTAAAAGAAGCAAGTATAGGTCCCTTAACATTTGAAAATCTCATTTTTGTCCCATTTTGAAATAATTGCCTTTAAGGCTTTTAGGGGTCCAATTGTTATGAAATTTCAACCTTCGGTCCAAGATATAATTATGTTATAGTTAAATTAGTATTTCCAGGTGCATGGACTGCATAAGTCCTGGAAATTTTATTTTGGTCCTCAAGTTTAATCTTTTACAATTTGGTCCCTCAATTTTTATAAAATTACTATCCAAGCTCTAAACACTTGGATTTTTGGAATACACTTAAAATATGTTATTTATAGTCCCTTAAGAGTTAAAATTTCAAATTTTAAAATTAGGGTCTGGTACAGTTTCGAAAATTGCAAAATAGCCCTTAAATTTCTAAAATTTTACAATCTAGTCCTTGGGCTTTTAAGGGTTGATTTTATTTATCTAAAAACTCTTAAAACTTTATTAAAATGTCAAAACATAATTTTTGAACCTGATTTCAGTCCTAAAATCAAAAATTACAGTGGGATCCCTTAAGTTTTATTTTCTTGCAATTAAGTCCACCAACTTTTCATTTTTGCATTTTAAGTCCAAAAGTTGAAATTTAATCAATTATGCTCGAATTGTCCAGGTTATAAATCATTCAAAACATAGATTTCAAGAGTCATACACATGCATATCCTTCTCATACAAAATTTCATCAAGTATAACAATAAAGTGTACATGTATGCCTTATTTTTCGATAAATCGCATTTTTGAGCAACACTTGAGAATTTTTCCAACTTGATACCAGAAAATAACATGCAATACATAATATATATCTCAAGTGCTCAAAATCAAAATACTACATGCATTTTTAAGTAAAACAGCTAGAAGTTGAAAGGATTTTTCCACCCACCTTAAAAATGAACTTATTTGTGAAAGATGAAATAAATCACTCTTGAAGGAGAAGTGACTTAGGTCAGCCCCCTAGGTCAAGGAATACCAAAAAAATGTAGGAGTTAGGAAATGAGGTTAATAATTTAAGGAAAGAAGAAAGAGGTGAAGAGTATTGGTAAAACTATACTTACCTTGTGTAGTAGATGAAATGATACTAGTAGAGGTCTCAAAATGGGTCTCTTTGCTCACTCTTAAAACAACTCTTAAGGTCAGCCCCTAAAAGTCCAAAAATGAAAATGGAGTATCAAAATTTTGGAAAATAGAAGAGAAGAAGAAAATGTACTAAAAATCCCATTTCTTACCTTCTAGTCCAAATTCCTTCACAATTTCTTGAGGTCTAGTCAAGATGGTTCCAAGTCTCTATTATATTCAAGTTGTCTTCTAAGTGTACCTCAAACCAAAAATCAAACTTAGGTTAAGAAGTAAAGAGGATGAGCTAGAAATATCAAAATGGATTGAAGAAGAAAATTCCTTACATTGTAGTAGTGATAGTTTCGAAAATAAAAAAGTAAGAAGAGTTTTTGTGTTTTTGTTAAGTGTTTGAAGAAAGAAGAAAGTGTTTGTGGATATGAAGAAATTATTCTTGAAGATATGAAGAAAGTGTGTTTGAAGATATGAGGGAGGTGTGTTTGAAGATATGAAAAAATGTTTGGAGATATGAAGGAGGTGTGTTTGAAGATATGAAGAAATGTTTGAATATATGAAGATTGTTTGAAGATATGAAGAATGTGTGGTTTGAAGATATGAAGATTGTTCGAAGATTTGAAGAATGTGTGTTTTGAAGATATGAAGATTGTTTGAAGATTTGAAGAATGCTTGTTTTGAAGATATGAAGATTGTTTGAAGATTTGAAAAATGTGTGTTTGAAGATATGAAGATTGTTTGAAGATATGAAGAATGTTTGAAGATATGAAGAAATTTGTAGAGAGAAGTAGGAGAATGTTTAGAGAGAAGAGAGAGGATTTTTTTGCTTGGGAGATTAATGATAGATAATGGGAATAATTAGGGGTTTAGGGTAAAAAAATAACTAGCTGTCTTTATTAGGGACATGAAGCCAAAAGCTAGGTTTTAGAGGGAAATTTAAAATTCATTTGTTTGACTAAGGGGTTAGTGGGATTTGTAGGAAGATTTTTAGTTGTAGGCTTGCAAGACATAAAATAAAATAGAAATGAAATTATCAAAAAAATTTTTATTTTTTTGTCCAATAATAATTTAGTTGAGAGATACAAAATGATAAAATAGTGATAGAAGAAAAATTGAGTTATTTTCCCCATTTAAAGTGGTAATTTCGAAAATTAGGAAACAAAAAGAAAAAAAATTGGTTTCTTTTCTTTATAAAATTGAGGGAAAAAAATAAAATGTATAAATATCTATAATTAAATATTTAGAAATTTAAAATAAAGATGTGAAATAAGAAATGTGTAATCGAAAAATAAATTGGAAGTTGGTTGGGTGAAATATAGAATAAGATGAAATATTTGGATAAGGATCGAAATGTACTCCTAAATTTTCGAGGGTCTAATATTTCTAAAGTCGTAGTAGAGGAGAATATAAAATTGCTAAGCTCCCAAAATGCGAAATGCGTAATTGACGTTGGAAGAAATAAATAAAAGTAGAGTCGCGTTTCATTAATAATAGGTTTGTGATACATTGCCGAATAAATAATCACTACATAACACCGTATCTCACGTTGTTAAAATTCGGGGCCTCACATTCACCCCTCCTTAAAAGAATTTGGTCCTCAAATTCTCGTCAGAACAACTCTGGATATTGATTCCTCATGTATTCTTCCATCTCCCACATTGCGTCTTTGTCTCGGTTGTGGTTTCGCCATACCACTTTAACCATTAGAATCTCTCTATTACGCAACTGATGTATCTGTTGGTCAATGATCTAGATTGGTTTCTCGATGTAGGATAAATTTTCCATCATAGGAGGAGTATCTTGGTGATGATACGCTCGGGATCTGGTTGATACTTCTTTAACCTCGATACATGGAATACATCGTGCATTCTCGCATACTGTGCTAGTAACTCGAGTCGGTAGGCTAACTTCCCGATCCTCTGCAAAATTTGTAAGGTCCAACATATCTCGGGCTCAACTTGCCTTCTTTCTTCAGATTGATCAATCCTTTCTGTGGAGAGAGTCTGAGAAATACTTCATCTCCGGCTTCAAATTCCAAGTCCTTTCTCTTCTTGTTTGCGTAACTCTTTTGGCGGCTCTAAGTTGTGCGGATCCGTTCCTTGATCAGCTTGACCTTCTCCATGGCCTACTGAACTAAGTCGACCTTTGGAATCGAGGGCGACTTTCGTTTCTCTTTTGGAGTCCATTGGTCATCAATCTCCCAGTGTAATGGAGATCTACACTTTCGCCCGTACAAGGCTTCGTAGGTGCCATCCCAATTGTGGCACGATTTGTTATTATAGGCAAACTCGGCCAATGGTACGTGTGAATCCCAACTTCTTTGAAATCCAACGTGCGGTGCTCGCAAAGATATCTTCCAGGGTTTGAATCATTCACTCGTGACCGCCATCGGTTTGTGGATGTCTTTGCTATCTTTGAAACTTAGCGAGGTACCCAATTCCTCGTGCAAGCACTTCCAGAATATGGAGAAAACCTCGGGTCTCTGTCTGACACAATGTCGACTGGCACTCCATGTAGTCGAATGATCTCTCGGATATAATCTACACAAGTTTCTGCAAGCTGTCGGTTTTCTTCACGGGTAAGAAGTGTGAAAATTTCGTGAGTCGGTCTACGACTACCCATATAACATCATGGCCTCCTCTGGTCCTTGGTAGACCTGTCATGAAGTTCATCGTTATGTGTTCCCATTTTCACTCGGGAATTCTCAACAGTTGTAATAAACCAGATCGTCGTTGGTGTTCTGCTTTTACTCGTTGACAAGTCAAACATCTCGCAACGAACTCTGCTACCTGGTTCTTCATGTTTACCCACCAATAATTCCGTTTCAAGTCCTTATACATCTTGTTTCCTCCAGGATGTATAGTGTATTTCGAACGGTGTGCCTCTGCGAGGATTCTATTCCTAATTTGCTCGTCACTCGGTACACAAACTCGATTTTTTGGAATCTAATAATTCCATCTTCATGTACCGAGAATTTTGAACTCTCTCCCTTAAGTATCTTTTCTTTAGGTTTTTGAAGATGCACATTTGTTCCCTGTGCTTCCTTGATCTCGTTCAGCAGATCGGGTTTAACCGAAATGTTAGCACATGAAATATGAGTATTGGTTCTCGTCGGATTCCAAGTGCTCAGCTCTTCTAATGATTTTCACTCTCGAATCATTAGTCCGGCTAAACTCACTTTCGCTCAAGGCAAGGCATCGGCTACTATGTTAGCTTTCAGGGATGGTATTGAATATCAAAGTGATAGTCCTCAATTAACTCCATCCATCTCTGTTTGCCGCATTGAGGTCTTTATGAGAGAATAGATACTTCAAGCTCTTGTGATCTGTGAATATTGTGAATGTTGCTCCGTGGAGATAGTGCCTCCATTTCTTTAACGCGAATACTGTGGCTGCAAATTCCAAGTCATGTGTTGGGTAATTGGACTCATACGGCTTGAGCTTTCGTGATACATAAGCTATGACCTTTCCTTCCTGCATGAGCACTGCTCCTAGTCCTTCCTTTGATATATCACTGTAGACGACAAAGTTTTTGTTCCTTTGGAAGGGCTAAGACGAGTCGTAGTGAGTCGTTTCTTCAGCTCTTGGAAACTAGCCTCACACTTGTCATTCACACAAACTTGACTTGCTTCTCGGGTTAGTCGAGTGAGTGGTCCAAACTATCTTGGGGAAATCCCGAATAAATCTTCGATAATATCCAAACTTGTCCTAAGAAACTTCGATCTCTCTGTTCTGCACTCGGGTATTTCCATTCAACCACTGTCTGTACCTTCGAAGGGTCTACGGCAATCCCATTGTCGGATACTAAGTGTCCCAAGAATGCGACTTCACTAAGCCAAAATTCGCACTTGCTGAATTTTGCATACAGCTTCTGCTCTCGTAGTATCTTCAAAACAATTTTCAGATGACGTTCATGCTCTTTTCTAGACTTAGAGTATACGAGTATGTCATCAATGAATATCACTACGAATTGATCCAAATAAGGTTGAAAGACTCGATGCATCAGATCCATAAATGCTGTTGGTGCGTTCGTCAGACCGAAAGACATCACTACAAACTCGTAGTGTCCATATCTTGTTTGAAATGCCATTTTGGAAACGTCTTCTTCACGGATTTTCAGTTGATAATATCCTTGTTGTAAATCAAACTTCGAGTACACCGTCGCTCCTTGAAGTTGATCAAATAGTTCGTCTATCCTCGGGAGGAGATATTTAGTGGTAACATCTAGTCGAGATCGTATAATAGTCACATCCTTAATGTATCTTATCCGTGATACCTAAACCACAAGTCAAATTCCCTTACTTAAACTTGTGCAAGTACTTGAGAATGAATAACACAAGGCCATTATCATTGATCAATATACTTAGTGATTCCCCTATTATCATTTTCCCCAAAGTAAGATCATTAGGTGTCTAAATCCCATAATATATCACATCCAAATCATATACATATCAAGAGATATCCTCATATTCTTCGAGTCTTACCATATCAGGCATTATAATCTCTAAATCATGGATTTTCTAAATCACCTAACGTCCAAATAGAGGAATATTCGGATATCTTAACACTATAACAGCCCAAAAGAGTTCAAATATTCATCCAAGATTCAACTTATGTTATCTAGTAGCGGTACCCAATCCAAGGTCAGAGGAACCTATCCTGGGTCAGCTCGGTCTAAGTTTCCATCTTACTAGCCGAGCTCTGATACCATAATTGTCATGCCCCAAACGCGACGCGACAACGTTCAATCACTTAAACAGAAATAATTCAAAAGTCTAAACCAATGATACAAAACTCCAAGTGAAATAGAGTCTAATGCAGCAGAATAAAATACACTCAAGTACGAGTTACATCTCAAGGTCTGATAATATCCGAATACAATCCATCAAAATATCTGAATTTAAACTTACAGTCTAAACTAAAACAGAATGAAGGAGTTCAACAATAACAAAAGCAAAAGAAAATGTCGCTCGACATCAAAGATTATAGGAACTAGTACAATAGGCGGAGCGCGGGATTTAGTCCGTGGTAGGTTCGACGTCTTCAACGTACTCCTCATCTAAAGGTTAGAAAACAGGAGGGGATGAGACAGAAATCTCAGTGGATGGGTTGATCGTGTGAGAGTGTGGCGATGTATATAGTTAATGCGAGAAAACAGTTGTATGAAAACGCGTGAGGTATGATGCATGTTTTCACACATTGTCCACAAGCGTCGTGATAAATATATATTAAATAATATACTTATACAGTTTAAGAAATAGTTCGTGATCACACAAGCACTATGATTCAGGCAAGACAGGTAAGATTGCGTACTGAATGTAATGCCAATCCTATGCAAACGAGTAAAGGTTGCATACGGATTTGTAGCGCCAACCAATGCAATACAAGTAGCGGTTGCGTACGGATATGTAGCGCCAACCAATCGGGTCCGATTAACTCCAGAATCGTGTGGATCAGACAACGATTTCTTCGTTCTTCCTTGTAACTCCCCGTTCAAGATGGTCTAAGACCTGTCACCTTATTGCTCCATAGGCAAAGACAAAATCCACATTGGAACTTGCAAGGCTCGGATTCGTCATAATCATGATTATACCTCAAGTACTACGACCCGCTTCCCTTGGACAAATTTTGTCCCTCAGTTGCGGGATTAGGACGATGGGGCCAGAGAGTGGAATAGCAGCCGAGCTGCCCGGTTCCATCCCCGACATATCCATTCCGACTGTGAGCTCGACACACCAAGTTGACTCAGACAGGAAAGTAAGTACACGTTCAGGTAGTCAATCATGTTTGATACATGTTTTTATCTTAATTTTGATGATTTTATTTTTTCACCAAAACAATGTTTTTAAAGGTTGTCCAAATACTCCTAAATGATTTAAAATGGTTTTAATATTTTCCGGAGTATTTTCTCAAGTTTATTAATAATAGACAACACTTTTATCAATGAGTTTTTACTCCTATAACATGTTCCTAAAGGTTGTCTAAATACTCTCGATCGGTTTAAAATGTTTTTACTAAATTTTCGTAGTATTTCTTGAGTTTTATTTTCGACAAAAATTGGACAATATTTCTGTCTCGTGGTCGACCGGTCGCCTTATAGGGCAACCCGTACCTGAAGATGTTTTTAGAAACAGAAAATGAGACGGAAGTAAAAACAAGCAGGTCGACCGCCGCCTGGCGTCGGCCGTCGCCGCCGATCGGCCGGTACTGCAAGTTTCATTTTGAAACAGAACATAACCTCTTCATTTTTTGATTAGGGGGACCGGTTGAGACAGGGGTCGACCGGCCGGCCACGTCGACCGGGCCGCCTGTTGATTTTTTCAAAGTGCTCTTATTTCTCTTATTTCTGTGCGACCGGTCGCCCTATGTATTGACAGCAAAAATATGACCGTTTGACAGTAGGCACATTTCCTTAAATTGTGGGATTGATTTCTAACAGCTATATTCTTGATTTTAATTGTATTTTTCTGTAGATTTTCAATCCCCAAGAGGAGCCTATGCTTGATCAATCATCTCCTATAAATAGAGGAAGTTTTGGAGCAACCAACACAACAATTGTGATACAACACAACAAGATACACTTCAAGCAAACACTTGGTCTTTCATTGTTATTATTCTTGTTGTAAAATTGCCTAGCTTATCACTTTCACATCCTTGAGGTCTAGGCTATTCTTGATTACACTTCGCACTCAAATTGTAATATTAATTATTGAGTTGTAATCTTGATTTTTGGTTATCATTCAAACACAAGATATCCTTGTGAGTGTTCTTGTGGAAAGAGCACACTTGGATGATCTAGGTGATAGGTGCAAGAAGATTGTGGGGATCTTCTTATTGAGGTGTTGAAGAATTTGGTATTCTTCAAGGTTGAAGATTGTGGTAATCTCCAAAGGTGGTGTTGAAGAAGAGTGTGGTGCTCTTCAAGGTGTTGTAAGTTGAATTTGTATTAATTTTGGTAATTAATAAAATTCTTTTTCTTTTTGAAATCCATCCCGGATATACTGGGGTGGTAGAGGATTAGGCCCTAGGTGGGTTGAACCTCTTTAAATTAACGTGTGTTGTTTACATTTCGCACCTTTATCATTGTGTTTGAGCATTCGATTGCAAAAAGAGGGCGAAATTGAAAAGATGGAGATAATCTATTCACCCCCCCTCTAGATTATCGTAGCCGCTTGGACTTACAAGTGGTATCAAAGCCAAACTCTTTGGCAAGCTCGTTTCACATCGCGAGTAAAGAGAAACGATCATCGGCTACGAACGAAGCTCATCTATCCGGCTCCTCCATCACCAAGCCACCACTATTTGATTCCAAAAATTTCAATTTTTGGAAAGAAAGAATGGAATGCTACTTAAAAGGTTGCGGGTTCGACATTTGGAACACCGTCATAAACGGAGAATCCATTCCGACGAAAGATACACCACACACCTCAAAAGGCTTCAAAAAGCTCAATGATGAAGAAAAGAAAATCATCTCCTTAAACGGTAAGGCTTTAAATATTTTGTATTGTTCATTTACTAATATAGAATATGAACATATGGTAGGAATAAAATCGGCACATGAAGTATGGCAAAAATTAGAAGCCATCTATGGAGTATTTGCAAATGAAAGGAGTCAAACAAAAGCATCTACTTCTCAAGATCATACAAGCTCATATCTAAGGAATAAGCCTCCTACAACTTCCAATTATGAAGAAGTTGAATATTGTTTTATGGGCATCAATGAAGAAAATGAGGTATGTCTTAAACCCTCTACTTCCTATGATATTGTCATTCAAAATGATTATAGTGATTTGCAAATTGATTATGATGAACTTCAAAATGAATTCCAAAGCTTACTTGTTAAATATAAAAATTTGAAAAAGGAATTCAATGTAGTGAAAAATAATAAGGATAGTTTATTTACTTCCTATGAATCACTATCATGTGCTCACACCACCACTCTTGACAAGGTAAGAAACCTTGAAAAAGAAAATAGTACTCTTGTTGAGAATATTGATTGCATGAAAAAGGATTTATTAAAATCCAACTTGAGTACCAATAAAATGTCCAATATTGTTGATATTCATAATTGTGATAAAGGACTTGATCATAAGCCTAATGGTGTTAATCATATGAAAAAGGATCAAGTCACTATCCATATTGGTCATTATGCTCCTAGAATTATTACTTGTTTTTATTGTGGCAAAAAGGGTCATACGGCTAATTCTTGTCGGGCTAGAAATAGCTCTAAATATTGTTGGAGACCTAAAAGTCTCAAAGCTAATCCTAAAGGACCCAAACACATGAGGGTACCACAAAATAATGTGTTATTAGGTACCCGGCGAAGCAAAAATCGGAGAAAATTCATGCCACCAAGAAAACATCAAATAAACGTTTCATTTGATCAAAGAAGGAGAAACTACTCTCAACAAAGCCAATTTCCAAGAAGAGCGTATAATCAAAAATGGGAAGAACACAATCCTTGGAAATGGCAAAGACATCATCAACAAGATGTTTTTCAAAGAAAAAGAAACCATCAACAATGGGAAGGTAACCAACCTTGGAAATGGAGTAATCAAAGAAGTCATCATCAACAAAGTGACTTCTCAATGGGAAGATATCATCAAGAATGGGAAAGACATAACCCATGGAAACGGAGCAATTGGTAAACCGTATCTCTCCATTTATATATGCATTTTATTTTTGTTTTTATCTCAATTGCAAAATGAGTTTTCAAATTTTTTTAAAGGTCTTTAATATATATTTGTGCTTTTAAAAAATATTTTTGAAAAAGAAGACCTTATATGATGTTTTTAAAACTCTTGTGCATTTTAATTAGACTTATGTGGCTTATCATCTCTTATGAAATCTTATAGCATAAGCTCTTTTTGATATCTCCTATTAGTTGCCTACACTTGTATTTTCTATGCAAATGTTGTCTAAGAATTGTGTAGGATACATAATTCATAATCATTACGTCATCAAGTTTCTTAAACTATCGAGGTATGTCTACTCGTATTTTCCTTTAAACTCGATATTATGCTTATGCACATATCTTTTAAGATATTTCACTTTAACCCCTTAAGTGCCCCTATATGATTTTGCAAATATTCTCTTAAAAAGGCACTACTTGTTATGTCTCGATTTTCTCGATTATATATTTTCCCTAAACCCATATTTGTTGGATATAACCCAATAATACTCTTTTTGCAAAGTTTTAAAACTTTTGGGGTGAAAAATCGAATTTTGGAAAACTCTGGGGAAAGGAAAATTACCTGGGACGGTCAAAGCAGGGGCGACGGTCGCCCTGCACGTCGATCGGTCGCCCCCTACCTCGACCGGTCGCCCAGGCTATTTTTACAGCTTTAAAACATTCTGTCTTCAGCTCTTAAAACAGACGCAGGATATTTTCTCAAACCCTTATAACAGCGATTTTTTCCCCTTTCTTCAAAATCTTCAATTCTTCATCATTTTTCACGATTCTTGTTGCTAATCGTCTTATTTTCATAAGAATATTACATATATGGCTCCCCCAAAGAATTCCACCGGTCGAAATCCCATCTCCAAGCGTAGAAGGGGCGGAGAGGGTTCGTCAAGAAATCGGCAAGAGAAAGCCGAACAAAGGGATATTCGAGCCGCTCAAAGAAACGTGGCTCAAGAAGGTGATGATGTTCAAAATCCCATTCTCTATCGGGCCCAAATTACCGAGCTATGCGGAACGATTTCGCTCCAAAATTGCCGATGGGCGAAAGGTAAAAAATCCTTTGTTACTCAAGCCTCTAATTCCCACAATGTTCTTAATTTCATCAATAAATATGCGGAATGGTATTATGAGGACTCGGGAATGGGAGGAAAGTCTATTGTTCGGACTAAAATGTGTCGTTTTAGTTCATTTACAAATGAGTATCCTACAATTAGAGGATTTTTTGAGGAGCAAGGTTGGATGTATTTATGGGAACATGCTTATGTGTTGTATGATGATGATATTATCCAACTCTTTTATGCCAATATGTGGGTCGAATATGATGTTGAAATGAAGCCTATAGCCGTAAATTCACTTATAAGGGGACGACATTTTAGATGGACTCCCAATGATATTTGCCGGTTTTTACGTGTTAGAGAAGGTGGTTGGGATTATTTCTCTTGTGGGACTTGGAATGATGAAATGTTGGGGGTGTCAATGAAAGAAGTGAAGACCTATTTGGGAGTATGGCCAAAGTACTCTTTGTTGGCAATGACACTTGAGCATCGTATTTTGTCGGTCATTGTTGCATATTGCATTTGTGGTAAGTCGGGAAAGATGCCTAGCAACATGGATTACTTTTTGACGTATAAGATTGCTAGGAGGGAACCGCTTAACTTTGGTGCCATACTTATTCAATGTCTAATTGAGTCCATCACTCAAGGTAATAAGAAGTTAGTTATGGGAAATTGGATTTGTAAACTTCGTATTCAATCGGGACTTCCTTCGTCGGAGTGTAACTCGGAAGTATTCCAAAATGACTTCGACATTGATAATATCTCCCAAATGGTCACGATGCGCAAGAATATGGACATCCGACCAACCAAAATGTCTAGAGGAAGAGGTCAAGAGTCCCCCGATCCTAATGACTTCTTTGATGACACCGAGGCCGCAAGATTGGCGGAAGAAGGCGAACCGAGCAATCCGGAGGGTAATACCGGTGCTCAACCGCCTAAGAGGTATACTCAAGCCGAATTTGATGAGATGAGGGCTTTTCATGAGACGAGGTATGAGGCTTTGGAGCAAAAGACCTCCAAAATGCAAAAGTCTATCGGCAAGTTAAAGAAATTCATCAAGGACTTTATTCCCGGATCTTGTTTCTCCTCGGATGAGGAATGATGTCCCCACCCCCTTTACTTTCTAGCATTTTCATTATTGATGCTTTGTATTTTTATGAACTCTTGTAAAACTCTTTTGTACTAATGATATTTGCTTGTTTTCTTAAAAGGGTTAAAATTGCAAGTTGATAATGACTTGTGGATGATCATTATTTTGATGGAGTATTTGATGATAAAAATACTCTTATATGGCATGGTTTGAATATTGGTATGAAGTACTTGATGGTAAAAGTGCTTATCTTAATGCTTTGATCTTTATGCTTAGATGGATATGTTGGGACATTTGATACATGTATTGTTTAAAGCATGACTAATTACTTGATGGATGCTCTAATTTTTTTGGCATTTGTAATGCCTTAATCATTCTTAGCTTATCTCAATTGGGTTGAACCCTTGAGAATCTACTTTGAGCTTCTTATTTGATAAACAAATTGTTGCATATGTTGCATAGGATCTTATTGAGCTTTGGAATGAGGTTGATTGATGACATGAAATTTTTTGGCTTGAAACCTTTACAAGGTTATATACAACCTCTTTTATTTTTCACGCGCACAAGGTGTTCGATGAAATGTCGCAATGAAACTTTCAACTTCTACATGATTCTCTTGCTTCAAAATGTCTTAAAATCTTTTTGAAATCATGTTTTTAGCTAACTAATGAGCTTTTGGATCTCCTTTGTTACAATTCTCCCATTTTCCTTGGACGTTATGTATAATTTGCTCGATGGTTGATAAACCGTCTCGTTTGCGCACTTTGATATATTTGTATGATGTTTTTATCATCCTAACATTCTTTTTGATGATTCCAAAGGGGGAGAAACAGGATATTGGCTCATTAGCTCAAAGAAGCTAATAAAAGCTTGTCATAAAAGCTATAAGCTATGGCTCATAAAAGCCATAAGTTGTGATTTGTTTTTAGTCCAATTGTTGCTTGATGGACTTATATAATTGCTTAATGATGTTTTGTGACAGGGGGAGCTTATAAGCTCTTGAACAAATTGTAAAAGCTAAAGCTTTTAGCTTATGGATAATTGCTTTTACATTATTCTTGATGTGCTTGTTGATAGGGGGAGCTTGTGCTTATTATTGAAAATATTTACTCCCTACTTGGTTGCTTTAATATTTTTGGAAATTTTGGTTGCTTCCAAACGGTCAAATGTTTTTACCGGAAAATCATTTCTAAAATTGCTCTCTTAGTTTGTGTAAAAATTGTTTTGGTTTGTAATCATCAAAAAAGGGGAGATTGTTTGATACATGTTTTTATCTTAATTTTGATGATTTTATTTTATCACCAAAACAATGTTTTTAAAGGTTGTCCAAATACTCCTAAATGATTTAAAATGGTTTTAATATTTTCCGGAGTATTTTCTCAAGTTTATTAATAATAGACAACACTTTTATCAATGAGTTTTTACTCCTATAACAGGTTCCTAAATGTTGTCTAAATACTCTCGATCGGTTTAAAATGTTTTTACTAAATTTTTGGAGTATTTCTTGAGTTTTATTTTCGACAAAAATTGGACAACATTTCTGTCTCGTGGTCGACCGGTCATAGGGCAACCCATACCTAAGATGTTTTTAGAAACAGAAAATGAGACGGAAGTAAAAACAAGCGGGTCGACCGTCGCATCAGGCGTCGGCCGTCGCATCAAGGCGTCGACCGTCGCCGACCTGCAAGTTTCATTTTGAAACGAGAATATAACCTCTTCATTTTTGATTAGGGGACCGGTTGAGACAGGGGTCGACCGGTCGAAGCCTACGTCGACCGGTCGCCCTATTGATTTTTTCAAAGTGCTCTTATTTCTCTTATTTCGTGCGACCGTGCCATCTATGTATTGACAAAAAAATATGACCGTTTGAAATGAGACACATTTCCTTAAATTGTGGGATTGATTTCTAATGACTATATTCTTGATTTTAATTGTATTTTTCGTAGATTTTCAATCCCCAAAAGGAGCCTATGCTTGATCAATCATCTCCTATAAATAGAGGAAGTTTTGGAGCAACCAACACAACAATTGTGATACAACACAACAAGATACACTTCAAGCAAACACTTGGTCTTTCATTGTTATTATTCTTGTTGTAAAATTGCCTAGCTTATCACTTTCACATCCTTGAGGTCTAGGCTATTCTTGATTACACTTCGCACTCAAATTGTAATATTAATTATTGAGTTGTAATCTTGATTTTGGTTATCATTCAAACACAAGATATCCTTGTGAGTGTTCTTGTGGAAAGAGCACACTTGGATGATCTAGGTGATAGGTGCAAGAAGATTGTGGGGATCTTCTTATTGAGGTGTTGAAGAATTTGGTATTCTTCAAGGTTGAAGATTGTGGTAATCTCCAAAGGTGGTGTTGAAGAAGAGTGTGGTGCTCTTCAAGGTGTTGTAAGTTGAATTTGTATTAATTTTGGTAATTAATAAAATTCTTTTTCTTTGAAATCCATCCGGATATACTGGGGTGGTAGAGGATTAGGCCCTAGGTGGGTTGAACCTCTTTAAATCAACGTGTGTTGTTTACATTTCGCACCTTTATAATTGTGTTTGAGCATTCGATTGCAAAAAGAGGGCGAAATTGAAAAGATGGAGATAATCTATTCACCCCCCCTCTAGATTATCGTAACCGCTTGGACTTACAAATCATGCAGTTGAGTATTACTGATTCAGGGAAGTATTTTAGGAAAGTTTTCGCAAGACGAGGAAGTCGCCCCGCGATCGCGTATTATTCGGTCAAGACGATCCGATAAGACAAGGGATTTTTGAGAAAATAAAATATTTTTAATTCATTATTAAAGTCAGAGAGTCCATGGCTGTTTCTGTAAAAGAAAAAATAATTTGAGTTAGGTCCTTGTTAAAAAGAAAATTTACAATTAGCCCCGTTTTGTAAAAATCACTGCTTTTGGGGTTAAAAGTTAAATAAATAAATATCCCGACCTTGAAAAATTATGAGGTCAGTTACTATATTCTCTAAATTGTTCAGAGATTCAGGTTTTTAAAGTTTGGATGTCGAGTTTTTATAAAATTCTCACATTGGCCCCAAATTTGTTAAAATTATCATTTCGGGCTCTATGTTTAAAATAATTGGAACTCACAAACCGGATGGGCTTTTAATGTGATTCCAGTTGTAAAATGTCACTAAGGTCAGTGGGATATTGGGATAAAAGCAGTTTTTAAAAGAAGCAAGTATAGGTCCCTTAACTTTTGAAAATCTCATTTTTGTCCCATTTTGAAATAATTGCCTTATAAAATTACTATCCAAGCTCTAAACACTTGGATTTTTGGAATACACTTAAAATATGTTATTTCCAGTCCCTTAAGAGTTAAAATTTCAAATTTTCAAATTAGGGTCTGGCACAGTTTCGAAAATTGCAAAATAGCCCTTAAACTTCTAAAATTTTACAATCTAGTCCTTGGGCTTTTAAGGGTTGATTTTATTTATCTAAAAACTCTTAAAACTTTATTAAAATGTCAAAAAATAATTTTTGAACCTGAGTTTAGTCCCAAAAATCAAAAATTACAGAGGGGTCCCTTAAATCTTATTAGGAGAATGTTTAGAGAGAAGGGAGAGGATTTTTTTGCTTGGGAGATTAATGATAGTTAATGGGAATAATTAGGGGTTTAGGGTAAAAAAAATAACTAGCTTTCTTTATTAGGGACATGAAGCCTAAAGCTAGGTTTTAGAGGGAAATTTAAAATTCATTTGTTTAACTAAGGGGTTAGTGGGATTTGTAGGAAGATTTTTAGTTGTAGGCTTGGAAGACATAAAATAAAATAGAAATGAAATTATCAAAATTTTATTTATTTTTTTGTCCAATAATAATTTAGTTGGGAGATAAAAAATGATAAAATAGTGATAGAAGAAAAATTGAGTTATTTTTCCCATTTAAAGTGGTAATTTCAAAAATTAGGGAAAAAAAGAAAAAAAACAATATTTGGTTTATTTTCTTTATAAAATTGGGGGAAAAAATGTATAAATATCCATAATTAAATATTTAGAAATTTAAAATAAAGGTGTGGAATAAGAAATGTGTAATCAAAAAATAAATTGGAAGTTGGTTGGGATGAATTATAGAATAAGATGAATTATTTGGATAAGGATCGAAATGTACTCCTAAATTTCCGAGGGTCTAATATTTCTAAAGTCGTAGTCATTCGATCGAGCATTAATACTAGAGGAGAATATAAAATTGCTAAGCTCCAAAAATGCGAAATGCGTAATTGACGTTGGAAGAAATAAATAAAAGTAGAGTCGCGTTTCATTAATAATAGGTTTGTGATACATTGCCGAATAAATAATCACTACATAACACCGTATCTCACGTTATTAAAATTCGGGGCCTCAACTAGACACACCTTCAAAGATGTTATTTTTAAGGTATTAATTTTCTCCCACAAGGTGTAAATGGTCTCAGGGAATTAACCCGCAGGATATGTTCCAAGATTACACATATTAGAATTTCTGGAGGAAGAATCACAAATTGTAAATTAACAAAATAGACATAAAGGAAGAAGAAAGAACACTCAAGAAACAAGACTTATTATAAATCAAATCTTAAAATTAAATCAAGTTCTGCAGCCAACTTTGGGCAGTCATGTGACGAATAATTCTTTAGAATCTTAGGGTCGGATTTAAATGAAATTATGAAAGATGGGATTTTCAGTTATGTCATGGAGGTCTAGGGTGAAATTTACCATAACATGCCTAACGAAAAAATTGGGATTATAGTTAAGTTTATAATTGATTTGAATTTTACCGTAATTATTTTCTTTGGGGGGGACGATAATTCATATCAGGTTTTACTTGATTAGTTTCACATATAATCATTTCGTGATATTTTGTAAAAGATAATTAATTATCAAATTATTAACCGATTAGCCAAGCTTGAAAAACAATGGACTACAAAAAGAATATATATATATATATATATTTTTAGTTTTTAAGTGTACATCAATTTCCTCTTAACATCTCGGCTATCAACTCGGTACCACCTTAGTTGTATCATCAAAGATTTAAAATTTGGTTTTAAAAGCTCTTTGTCAATGGGTTGTAAAATTGGGCCCTTTGCAATTAAGTGGCAGGAAATATGACATAACTTTTAAAAATTGAATGATGGCTTAAAAAAACAATAAATAAAAAAAATTATTGTAACTAACTATTGGTACAAATAACATGATCAAATCTAAAATTTTAATTTATTTCGGTAATTTTAAAAAATTTGCAAATTCAAAAAAATATTCATCAAAAACGACAATTTTGGCTTGAAAAAATCACATTCCCCACCATGATGTTCAAATTTTAAAAATTTCGATTTTGTGGGCGCAAATCAAATTTTGTTATATGATCCATCTCTAAGATATATATTGTACAAGAAGAAATTCTAAGATATATATTTACTCGAAAATTTGAGGCAGAGAATGAGATATAAGATATACTTAAATCTGATGTTTAGCCGTATGTCAACTCCTAATCTGCTTAAAATTCGTAACAAACTCTAGCTATTTTCAACTCTCTTTCTCACGTTTTTTTCTCGTTTTAAGTCTATCAATTTCCTCTAACTCTACAAACCTGGAAACAAATACCTCAACGAACCTATTTAATTCCTCACTCCTAATTGTCACTTTTTGTCGTTGGACTCTTTATCACTTTCTTCTAAATTGTTGCTTCTTCTTCAGAACAGAGTCCTATTGTGGATCATTATATGTTAATGATGGATACTCAGATGCCTAGAAATCCCGCAAATCTTCCTCCGGCGCTAGTTTACGACAAGAATGGCGAATACGAACAGAGTATCGATGCATATTTCGCGAGCATGATTCCGGGTTTCAGGTTTCGGCCCACTGATGTTGAGCTTTTAGAATATTTAACTCAGAAGATCAAACAAGAGATGCTGCCCCCTAACAGGATTCATGTGGTTATAGTTCCACCAGTTCCGTTCGATGGATTGAGGAACTCTCCAGATCCTGCAATGTATCCTTGGCCCCAGCATTATATTAATTCCACGAGCGTAGGCTGTCCTAATCTTCAGACGAATGATTTCATGCCAACATCGATTCCTGAGAGCCAGCACGGTTTATTCGGTGAAACCTTGGAGCTGGAGAGGAGTTTGATAAACGCTTTAGACGATTGTTGCACGGCTATGGATAATGAAATCCTTAAAAACTCTGGTTCTTCTAAGGGTTAGAAGAGACGAATTCTCTCAAGTGTTTTTTAATTTATTTTCTTTCGTTTTTTGTCATTTGATGGAAGTACAATTCTTGGTCAGTCGAGAATACTCTATTCCAAAGTGTGTTTTATCTCGTCTTAAATATACGCCAAGTGTAAATTACTGACTTCATGAAGACACTTGGCGTGTAGGTATTGAATGATAGACAATTTGGAACAAAAAATCCTATGTTATTTCTGGTAGTTTCATAGGGAAAAATAATAATGTGTTAGCGTACTTTTCTTCTTGTTTTGTTACGGGGTGTGTGCATTTCTTCTTGTTTTCTTATGGGGTGTGTGCATTGTTCAATTAAGTTGACTTTTTTTTTTCCTTATTTCTTATAATGGATTCATATTAAATCTTTTGTTTGTCGTGATTGTGGCATTATATTTATTTAAAATTGAGGACTATTTTCAGACATATGCCATGGCTTGTTTTCGACTGCCTATATATATCTCTATATGTGATGATATTGAGCGTGATTGTGTAAACTTTTGGGGATTGCAGATAATTTATAGAGAGGTCTAATTGTTTGATAGTGGCATTATAATTTTAATTGATTTAACTACTAAGGCTAATGCAGAAAATTTATTTATCTTGGATTATAAAGGATGAGTTAATTTAACTTGCTATTTTGGAGATTTAATTAGCCAGGAAGAATGTTAACATTTTTTTGTTGGGAGTTCAAGTATTATGATTAATGAAATCCAATGATTTTAAGATTCTTAGGTCATTCGAAAATGAATTGATGAGGATACTCGCCATACATGATGATAATTTTAATATGTTTAATACGTTCTTGTTTTCTTTTCTGTATGATTATAGATTTTAGTTGGAATTTGAATTCAGTTTATTGACATAGAAATTATATATTATGAAACCAATTCATTCGTCTAAGATTAATTTTCAATGAAGCTGAGTTAGAAAATGAAAGTTACTGTTGAGAATATAGGTCGATAATATATATATTATATTGTTGCTGTTCGGAGTTTCCTTTTTTTTTTTCTATTTCTTCCATAGAATTAATTGGTAAGAATGTGGCTTTGATAGCATCATTACTTATGCAGTAGGACGATTGTGTCCTTTGCAAGCTGTACAAGAAGCAGATGATAACACGGATGAAGTTGAGGAGCAAGAAATAAATGAACCGAAAATTATTGATTTGCTAAGGTCCTTAGATAAACCCCTGATTCTTACCACATGATCTTACCCACAGCCGTTAGATTCTTCCATCCTGGTAAGAGTTGAGGCTCGGACGGTGACCAGTTTGATAAACATTAAAGATGAATATTGCAGTGCTATGACCAACGAAATTCCTTTGATGGAGGTACTATTTGTTGTTTGTCAGGATTCTTGTAGACCTTTGTTGTTTGTCAGAAACGAATGATCTCGTGTACAGTCACACGTGCAGAAACTTGTTTGGTCATGACACTCTCATTGTCAGTTTGATTGCATTTGTTGCTTAATGACTTCTGAAGTTGCTTTTCATATGTATAGGATTTCGATTTCAAATAATGCTCTTGGTTTATTTCGATGTTTTATTGTACTAGTAAGGTGCACGTGTGTTGCACGTAAACCATATATTTTTTGCTAATTTAATTGAAATTAAGTTATTAAAATTAAATAAATTATATTATATTATAAATATTGATCATATTATAGAATGCAATTCGACTTGAAAAGAAATCTGCCAAATTAAAATAATTTTTCATGGATTGTATTTAACATATAATCTTTGTTTGATATGGACGTAAAGAACCCTCCCATTGGGTACTATGCAACTCATTTTATTAATGTCAAATGTACATCTTGAAGAAATTAAAAAAAAAGGCCTAATTCCACCGCCAAATTATTAAGCCTTGTGCTAATTATAACATTTAACAATCATGCAGCTTCAAAATTTGGAAATCATATGACAAAGTACTTAAAGCATACTGTATAATAAAAATTACGTTATCCCAGGCATAATCATTCCAAAGAATTGGATATTATTAAATAATGAAGAAAGGTCCATGAAAGCATCACAAAGTACCTATAAGTAAATAGAATTATTGCATTAATTCAAGTTGCATTAAATTTTCTCTTGCTTCACTTTATGGAACTGTCATAATCATGATCTTCTTACTTGAATTTGATGATCTCTTTACAATTTGTTGTTGCTTTTGTTTGCTTCTTTTGATCATCTCATTTCTCTATATCATCTATATTATTCGCTCAAGAATTTCACGAAATGCATATTTTTTATAGTATGTTTAGTACTGTACATTAAGAGCAAGTCTAGAAAAGGTTTCATTGTTTCAAAGAACATAATTAAGATCTAGTAGAAAAATAAATATAAAGAAAATGTGTGCAAAACACATATGTGTAGATACTGATTCCCAAGAATAATAAAGAATAAAATCATGTCCAATTTGCAGTTGAAAATTCTTTATGAATCATGAAATGTTCCTAGAGTTTTACATAGGCTACTGATTGAGAAAGAATAACATAAGGCTCCAATTGGATTGATGAATTTGGAGCTAAGGACTTCAAATTTATAATAACAGGTCCATGAGGTTGTTTGGATGAAGTCATTCTATAATGAATTTCAAATCCTAAAAAGTGACTTGTGAGGTCATTTTGGAGGATTTCAAATCCATCTTAAATGGACTTATTTGAAATTATTCTCAAATTCTCCCATCCAACTATAACCTAAGTGAACATGCTCAACTCAAAATTTCTATTATATACTTAATACTTAATAGGTGGTTATCCAGACACTTTTACCAATTGATTTATAAACCTTCTAAAGTATTTTACAGTGATGATCTTGTAACTGATTACGTAAGTAACTCGTTCCAAAATACAACAATCCCTTCATTTCTAATAGTATTATGCCTTTGCTACACCACCAAAAAATCACAATCTCCCTATTCCTCTTAACATATTCACTTTTGCCAAAAATAAATTTCACTCCTTAGTACGTACTATATAGTCTATCATGCCATCATACATTTATTCACCACTGTGGCCCCTAACACAATTAAATAGCAAAATGGAATAAAAATGAATGAAATTTTCATCCTAGGATTGCAAATTGCATCGTTGTTTTCCACTCAATGGAGCCTTTGGACTACATAATAGCTTCTTAATTACAAAAGCTCCTACAGAACAAACAAAAATTTTGCACAAATTCGAATTCAAACATCTAGAAATTTATGAGCCAAGTGAAAATTAAAGTGGAATCTACCATTTGTTGGTGTCTTGTAGAGGAGAAAATAATTCTGTGGGAGCGCTGGATTCTTAGCTAAATTGCGGCTTGTGATATAATCCGACGGTAAATCGTGCCCCGAGAGAGAAGTATCACATGACTGGTCATTTATTTACATATCAATAAAGAACATGAAAAGCCGAGCCTAATGAGCTAAGTTGGTTAACAAATATATATCACAAACCAATAATATTTTTTTATGTTTTTCGCACAAAGAGAGCCAAATCATCAAAGAAAGAGAGAGAATAAAATCAAAGTGTTGGAATCAAATAAAGAAGAAAAGAAGCCAATTATTCAAACGTTCCAAACATTAAACAAACTTTAAGTAGAAAAAAATTTAATAATGATAATAGCTTTCACATATCTGCAGATCAATCTCGGGATATGAGTAAGCCATGAGGAATCATTTGTTCTTACCGAGTCCAAAAGATGCATTTCGTAAACTTAGTTATCTAAGTAATGAAATGTTCCAACATCATTTTAGCAAAGACTCGAGTCATTATAAACCTCAATACAAGATAAAGGAAACCAATTCAGAATATTAACTTCTTATCACTCAAAATATCAAGAAGTTTCCCCATATAATCTCAAAACAGCTTAGCTACATTTTGAATCCTTGATTAAGATAAATCGATCGATGTACCTATTTAACAAGGTATTATGTTACTCTAAGAGGTAATAGTTGCACTGTGTAGGTCTTGTCCTTCCGTGCGGATGAAGAGAAAAAAAAGGAAAAAGGTGACAAGTGATTCAATAACCTACAGAACTTATAGGATCTACATCATAGTAAGATAAACATACAACAAAAATTTGAAGAAATTCACACGATTCGTTTCTAATTACAAAAAGTTGCGCCTCGGCCAAAATGAATTTTACAAAAAAAAAAATCAATAAAATTGCTCATTGTTGTTAGTAAAAACAACAATTTTACAAATCTCATGCTCTTGTGAGATATATCAATTCAGTTCTAAAACCTAATCAACAAATACATACTGTCGTTGGAATTGTGTTTCTTACTAAGACCAGTTTTGTAGGGTTAATTATGCATTCAATTACTTCCAGAAAATACAATAAAGAAACATAAAAGTAATGGGATCATAATATTGTTTTGGGAAATAAAAAACCTTTGGATTCGCAAAACTTACATTGTTGTGCCCCTTTAAATCAGAAAACAATAAATTACCTTGAGATCAAAATGAGTTATCACTATATACAACATGAAAATTCCATAATCAAGTCAATTTCTTTGGACAGTTGGAGAAGAGAACTTTTTTTTTGATATGTGCTTGTCTTGAGCACCAATACAAGAACTAAATTCTACCTTCTCCTTCTGCTCAGATCGCCGCTTCTTATATTGGAACTCTTGATAATAGAAGAACAAAGAGGGAAAATGAATAAAAACAGAACGTATATGAACTATATTATTTTAATACTACTGAGCAAGAGGGCGAGGAAGACCACTAAATATACAGATTGGTTTCTCACGATCTTTTGGTATGCTCAACTTTATCGGAACCACTTTATGGATCACTTTATGTTTGTTTTTGTCACCTTCTCAACTTAAAAATCTCCTACTTATATGAGTTTGCATTTTTGTGATCAGATACTTTTGTTGCTTCTTATTTCATGAAATTAATAAGGTAAAAAGAATATAAAAAGGCTAGAAAATGGTATCGAAGGCCGGTCGGCAATGTGAAGTAGTTTGGGTCCTATTTTCTGTCTCCTCGTGCCTTTTATACCTTTTGAGATCACGCCGTTCAAACTTCTTCAGATATCCCTTTCATGTACCTCTAACAATTAACCCAATTTGTAAATTATATTTTTATTAAAAAAATTAACTTAGTTAAAGGGTATTTTAATCCAATCAATTTTTTACACAAATATTCAACTTATAGAGTAGTATGCCAAAGCACATCATTTTGTTGTCTCCTATGAATAAACCTAAGTTATATATAATTTTGTTTTTCTAGAACATCACTGAGTGCACATTTTTTAATATTTTCATATTCAGAGCATCACTAACAACAAATAATTTTGCATAAAAGTTGAAGATAAAGTGCTAGTAGGAACGTCGAATTCTTGTTTAGTATACTCGTGCTATAAATATGATCAGAGCCCGCTAAAGACAAAAGCAAGGTATACAACATAATATTTTTCATAAACACAATCGTAAGTAATACTGAAAATAGAAGCAATAATTAGAACTAACATTGAATCCCAAAAGCATCAAACATTGATTGCAGGTGAGTTTCTAATAGCCAGTAATCATGTAGATTCCAAGCCCACAGGAGAAAATAAAGCAAATAGGGTTTTCTTGAGGAAAATAGTAATGGCTACTACTTTACAACAGCTTTCAATTTTATGCTCAAACAAAAGTTGAATTGTCTACCTATGTTTTCCTTTGTTAAATTAAACTGTCATTTCTTTATCAAGTAATTACTATAATAATGTTTTGAGCTTGAACTCGTTATTTAAATGTCAACCTCTAATTTATTCATATAGTTCTTAGATCACCTAACCAATTTTAATAGTTTATAAGCTCTAAATCAACGTGATGTTTTGAAGAGCTTAAAAGCATTGCCAAACACGTCACTACAAGAAAACTGCTGATAGACACCACCAAAAAGACACTGGTTTTATGACTTTATTGGTGTCTTTTCCTTTTTAACACCGGTTTTGTAAGAAACCGCGTCTTATTAGTGCTGTCGTTTGATAAACAACACCGGTTTCCTAGAACCGGTGTCTATTCTAAAAAACATTCCAAAATAGACACCGGTTTTCGCACCGGTTTTCGAAACCGGTGTCTATATATAAAAATTATTTTAGATTTGACACCATATCTTTCGACACCGGTTATAGAACCGGTGTCGTTATTTTTTAACACCAGAATATTTAACACCGGTTTTACAACCGGTGTGGTTAGGAGTGTAGGACCCTTAGTTTAGTTTTTTTTTGTATAAGGACCTTTAGTAATTAGGGCTATTATCATCAAAAAAGAAAAACACCACCCCCTGCGCCTCTCTCTCTCTCACCTCTCCCGCCGGTCGCCAACCTCTCTATCGAAGCCGCAGAGTTATTGTACGATGATATTATTTTGCTGTTTTAGTTGAAGTTCATGTAGCATTTGGGGTGCATTTGGAGTAAAACATTATTTTGCCTCTTTTTATCACATTTAATTCTGCATTTTCCTATTCCAATATACCTCAAATCCCTGATTTCTTTTTTAAATTCCTTTTTTTTCCATTACATTCTTCGGTGGATCTTTCACATAACACGGCCGTACAATCATGGCGGAGTAAAACATTCTCTTAATTTCTCGTTCAGTCCTGTGGGCCGGGCCGGAGTAACCAAGATGACAGGGGGTTCGCGGATGCCGACGTGGAAGGAGAGAGAGAACAATAAGCGTCGCGAGCGGCGTCGGAGGGCCATCGCCGCCAAGATATTCGCCGGACTCCGCCTCTACGGCAATTACAAGCTACCAAAGCACTGCGACAACAATGAGGTGCTCAAGGCCCTCTGCGAGGAGGCTGGTTGGGCAGTTGAGCCCGATGGTACCACCTATCGCAAGGTAATTTTAGTTCTCTCAGTTTTCCTTCATTTTTTTTTTTTTTTACCATTAACTTGCTTTGTTTGACAATTTTTGCCTTGCTTCTTAAATTTCCTTTTTGATTATGCGACTAGTAATCTTGCTTGGTTTTAACTGTTATGTTTCTGGTCGTTTTCACTTTTCAGTGTTTTACTCATAGGCTTGAACAGAAATTGGTTGGTTTTTGACTGAAATACGGGTTTATAATCTTCGTTATATAGGATTGGTTTAGATTAGAGGATTTCTTATAACGAAATTTGCTGAAATGCCTTGACAAAGAATGCCTATTAACTGCTTGATAAAATGCCTCAGTCACTTTGCTTGCTTTACTCCCAATGTCTGATCCCAAATGCACCGTGTTGGAGTGTTCTGCTTCAATTTGTGGGTCAACATGTCTTTGGGGCTGGTTCGGGTGGTGACAAGGTGTTCTAGCCCGGAAACGGGCTTTAACACATGTTTATTACGTAGTTGTTTGATGGACCACAAGTTAAATACTCATTTATGTATTTCAAATTTGTGTTTGAAGTACATTATCATGTAGACTTGTTGCACTGATTCTTATGCTTGATGGTAAATTTCAAAGCTACCTTCAGATTTCAAAAGTGGAAACATTTTCTTGGAATAATTATACAGGCAACTCGAGGAAGCTTTGCTTCTAAATTAACATGGAATAGCTAAGGTATCAAAACAAGTTTCTTTGGCTTTTGCAAAGAGGACACTTACCAGGTGTCGGAAATTTGAAGTTTCAGGAGCAAGTTGCTATCCAGATCCGGCACTCCGGGCACCGCCTCGGTTCAATCAAACAGAGCTGCTGCTTACTGGTAAGTGGTAAGCACCTGAATATATCTTGTAAATGCACCCACCAATACCATAGGTGATAATTGTGTCAGTGAGTGGCCATGACAGTTATATGAATGTGCTAATTTTGTGATTTCTGAAGCTGGAAAATATGGGATTAAGCTGATTTTTCTGATGACGATTTCTTCACAAATGTGAAGTCTTGTTTTATGTGATTATCTTACTATATATTCTGTTACTTGAAATGTCAGGATATGGAGGAGCTTATGAGTCTACCACCAGAGAAGATTCTACTGCGGTGGATGAATTTCAGCTGTTACAATTTGCATGCCAGCTGCAAATTGTCCTTCAATTCTACTATGGTAATGAAGTGTGGTTTATGTTGCTACTCGGATTCTTCAGCTTTTTATATGTTTTGTTTTTCTTTTCAATTGTCCTTCAACCTAACAGAACCTGATTATGGTGCCTGTACTGGTTATTCTATCTCAACTGACACTTTTATCTTTGTTAACTTTATGGAGTTTATGCATGATAATTTTTTGAAGATTATGACATCATTCTATTATATGATGTATTACGCCTAACACGTTTTTTCTGCTTGTATCTATCTCTCCATAATATTAATACTTGACGTAGATTTTCTTCTTCCTTCAATGATGCAATTGCCTTAATGAGATTCCTACAAAACAAAGTTTATATATGTTCACCTATGCCAACATTCATTTGTTAAAAATAATATCCTTTCAGTATACCTTTTATGTTTCTTTTGTGGACATGCAAACACTAAACTGGTTGTTCTGAAAGATTTTTTCTCTTTATATTTTCCAGAAGAAGCAGCAAAAGCAACAGCAATTATCCATCGTTAAGTCCCTCGTTGATCTCCAGAAAGAAGTCAAACAAGTCTTGGATGTTCTCGGCTTGCTTTCGAGTTCAACTTATGCTGAGGTACCATTTAATCTGCCTTGAGGTTGGTATTTCTTAACAAATACCCCCTCTTGAGGGTGCAACTTGTAAAATAGAAATGAATATCAAGAGGTATTTGTAATTTGAAAGATAACTGACTGATCTCAAGGGTATCTTTTTGTAATTATCCCTAATTTGTAATATTGGACACTTTGCTGTACAGGTTTTGCAACAACTGAAAGAAAAAAGCTTTAAAGAGGGCAGATTTAACCGAAGACGAGGTTTTACGTTCGATTGAAGAAAGAATGTTAGCCAGAAAAAACAAAGAGTTCTCGAGAAGTGATCAAATCAGAAGTGATCTTGCTGCCAAGGGAATTGCTTTAATGGATGTGGGGAAAGAAACAGTTCGGAGGCCTTGTGTGCCTGTTGTAGACAATAATAAACCTGACCTTGCGGTCGGTTGTACAGGCTGATAAATAGAGGTAAGCATCTCTTATACCTAACCTGTGAACGAGCTAAGTTAACTCATAGTAACTGTCTTTAGCTCTTGAGTTTCTTTTTCTCTTATTGAATTTCTTACTGTCGGTGGGTCTATACGGATTTTTTGGTGCTATATGAAAATTTTGGTGTCTTGGACCCTTTGGAAACCGGTAAAGTACAACTCCTATTTTATATGGAGATCGAGTAAACTCGTCCAGTTGGTTATAGTATACTTTGCATACATTGTAAGTTAATTTCAGTTAATGTTTTATATTTTTATCAGGGGTGTTGATATGTTTACTGTTTGTTCACAATGAGCTCAAACTGTTGATTTGTTTGAAAGTTGTTCAACTGAAATAGCATTCCTCGCACGAATAGCTCGTTCTGGAGCTTTACTCTAAATTGCCTTTCTTTTTTCTTCCATTCTTTGTATATGTTGAGTTATGCATTGACCGAATTCCGACATTTTATAGCATTGCTGTGTATAAGGCATTATACAAGAGCTTTGGAGGCTTTGCAGCAGATGTGGTTGCTGCCATAGATCAGGTACAGTGACAAATTTGGATAATTTTGATTTAAGAATGTACAAAGTAAATAATTGTATGGAAGTATCTTCTATTGCTCAATTATTACAGCTAATTTATGTCGGTTGATGTCTATAGTTCTTTCTCCAAAATATCAAATATTTATAATTATTTAGTGCAACTGATATCTAAATATCTACCCATTAAATTATCTTTCTCTTGTGCAATTGTTTTAGCCTTTTAATATTCAGCCAATACGTGTAATTTCCATTTCATCAAAACTCGGTGCATCTATGATGTATAATATGAGTATATTACAAATTGAAAAGGTTTTAGCTCTGCTAAATGAAAAGATAATAATTGCTATGTAGGAATATGAGCTTTGTTTTTCGGGATAATTACAAAAATCCCCCTGAGGTTTGGGCTAATTTCAAACAAATTTGTGCTTATTATAATGTAATTTTACAGGTTTGCCTCAATCAGGCAACTGAGACTGGCTCAAAATATCACTTGAAGAAGCTGGTCATATATTGGACCATTTTTTCTATAGTTTCTCTGTTTGAATTTGTTTTTGTGAAATCATTGAGTGGTAAGTACTGCATTTGATTGTTAAGTAAGTATCTGCATCCTTTCTATTATTTCCTTCTTTGGAATTATTATTTTTGTTCTGATGTGGAGGGGAATTATCATTTCTATGTGGATTAGACAGAAAAATAAAACATTTTTTTTCTGTTACTCTATTTTTTATATTCATTTATGTGAATACTTGAAAGATGTGTGATCTTTGATCTTTTCGGTTAAAATATTGTGTCGTTTATTTCCAACTGAATTCTTGAACTTAAAAGTCTAAGGTGCAATTTATTTGGCTACTTAATTTTCTCTAGGAGATGAACATGTAGAAGTAAAGTGTGTGTTAATTACTAAAACTACTCCTGAGGTTTGCCTAATTATAAATAAACGTAGTTATCATTCAAACTTACAAATACTCCCTTGACATTCGTATCTCTCTTACAAATTGCATCTTAAGAGGGGGTTATTTGTAACGCTTTAAGGGGTATTTGTAATTTTGAAAGATAAATGGATTTTTTTTTTTATTAGGGTAAACTTCAGGGGTAGTTTTTATAATTATCCCGAATGGAGTGTCTATCCCATTTTTTGTTTTCCTCCAACTGATACCATTTGTTTGATTGATAGTGCCAAGTACATTGTATTTGTAGACATCGAATCAAGAGTGGTTTTTATGTATTCATGATGATGAACAGGGATTCAGACAAACTTCTTTTGATATTATCATGAGAGTTAGCTGATGGATTATGTGTTCGTTTGTTTTGACAGGATACCGTTGTGGTCTAGAATAAAACTTATAGCTATTTTCTAGTTAGTGATACCTCGATTTCATGGTGCATGCTATGCCTACCAAAGTCTTTTACGTCACCAGATTTAGTAATTTAACTAACTATAATAAATTTTTTTTGTTCTTGATCTGACGGTTACAGTTATTCCCGTTCTTCTTCATAGTGTAGTTCAATTTGGTTCACACTTGAAAGTAAGTTGCTTCTTTTATTATTTATGTGTGTGTGTGTTTTAGAATAGATCTAATATAAAATTATAAAATACGAAGGGCATTTTTGTTACCCTTTTTGATTGTTATATGTAATATTGTGCAGGGAAGTTGTTGGAAATGGCATGTACGATGCTTGGGGCAGTTGGAAAATCGTAGGATTTATAATCAAGTACAGGATCTAAAGGGTATAATTATTGTTTCTTATTCTTGTTGTAATGATAGGAGCTGGAATGACATGACCAATATTGATCATGCCTTTAGTTGAATATATATAGCCTTTTTGTTGGCCGATATAATTGGAATATGAATTTGTAGTTGCTTTATTGAAAGGAAACTTCGCTACTTTTTGTTGGATTATGGATCTTTGTGATTTTAGTATTAATACATTTTTTGTTGATTGGTGGAATTGGATTTCATGATGAATTGCTTATTAATATGGATTTTTTGCAGCTTTAATTTGTATTATATATAGAGCTTATAAATTTTATTCCATACCAAAGACACCGGTTTAAAATTGGTGTGTAAAACCGATGTGTATTCTTTTAAAGAAAGCGGTTCTAAACCGGTGTCAAATTCATAAACTTTTAACATCAGGGCCTTAGAAAGCGGATATTTTATCTCTACGACACCGGTTTAAAACAGGTGTCTTTAAAGGAAATGACACCGGTTTAAACCGCTGTTAAAAAGTTCTGACTTTTAACCCCATTGGCTTTAACACCGGTTGTTTTACTAATAGACACCGGTTTCAAACCGATGTCGTTGAAGGAAAAGACACCGGTTTTAAACCGGTGTCAAAAAGTTCAGACTTTTAACACCAGTGGCTTTAACACCGGTTGTTTTTACTAATAGACACCGGTTTAAAACCGGTGTCGTTGAAGGAAAAGACATTTAGGTTTTAAACCGTGTCAAAAAGTTCGACTTTTAACACCAGTGGCTTTAACACCGGTTGGTTTATTAATAGACACCGGTTTTAAACCGGTGTCTATCAGCTTTTTTGTAGTAGTGCCCTATAAGTTTTAGGTTAACAGTCTATATCAATACAAAGACCAAGAAAATATTAGAAAAAATAGACCATGGAAATAGTTGAAGGCAATAGTCATCAGAGAGACTGATATGGAGTAAATAACTTCAAAATAATAAATCATTTCAGTTAAGTTTTTACCTCCAACTAAAACCTTGATGTTTCATATTCAGCTAGACGCCTAGACATCTACCGGGACGTCCTCTAGATTATTAGCCACACTTTTATATTCCCCTCTCAATTAACACATATTTATCCAAATGCATTCTAGCAATATTGAGTCTTCCTCCATTGTTGCATAATATTCACCTGCATAGTAAGTGAATAGAAAAGTACTTCTCTAAGAAAAATGCAAAATAAGAAAGTAAAGAACAAAGACATGCAATATTGTTCATAAAATAGGAGCACACTAACCTCAAATTCTTCTTGATTTAATTTCACTGTTTGTTCCCTTCACTTTGAGAAAGAGAACAAATATGATGTTTAACACTGATAAATATGATGGATCATGACCTAAGGTTTACAAGTACAACAATTTTAGTTGTAAATTGTCAGCAAACAACAATGCTTACTTGTTGAACCAATACTCGGATGCATGCAAGGACGACGGGCGATCAGTGTTGTCACTGAATTTTTATGAAAAATATCCCACTTTACATTGCTAGAAGAAAATATTAATGCATATCTTGGGTTAAATTTTGTGTACCACATCATCAAAGTTCAGAATGATAAGATTGTATATTCAATATCAATATGTCCCTCCCTAGTCTACCTTATACCCAAATGCAACAATACAAATGACTTGGAAGTATAGGAAGCTTCGATCATGTCAGTCTAGTATAGAATTAACCATTAAGGGGAAGAGGTAGATTGGGCAATGACATTCATATACCCAGACTTTATAGAATAACATCTTTTGGCATTAAAATGCCAAATCAATCTATCTTCCACATGAGTTGTATGAACAACTTGTATACTTAAATACAAGTAATATGATTACCCTAGAGGCACCACTTAAGAATTAGTCTAGCTAATTAAATTTATCATATTACCACTATTTGACAGTGATAATCAATGGCCCTGAACTTGATTTAGTTTAGAATTCCAAAAAACACCACCAAACTCAAGTATAAATTGTAGTGTATATATATATATATATATAATTCTTTCTTTTTCGTGTTTTTATCAAAATTTGTTGGATCAAGATTATCATGAAACTCTTTAAATAATTACCATTAGATATGATCTTGTCATGGATAAACTTTATATCATTGAGTTTTGTTTTCTCAACTGATGAAAACAAAGCTAAGAATTAATAAAAGTTACCAAATTCTCATTTTAAATTCTAAACTAAAATATCGAATAAACATAAAACCTGAAATTGCTTTGTAACTCTTAACTTTTTTTAGAGTAAATTATATGCATAAAGAAATAGAAAAATCTAATTTAATTAGAAACAGAAAAAATGTAATAAGCTTCAAATACTCTAAACCTTTAAACCAGGATTTGAATAACAACCCTATGCATAAATAAACAGAAAATTCTTATTTAAATTAGAAACAGGAAAAATCTAATAAGCTTCAAACCTGGATTTGAGTAACAACCCTTGAACTCTAAAGCTTCAAACCAGGATTTGAATAACAACCCTATGCATAAATAAACAGAAAAATCTAATTTAAATTAGAAACAGAAAAAAATCTAATGATCTTTAAACCTGAATTTGAGTCACAACTCTTGAACTTTAAAGCTTCAAACCAAGATTTGAATAACCACCCCTTGAAATCCAAATTCTCGTATGATGGAATCACACCACGGGCAGACCTTTTTGGTGCCGAGCGAAATAAAGAGGAAAACAGAGGTGCGATTTTTTTGTGTTTCTAACTTTCTACTGAACAGACGCGGAAGTGTTCTGTTTTTTCAACTGAAGAGACGCTAGAGTAGTTTTGTTTTGTATTAGGTTTTGTCATACCTTGTGTAATTCCAATTTTAACATTATTTTTTATTTTTTATAGATAGTAGGGGTATTTTAGATAGTTCACTTTTTTTACAGAAATATTCGCCATTTTAGAATAGTAGTAGATAGTAGATAGATAGTAGATAGTACATAGATGTGTGCTGGATTGTATTCAGATTTACTTGTATTCTGTATGTTCTTTTTGCTGCTATACCATTTGCATGCTTGTTTTAGACTACTTTTATATCAAGAAATACTTTTGTTCAAGCCATGAAGAACTCAACTCAGAAATTACCCTGACAACAGATTTTTCAGATTTCTTTTAAAACATGACACACTAAAAACAAAAAGGGAGTAATGAAATCAAAGAATTGAATAAAATTTATGAGAAAACTTGTATGCCTATATATTATTTTCCTAGTAAAATATAATTAGTATATCTTCTCTCTGTATTGTCATCATGATTCTGGAGGATAACCCTGTGGGAATCTCTTAGAATCAACGCAGTAATTGTATATCATGTAATTCTTGTGTTGGGGTATCGAGAGTATATAATACACAACAAATAATACTGAATAAAGCAAGCTCCCAGGAAAGGTCAGAGGGGTCACAATAGTCCCACTTAAAATCCGGTCTGCTTAGACAGAACCTACTTAAACAATAATATAAGCAACGGACTAAATACCCCACTACAACAAACAATATTGAATATTAACTACAACAGGAATAGTTACTACAAGAATAACTACTACAAGAACATCTACAAGAATACCAGAAAATAATTGCAGAAACTAAAAGACATAAAGGAAAGAACACACCAGAATTGATAACGGAGTTCGGCCAATTTTGCCTACGTCTCCGAGCACCGCAACCGCAACGACCACTTTACTAATCTCCCGAACAAATTACAACTTGGGCAAAATTACCCACAAATTAGGATTTCCCAATTATAGGACTTCCTCAAATATAGAGATAGAAGAGAAGATTTTGGTACATTTTAAAATCAAAGGCCTAAGGCCATTTTATAGGCTAAATTTGGAATTTGCCTTTGATCCATAATCTATGTGGGATTACAAAGGGTCAAATAGTAACAAATCTCCACGTTGACTCATTGTAGTCCCACTTAAAAAAAAATTCAACTCTTCAATTCAAGCGGTCTTCAGCGGTGCTTCCAAATGCGCCTTCTAGCGCCAACTCAAATGTGCAAGATGTTGATCAAGTCTAAACAATCTTTAAACTTGACTGATGTCACCACCTTGGTCAACATATCTGCGGGATTTTCAGTAGTATGAATCTTCTCAAGTAAAATGTTTCCTTCTTCTAGAATCTCCCGCACAAAATGATAACGAACGTCGATATGCTTCGTTCTTGCATGAAGAACTTGGTTCTTTGCTAAGTGAATAGCGCTCTGACTGTCACAATGCACAGTGATGTGCTTCGACCAACTCCCGGATCTTCAAGCAAACTTTGAAGCCAAATAGCTTCATTTCTGACTTCACCGACCGCCATATATTCTCGTTGTAGACAAAGAAACCGTCAACTGTAAAGTAGACTTCCAACTGACTGGTGCTTCTGCAAAAGTAAACAAATATCCAGTCGTTGACCTTCGCTTATCCAAATCACCTGCATAGTTAGAATCACAATATCCAACTATACCTTGACCAAGTTTACCATCCTGCTCAAACACTAAACCAACATCTACAATATTAGGAATATACCGTAGAATCCATTTCACATCTTGCCAATGACCTTTTCCAGGGTCATGCGTGTACCTGCTCACAACACTAACTGCTTGTGAAATGTCTGGCCTCGTACACACCATTGCATACATCAAGCTACCAACTGCATTAGCATATAGGACTTTATCCATGTAGTCACGTTCTTCATCATTCTTTGGTGATAGTTGGGCACTCAATTTCAAATGAGGAACAAGTGGTGTACTTACAGGTTTTGTATTCTCTGTCATACCAAAACATTGTAGTACCTTCTTCAGATATTGCTTCTGAGTCAAACAAAGCTTGCCACTCGTTCGGTCACGAGTATCTTCTTGGCTTCCAAAAGATCTTTTATTTCAAACTCTTGATTCAATTGAGCCTTCAACTTGTCAATTTCCATTTGGCTCTGTGATGCAATCAACATATCATCAACATACAAGAGTAAGTAAATAAAAGATCCATCTTGTAGCTTGCGTAAATACACACAATGATCATATTTGCTTCGTGTGTACTTTTGCCCCATCATAAACTTATCAAATCATTTGTACCATTGTCGCGGAGATTGCTTCAATCCGTAAAACGATTTGGTCCACTTACGCACCAGATTTTCTTTCCCCGCAACTTTGAATCCTTCCGCCGAGTCATATAGATTTCCTCCTCCAAATCACCATGTAAGAACGTCGTCTTCACATCAAGTTGAGCTAGCTCCAAATTCAACTATGCTGCCAAGGCCAACACAATTCTAATGGAGGAATGTTTAACAACTGGAGAAAATACCTCTTTATAATCGATTCCTTCCTTCTGAGCATAGCCTTTAGCTACCAACCTTGCCTTGTAACGCACATCGTTCTTGTTAGGAAATCCATCTTTCTTTGCAAATACCCATTTGCATCCAATTGCCTTCTTGCCTTTTGGTCGTTGTGTCACCTTCCAAGTCTTGTTCTTCTGAAGAGATCGCATCTCTTCCTCCATGCACCTTTCCACTTTTCACTTTTAGGACTTCGAACTGCTTCTCGAAAAGTGAAAGGAACGTCATCATCTATAACTGGAAGTGCATAAGCTACCATATCTGCAAATCGAGCAGGTTTGTGAATTTCTCGTCTAGGCCTTCTTACTACAATGGGTTCAAATTGATCCAATGGTTCTTGGGTATGAACTTCTTCTTCATCATCATCTGACAAACCATCTGTTACTGGATTGTCATTCTTAGCTGGAATTATAGCCATCTCTTCTATCTCCACCTTTGACTTTGGTGTATGCTCCACCTGTTGTAGAGCACTGTCGGTCTTTTCACTTGTTACTGTCTTCAACATGGCATGTTCATCAAAGGTAACATCTCTGCTAAACAATATTTTCTTCGAATCGTTGTACATTGGATCTTTCAGACGGCCACTGGTAACTATTTATAGCCATTTCTTCAAGAAGATCCAAGGCGTCTTGTGGAAATCTTGCCAACAATGCTCCTCCCGCTGCGGCATCAACAAAGGTTCTCGTTTGCCCCATTAAACCATGTAGAAGAAACATAACTGTTGATCCTCCGGAAACCCATGTTGTGGACATCTTCGTAATAAATCCCGAAATCTTTCCCAAGCCTCATACAAAGGCTCGAAGTCGAACTGTTGGAATTGAGTAATCTCGCTTTTGAGCTGCAAAGTTTTGCTCGATGGAAAGAATTTAAAAAAGAACATTTGACTCAATTCGTCCCATGTGCTCACACTTCCTTATGTCAAAGTACCCAACCAATTCCTCGCCTTATCCCTCAAAGAAAATGGGAATAGGCACAATCTTATGGCGTCATCCGAGACTCCATTCATTTTGATCGTATTGCATATTTGGATAAAATGTGCAAGGTGGGAATTAGGATCTTCAGTTGCGAACCCCCCAAACTGGTTCTGTTGTACCATATTGATCAGTGCCGGTTTGAGCTCGAAGTTGTTGGCATTTATCGGAATATGAGCAATACCACCGTAATTACAATCCGTTTGTGGTCGAAAGTAATCACGAATGGCTTGCTGTTAAACCGGTATCGGTAACTCATTTACTCCATTGTTACCCGGTATTGGTAACTCCTTGATCCTGTTGATACCATTGTTACCCCTGTGTTCTTCGTCCAAATCCCCCATTATCGGATTTTGTTGTCTTTCAACCTATATAGTAGTAGCACTGATTCTTCTCGCGAAAGCCTCAACTTCCGGTATGAGCGGTATTAAGTCCCCTCGCCTAGAGCGCGTGTTCATGCACTACTTGGACCAAACTAAAAGAAACAAGTCAAATAATGTAGAATTAAAGTCAAACCAAAATATAAAATAAAAATGTCTAAAGTAAGAATAATTCTATCTACCGCAATATTAGCACCAAAAATTGTATTAATCGCCGGCAACGGCGCCAAAAACTTGTTCGCCTTATTTTTATCTTCACCGCAAGTGTACGGTGTACGTTATAGAAAAGAGTAGCAAGGTCGTATCCACGGAGACTAATAAATTTATGTACTAAGTATTGAACTAAGATAGATTTATTTTTTATTTAGACTATCGTAATTTGATGATTGTTGTTGTGAGATTAAGATAAGTTAGACTACTAAAACACAAGATTAAGATAACACAATTGATAGAAGTATCAAGATGATAAAATGGATTTCCGAGTTAAGGTTTCGATTAATATCCCTCTTGTTGTCTGATTTAATCCAAGCCAAGTTATTATCAATATTCCTATAAGACGATCATAAAGATATTTTATCCTCCCTCTCGAGATGCATATAAAACGTAGATTGAAATACTTATGCTAGCATCTCTACTCAACATGAAGTACTCAACTCCCAAAAGTGCAAAAGATCAAATGTCCTCACAAATACTTACAAACCTCTCGATTCATGCAAATATTTGTGTCAAGTACTCAAGATCTAATATTGAAACTCATCTCTCGAATTATGAATCAATATATCAAACAAGTTAAATCATTGTTCAAGTGATAAAACAAGAATAAGCTCAAAGTACTCAAATAGGCTTCAAGATAATAACTTCAACTAAGATTAAAACATCCAACAAGAGTTCATTAATCTACTTCCAAAACTCGGAAATCTAAAAAGTTTAGCTACACATGTTTTCTAAACAACTCATAGACAAATTGTTCAAAGCCATGACTGATCACGAATTTCTTACCGCAAGCGTACGGTGTCAAGTTTTAGTATAGGTTTTGAAAGTAGGGTTATCATCTCCACAGGGATTGTTATCGAATTTTATACTAAGTACTATAATTAAAATAGCTTAATTCTATCTAGAAATCGAAAAGAGATGGATTGTTTATTAAACTAAAAATTAAACTAAGAATTGGTTCAGACAAATTATCAAACACGTAGAAAATGAATTCTAGAGGGTTGATTTCACCTAGTTATCCCCTATGTTCTCAATCCAGTTTATAAATCACAAGTTATTAATCTATAAGCTAATATTCCTACCGTTTATCACTTCCTCTCTCGAGTGCCAAGTGATTATAGGTTCCAATTCTCGATTTCGATATCTCTATAAAAACCATAAATTAAACCCTAATACGCTCAATGAATATTCATTCACCAACTTCAAAAGATTCATAAATCTCTCGATTCTATGAAACCCTAGGTTGTACTATTCTAAAGTCATGTGTTCAACTACCTCTCTCGAACGTCAAATTAAACACGCCAAACAATCTAAATTATTGATCAGATAATCCAGATGCAATCAAATCAAATAGCACTAATAGATTGATAAACATGCAAATTTCATTAACTAGAAATCAAAACATAGGTTCAAACATAAGTTACATCAATCCCCTAGAAAAATAAGTTTAGTTCATAATGGATGTACAAAAACTCATGAAGAAGTAATTATACATTGATAGGGTTCAACAAAGATGCTAGAAAAATAATTGAGAATGATTAAAGGAAGAATCATCATGTTTCCGAAGATAGATGCCTTGAATCTCGTCCCGAACTCTTTCTCCTTGCCCAAATCGTCCCTTGTGCTCTCCAAAATGTCCAACCCCTGTTTTTCCGTCCCTTGTTCTATTTATAGGCTTAAAACCCTAAAACTTTCGTCAAAAAGGCCCAAAATACGTTCAGGCCCAAACGCACGCTGGCCTTGCCGGTAAATAAGAAGAAATGGCGCTATTGCCGCTGCGCTTTCTCCCCAAGCCAACGCTGCTACAGCCGCAGCTGGTTGTTGGTTGTTCAGCAGCATACTGTTGTCGTCCCCGCGGCTAGCTGCGGCGCCCGTGATTTGCAGCTAGCCGCAGCCGCGCCTCCTCCTCAAACGTTGTACCAATTTCGACCCCCCACAAGGGCGCGGAGTTCAGCGCGGCGCCGATCTTGCTCGATATATTTCCGCTTTTTAGCTCCCATAATGCGATCTTCACCACCCAAACACGTTTTTAATCGTTTTTAACCAGTTTCGTCTATCAAGATCAGTCCCGATTCTCGAACGACAACTAATGACACAAACTCGACTCAAACAACACTAAAATACCCGAAAACAACGCAAAATCCTCGTCTAGAGTACTCAATACGTTGGTATAAAAACCAACTTAACAAATACCCCCAAACTTAGACGTTTGCTTGTCCTCAAGCAATCACAGACTCTAAGAAAAAATGACAAACATGAAGGAAAACAAAATGAAGACGACAGACTCAACAAACCAACTGCGAAACCTTAACAACCAAACTCATTCGTCAAATTTCGTTTTACTATCAATCAAGCACGTATTTTCACAATGTGATCATGAAGGTGGAATATTCATGCCAACTCCGTTTTCATTATCCAGATAGACTCACGCAATCAAGTGTTTTCAAAATGATCCACTTTTTGAATATAGAGATGAGATGTTTACCGGACTCCATAGGCTTGTCTTTCACACTAATCTCCACTAATGTAGGCTAATGTAACACAAGGATCAATAGGACTTTTAAAGCTTGTAATGTGGGCTTAGGGTAAGGTAGGAAAATATAGGAAAAAGTGGCTCAAATCACCCAAACACACAATTAGCACTTGAATCATCAATTAGCCCTACCCTTCACTTTTTGACATCCCCAATGTTTATGAACCTTCAATCCGCTGATTTTTTCTTTTTTTTCGGAACCCTAAACTTATTCTTTTGCGCACATGGGGTTTCATATTTTATTTTCTCGGGCAACTTCATTCAATTAAATTCACACCCTTCTCATTATACCCTCATCAACTTCCAATATTTTTCTATACTTTGTGTGTATGAGTGATGGGTAATTAGGATATTCACATTTAGGCTCTGGGTATTCGATGGTTTGCCAAAGAAACGGGTTTATACGGCTCAAAGGGGAACACTAGGGAAAATATAATACAAAGGTAGGCATTTAGGCTCTGGCTTATTCAAAGATGGCCTAAATCACTTCCTTAATGTTACTTCACCTAGGATTTCGCCTCGACTAGTGATCAGACAAGTTCTAGAATCCGGTGGGATCATAAAGGAAACACTCAATCGCATAATTCATCCCCAAATAAATCATCAGAGTTAAGCACATAGATGGAATTAATGGAAAGAAGATCAAATCACAGTTCAAACACATGCTCTTTTGACCGTTCAACTCATATTCAACAAATTCACTTAGTCATGCAGTTTCACAGTTTTACAAACGACCCGACTAGACTCTAGACTTTTTTTTTTTTAACAAGACTCGACTCGAAGAATAAAAATAGACTACTACACCCCCCTAAACTGAAAACGACATGGTCCCCATGGAGAGGTGAGAAAAGTACTTTCCTGATAACCGGGGACTAAGACTCCTCATCTGAGTCGTGTGGCGGAATGTAGGTGGCAGGCACCGGCGGCGGTGGTGTAGGGAAGGGAAACTGAGGATGTGACTGTCCATAAATCTGCGCAAGGACCCGGTCGCGCTCATTCTCATACTCTTGTCGCTGAACTCGCTGGCGCTGCTCTTCTTGAAAGGCCACGGCTAAACGACGATGTGCTCGCCGCAACTCCCAGAATCGAGGTAATACGCAAGCGTCGGTCGCCCCGAAATGCGAATGGTGGGACCGCTCGGTACCAAGAGAAAGTACCGCGGCATGATGGGAATGAGATGGTGCGTCGATTCAGCCAGCGCAAAGATCGGGCGAAGCGGGCGGGGGTGCAATCATGGTCTATAATGTACCCTTCGCCCGAGGATCGGGACACCATCAGTAGTGTCCTCGTAGTCGCAATGGTGGCGAATCAATTGGCGCCTTAGGGCGCTCTAACGGCTCATTCTTCTCTAACACAATACCTTCGCCCTGCACTCCAAGCCGCAAATCGAGCCGGCATGCACATGCCCCCGTATTTTTTGTGGCGAATAGCTTGATGAATATATTCGTGATAATCATCTGCAAGCGCCGAATCGGATGCCGTGTATAATAGCATATAACAACCGGGCACGAGGCGGCGTGACGTCACTGAGATGGCTGGTCGGCATCAAGTTCTGGCAAAGAAAGTGGTACCATGCACGACCATAACGACTCAGTGTCGTGTGAGAAAAAACCATCGTACCCCCACCTTCGCGGGCCGGGCGGCATTCCGTGCCGGGCCGACAGAGAGCATGGACAATCATATCTAAATCCGGCTGGCCAGCAAGAAAATCTGTGTACGGGCTATGGTCAACTGCGGGTAAAGAATAATACTCTCGAATATCCGCTGGGGTGCAAGTGATCCGCTCGCCACGGAGATAAACATTCGTTGGGTCACTGGCATTGGCATAGAATTCTTTGACAAGTATCGGTGCAAATGGAGGGGGTGGTGCACACAACTTTTGCCACTGGCGCTCCCGGATCATGCGCTGTAGATGACCATCCTGTGGTCCCGGTTGGAAGCCCCGCTCGGCATTGATTCGCCGAGTCATTAGTTTGCCAAAAAATATCTCCTGTGCGGCTTGGCTAACAAATCTTTCTGTGTCGTAGTCCGCCGAGGTAGATGCCTTTGCTTTGCCCTTACCCTTCCTAGTCCTTACCATGACGATCACCTAGCAAAATAAACACACAAACACAACACGTGGAAACATAAAACTCGGTGAGGATGAATAATCAACAAGCAAGGTGGTTAGAAAAATGCACCCGAGTGTATGAATTAGCTACATTTCGAGATTACAAGTAATATCATGCAAGATGGCACTTCTACAATGTCAAAATCTCAATGGGGCATTTTAACAAACACCTTGTGTGCATGAAATTGGGAGAAAGTGATGAACACAATTTTAGTATAATCCAATCCCAAAAATTTCACACCCAAACCTAGTTCTAACATGCTCAAGCTCAACACAATCACAACACAATTCAATATTCAACATATAAAGCTCAACCCACCCAATGCCTTAGCACAAATGAAAGAATTTGGGGATAACCTTGGGGTGGGGTTTTGGAAGCAAGTAACTTACCAATTGATGAGTGGTGAGGATGAGTGTGATGTGTGGTGTGCTCGAGTGGTTCCTTGTAGAGAGGAGAGGAGATTTTCGTGAGTTATGGTGAAAATGGACATATACCCGTCGAGTTGAGAGGGAGGGATGTGTATTGGTGTGTTTAAAAAAAAAACTGAGACATGGACGTTTTGTACAAAAATTTGGCTGTGCTGCAGCAGTGCAGCGCCCGGATTGCTTGCAGCCGCGCCACACATGCCTGCTGTTGTTCCGTTTTGTGGGGGCGTGACTGCAAGCCCGCTTTGCCCGGCCCTTGGCCGCACATTTTTTCCTTTTTTTTTGTTTTTTTTTTTTTATTATTAAACCTGCTGCACGTTGCAGCAGGTTGTTCGGGCCCGAGCCGTCCATGTTTATCAGTCAAAACTCGTCTGGCATGCACAAATAAAATAAAAGAGTCGGGGTGTGATGCAACTTGTTACACCTAGAATGCAAAAACAAAAACAATGCAACTATGATGCAATTAAATGAAAGAAAACTAGTAAACTAAATCAATACTATGAAAGCAAGAAACGGGGCTTGGGTTGCCTCCCAAGAAGCGCTAAGTTTACAGTCTTCAGCCAGACTTTGTCAGTCAATCACGAATCCGCATCTACGAGCGGGATATTGAGAATTTTCCGGGCTTCATCACCAAAATAATGTTTTAACCTCGCCCATTAACTCAAACGTCGCCATCCTTACTCCGCAACTCAACAGCACCGAACGGCGAAACACGCTCGATGACAAACGGCCCAGACCATCTCGATTTCAGTTTTCCCGAGAATAATTTCAACCGAGAATTGAATAATAATACCTGCTGGCCCGGGAGAAATTCTCGCCTCAAAATCATTTTATCATGCCATTTTTTTGTATTTTCTTTGTAGATTTTGGCATTCTCATAGGCCTCATTCCGGAATTCCTCCATCTCATCAAGTTGCAATAGCCTATTCTCACCCGCAGCCTTCAAGTCAAAATTCAGTTTCTTCACGGCCCAATAAGCACGATGCTCTAGCTCGACCGGCAAGTGACATGCCTTCCCAAACACCAAGCGATATGGGGACATACCAATAGGCGTTTTAAAGGCCTTTCGGTATGCCCAAAGCGCATCATCCAGTTTCTAAGCCCAGTCCTTGCGATTACAGCTCACAGTCTTCTCAAGGATCTGCTTCACCTCGCGATTTGAAATTTCAGCCTGTCCATTAGATTGCGGGTGGTAACCTAAAGCAACCTTGTGCCTTACACCATACTTAGAGAGAAGGTTATTAAACAGTTTATTGCAAAAATGAGTACCTTCATCACTAACAATAGCCCTAGGAGTGCCAAAACGAGTGAATATGTGCTTGTGTAAAAATTTCAACACTACCTTGGCATCATTGGTAGGCGTAGCAATTGCCTCCACCCATTTAGAAACATAATCAACCGCAAGAAGGATGTAGGCATGTCCAAATGAAGGGGGAAATGGACCCATGAAGTCAATCCCCCAAACATCAAACAATTCTACTTCCATCATGTTGGTGAGAGGCAATTCATGGCGTCGGGAAATGTTGCCAACTCGCTGGCACCTGTCACAAGTCTGCACCAAAGTATAGCAATCTTTGAATAAGGAAGGCCAATAAAAACCAGATTGCAATACCTTACCGGCCGCGTGCGGGTTGGCCCAAAATGACCACCATATGGGGCAGAATGGCAATGCTGTAAAATCTCATCCACCTCATCTCGAGGCACACAACGTCGGATAACTGAATCCGCACACCTCTTGAACAAAAGCGGATCATCCCATAAATATGATTTAACATCATGCATAAATTTCTTCTTCGATGTGAAGTCAACCGGAGGCAAGACTCCACCAGCCGGATAATTCACAAAATCAAAGATACCATGGGAGATGAGCCGCTACCAAAATACGCTCATCCGGGAAAGACTCCTGAATCGGAACTTCAATTAGCTCATTGGGCTGGTCTAACCTCGATAAATGGTCGGCTACCACATTCTCGCTACCCTTCTTATCCCTGGGATCTCAATATCAAATTCTTGAAGAAGGAGAATCCATCTAATCGATCGTGGTTTCGCATCTTTCTTCGCAAAAAGGTACCGAATAAATAAAGCATGATCAGTGTAAACAATGACCTTGGTACCCACCAAGTAAGCCCGAAACTTGTCAAATGCAAATACAACTGCGAGCATCTCTTTTTCCGTGGTGGTGTAATTTTCTTTGGCGTCATCCAATGTCCGGCTTGCATAATAGATGGCCTTGAAAATTTTATCTCGTCTTTGCCCCAATATCGCCCCTCTTTCGTGCATAATCACTAGCATCACACATGAGCTCAAAGGGTGTGGTCCAATCCGTACCACCATAATAGGAGCGGAAATAAGTGCCTTCTTAATGTGCTCAAAAGCGTGCAAACAAAGATCATCAAAACAAAAAGGCACATCTTTCTCGAGAAGATTACATAAGGGCTTGGTTATTTTTGAAAAATCTTTAATGAATCGACGATAAAAACCAGCATGCCCTAAAAAACTCCGAATCCCTTTTACGTTTCTCGGAGGTGGTAATTTTTCAATCGCCACTATTTTCGCCCGATCCACCTCTAATCCTGCCGCAGATACTCTATGACCAAGTACAATGCCTTCTTTCACCATGAAGTGACATTTCTCCCAATTAAGCACTAAATTTGTGTCTTGGCACCTTTGTAGAACCAGAGATAAATTATGGAGGCAATGATCAAAAGAATTACCAAACACCGAAAAATCATCCATAAAAACCTCCATAATTTCTGTTTGATAAATGGTTTATCATGATTTTGATGATTTTGATTTTACACCAAAACAATGGTTTTAAAGGTTGTCCAAATACTCCTAAATGATTTAAAATGGTTTTAATATTTTTCGGAGTATTTCCTCAAGTTTATTTTCGATATAAAATTGGACAATTCTTTTAATGTTTTTAAGTCAATGGGTTTTTACATTGAAACTATGTTGTCCTAATACTCCCAATTGATCTAAAATGTTTCTACTATTTTTCGGAGTATTTATTGGAATTTATATCGGACAACACTTTGTGTGTAAATGTTTTATTTCTTCAAAACTATATTTCTAATGTTGTCCTAAATACTCCCGATCGGTTTAAAATGTTTTTACGAATTTTTCGGAGTATTTCTTGAGGTTTATTTTTGATAAAAATCGGACAACTTGTCATTAAGGAGGTCGACCGGTCGACCGGCGAGCGACCGGTACCTGGGAACAAGTTTCGTGAAACAGAAACTTGAGAACTCTCAAAATTGATCAGTGCAACCGGTCGCACATAGGCTCGACCGGTCGAGGTGCCCTTCGACCGGTCGCCCTGTGTTAATTTGGTGCTATATGTTTCAAACTTCTATTTCGTGCGACGGCGTCGCATCTATGCTTTGACAAAGACAAAATTCTAACCGTTGTGCAGCAGACAACCTTTCCTTAAATTGTGGAATTGATTTCTAACAGCTATAATCTTGATTTTAATTGCAATTTTTTTGTAGAAATCAGATTCCAAGAGGAGCCTATCAAGTATCAATCATCTCCTATAAATAGAGGAAGAATTGAAGCAACACAATAAGAGAGAAAACTACAACACAACAAGATACACTCAAGAATATACTTGTTCTTACATTGTCTTATTTCTTGTTGTAATTTGCCTAGCTATTCACTTTCACATCCTTGAGGTCTAGGCTTTTCTTGATTACACTTGCACTCTATTGTATTATCAATTATCGAGTTGTAATCTTGAATTTGTGGTTGTCATTCAAACACAAGATATCCTTGTGAGTGTTCTTGTGGTAAGAACACACTTGGGTGAACTAGGTGTTAGGTGTAAGAAGATTGTGGTAATCTTCTTGTTGAGGTGTTGAAGAGTGTGGTGCTCTTCAAGGGTGAAGATTGTGGTAATCTTCATAAGGTGCCGTTTGGAGATTGTGGTAATCTTCAAGTGAGATTGTGGTAATCTCAAAGGTGATGTTGAAGAAGAGTGTGGTGCTCTTCAAGGTGTTGGTGTAAGATTTTGTTGTAATAATTTTGGTAATTATTAATAAAATCTTTTTCTTTTTGAAATCCATCCAGGAGATCTTGGGGTGGTAGAGGATTAGGCCCTAGGTGGGTTGAACCTCTTTAAATCGCGTGTGTTGTTTACATTCCGCACCTTGATTATTTTGTTTGAGCATTCGATTGTAAAAAGAGGGCGAAATCGAAAAGATGGAGATAATCTATTCACCCCCCCTCTAGATTATCGTAGCCGCTTGGACTTACAAGTGGTATCGAGCCAAACTCTTTGGCAAGCTCGTTTCACATCGCGAGTGAAGAGAAACGATCGACTCTGACTTAACGAAGCTCATCTATCCGGCACCTCCACCACCAAGCCACCACTATTTGATTCCAAGAATTTTAATTTTTGGAAAGAAAGAATGGAATGCTATCTACAAGGTTGCGGGTTCGACATTTGGAACACCGTCATTAATGGAGAATCCATTCCGACGAAAGATACACCATACACCTCAAAAGGCTTCAAAGAACTCAATGATGAAGAGAAGAGAATCATCTCCTTAAATGGTAAAGCTCTTAATATTTTACATTGTTCACTTACCACTTTGGAATTTGATCATGTTGTAGGTATTCGATCGGCACATGAAGTATGGCAAAAACTAGAAGCCATCTATGAAGTATATGCAAATAAAAGGAGCAACTCAAAAGCATCTACTTCTCAAATGGATACAACATCAAATCCAACAATATGGGATGAGCCTCTTACAAATTCCGATGATGAAGTCGAAAAATGTCTTATGGGCATCGAAGAAGAAAATGAGGTATGTCTTAAACCCTCTACTTCCTATGATATTGTCATTCAAAATGATTATAGTGATTTACAAAATGATTATGATGAACTTCAAAATGAATTCCAAAGCCTACTTGTTAAATACAAAAATTTGAAAAAGGAATTCAATGTTTTGAAAAATGATAAGGATAGTTTATTTACTTCTTATGAATCACTATCATGTGCTCACACCACCACACTTGACAAGGTTAGAAACCTTGAAAAAGAAAATAGTACTCTTGTTGAGAATATTGATTGCATGAAAAAGGATTTATTAAAATCCAACTTGAGTACCAATAAAATGTCCAATATTGTTGATATTCATAATTGTGATAAAGGACTTGATCATAAGCCTAATGTTGTTAATCATATGAAAAAGGATCAAGTCAATATGCATATTGGTCATTATGCTCCTAGAATTATTACATGTTTTTATTGCGGTAAAACGGGTCATACGGTAAATACTTGTCGGGCTAGAAATAGCTCCAATTATTGTTGGAGACCTAAAAGTCTCAAGACTAATCCCAAAGGACCCAAACACATAAGGGTACCACAAAACAATGTCATATTAGGTACCCGGCGAAATAATGATCGAAGAAAATTTATACCGCCAAGAAGACATCAAATGACCGTTTCATGTGATCAAAGAAGGAGAAACTATGTTCGACAAAGCCAATTTCAAGAAGAGGATATAATCAAAAATGGGAAGAACACAATCCTTGGAAATGGCAAAGACAAGATGATTTTCAAAGAAGAAGAGACCATCAACAATGGGAAGGACAAAAATTTTGGAGATGGAGTAATTGGAGAGATTACTATCAACATGAAGATTTTCAAAAGGGAAAATATCATCAACAATGGAAAAACCCATGGAAACGGCATAATTGGTAAACCGTATCTTCCTAATTAAATATGCATTTTATTTGTCTATTATGCATGTTTTTATTTGTGTCCTACTTGCAAAATGAGTTTTCATGTATTTTAAATTAAGGTCTTCAAAACTTATTTGTTTTTAAAAAGGAAGACCTTATATGATGTTTTTAAAACTCTTGTGCATTTTTGTAGACTAAAGTGTATTATCATCTCTTATGGATTTTTATGGCATGAGCTTACTTGTGATATCTCTTAGCCTACACTTTTATCATTATGATTTGTGCTAGATTTGTTTTAAGAATTGTGTAGGATTTACATATTTTCACAAATGGCCATTTTCGTCATTATTTGTCAAGAAAAGGCATAAATTATCGAGGTATGTTTACTTGTGTTATTCTTACTCTTATAGACTCGATATATGTATTGCCATGTGCCTATGTGCTTGTTTTTCATAGTATTTCATACAAATGCCATTAAGAGGATTTTTTAGATTTTTTGAAAGGCATTATTCGATATTTGATTGCACATATTTGCTTTGTCAACTTTTGTTCAAATACTTCTTTTAAATGAGGTCTCAATTATATGCTATCGGATTCTCAAATTTCAAAAGAGACCTTTTGTAGCTTTCTTAAGCTTATTTGAACTTGCATGATTTATTAGACTCTTGATGATATTCTAAATGCATAGTATGTGTTTCTTGCTTCATGATCTATATATATATATATATAGTATCTATTCCTACTATGCTCTTTTGCAAGAAATTTTGTGATTGATGATTGAAGCATGTTTTTACACTTGGGCTATTTTTTCTTGTATAAGCAATGCCGTTAATGAGTTTGTTAAGTTGTGTAGATGAGAAATGAAGTACTCCAAATATTTGGATGTAAATGTTCTATTATGAACACCTTAGATCAATTGGATGCCCTATGATGATAGTGATGAAGAAGATAAAAAGGGTATTCAGGAACAAACTCGATGACCAAGGCAACATTGGTCGAACTCAGGCGAGGTTAGTAGCTCGAAGGTATTTTCAAGAAGAAGGTAATGATTTTGATGTAATATTTGCACTCATAGCTCTTTTAGAAGTTATTTGCATTTTACTTGCCCATTCTTGTTTTAAGAAAATTTCAAGCTTTACTAAATGGATGTTAATTTTCTAAATGGTTTTATTCATATAGAAGTCTATCGGAGTTTAAAATTCTAGACCAAATTTTTTTTTAAAAAAAAAAAAAAAAAAAGGCCTTGTACGGTTGATAGACTTAGCTATTTTTGCTAAATGATTCTACAAGAGGTAAAGTTGATACTACTCTCTTTGTTTTTGAAAAAGGGCAAGATTGTTTACTTGTGCATATTTATGAGAATATTTTTGGTACTACTAATGAATATTTGTGCAAGATATTTTTCCAAGTTGATGCAAGGTGTACTTGAAATGAGCATGATGGGGAGCTCAATTTCTCGCTTGACTTCAAATCATTCAATGCCAAGTAGATGGTTACATTTCAAAATAACTCTTGAAGGAGTTAGGCATTGAAGAAGGAAGAATCATCTCAACCTCTATGGCTACCAATGAAGAGATTGACAAAGATTGAGAAAGGCATGTCGGTTGACAAACAAATTCGAGGTATGTTTTCTTGTATTATTTCTATAGACTCGACATTCCATATGCCTTATGTCTATATGCTCGACTTCAAAAATTATCCCAACGAATCTCATTAAAGTGCCGTTAAAAGAAATTTTCAAATATTTGAAAGGCACTTCTTCTTATGACTTGTTGTATCCAAAGCTTTAAAATGTTCTTATTTTTCGGGATAACAAGTCCGGTGAAAATTATTCAAAATATAGTTCGTCATAATCGAACTAAACATATTGAGATTCGAAAAACTTTCTAAGGGATTGCGTTTTTAACAAAAACTTGAGATGTGTTTAATTCCGTCTCAAGGATAACTTGCGGACATTTGTTCATTTACGCGAGTATTTTACCTCATTTCGAGCTTGATTATGACATAATGTATATTGAATGAGGTCTACGTTTGCATTTTGCACATTTTTAAAACTTAGGGCGAAAAATTGGATTTTTGGTTGAAAATTCGGATTTTGGAAATTTTTCAACACAAATAATTTGAAATGGTTGAGGGCAACCGGTCTCCTCAACGCCGACCGGTCGCCCTCAACCTCGATGGCCGCCCTAGGCTATAATTTGGATTAAAATGGTTCTGTCTTGAGATTCGTCACTTTGACACATTTTGGCCATTTTTCGTCCCCCTTTGCAAATTTCACACACAATTCACTTCAAATGAGTTTTGATGCATGAATTATATATTTTGGGGATTATCTAGCTCGACTATCATCATCATTGCTCGTCTTTACCGATTGAATGGTAAGAATTTCACTATCTTTAGCTCAATTGGGTTGAACCCTTGAGTTTGTGGCTTATATGTATCTTTCTTGATGTGATTCATATATGTTTGTGATGAGCTTATTGATTGTTGATGAATGATATTCGTTAAATTGTATTTGGTGATGAAAAAAACTTGGCTTGATTCATTTACAAGGGCTATATATAACTTTTTCTATTCTTGACGCCCGCCAAGTGTTCGATAAAACGTTTCAATGAAAAATTCATCACCTACATGATTCTCTCGATTTCAAAAGTCTTATACATTTATAGAGATCATGTTTTGCTTATCAAATGAGTTTTCATAAACCTCTACAAGTCGTATGATTCGACTTTTCCCTTCTATTTGGCTTATAAGCTTCAATGTTCAAATAGCTCGATACATCGGTTTAGTTGCACACTTTGATATGAATATATGATGTATTTATCGTGCTAACATTCTTTTTGATGATTCCAAAGGGGGAGAAACAGGTGGAGAAACAGGTTATAAGCTCTTTAGCTCAAAGAAGCTAAGATAATCTTAACGAAAAGAAGCTATAAGCTATGGCTTCATAAAGCCATAAGTTGTGGATCATATTTAGTCCACTTGGTGCATTATGGTTATGTATGAATCATGGTCCATTGGTTGTAGTATGGACTTATATACGGTTCTAATGATGTATCTTTGACAGGGGGAGCTTTTAAGTTATTGATACTTAAGCTCAATATCGAAAAGTGGATATTTTAGTTTATGTTTAAGTTGCTTCTATATAACTCTTGTTGTGCATGTTGATAGGGGAGCATTTGCTATATGTGTTTGAATATCTCTACTCCCATCCATGTGTTTTTATTGCATGGAATGTTGTCGCTCACAACGGATAGTTCTCTTTAACCGGTAAAATTGTTTTGTTTTCAAAATCGACCTCGTTAAAATTGTTTTGGTTTGTAATCATCAAAAGGGGAGATTGTTTGATAAATGGTTTATCATGATTTTGATGATTTTGATTTTACACCAAAACAATGGTTTTAAAGGTTGTCCAAATACTCCTAAATGATTTAAAATGGTTTTAATATTTTTTTGAGTATTTCCTCAAGTTTATTTTCGATATAAAATTGGACAATTCTTTTAATGTTTTTAAGTCAATGGGTTTTTACATTGAAACTATGTTGTCCTAATACTCCCAATTGATCTAAAATGTTTCTACTATTTTTCGGAGTATTTATTGGAATTTATATCGGACAACACTTTGTGTGTAAATGTTTTATTTCTTCAAAACTATATTTCTAATGTTGTCCTAAATACTCCCGATCGGTTTAAAATGTTTTTACGAATTTTTGGAGTATTTCTTGAGGTTTATTTTTGATAAAAATCGGACAACTTGTCATTAAGGAGGTCGGTCGATCGACCGGCGAGCGACCGTGCAACACAGGAACAAGTTTCGTGGAAAGTAAAACTTGAGAACTCTCAAAATTGATCAGTGCAACCGGTCGCACATAGGCTCGACCGGTCGAGGTGCCCTTCGACCGGCCGCCTGTGTTAATTTGGTGCTATATGTTTCAAACTTCTATTTCGTGCGACCAGGTCGCCATCTATGCTTTGACAAAGAAAATTCTAACCGTTGTGCAAACAGACAACCTTTCCTTAAATTGTGGAATTGATTTCTAACAGCTATAATCTTGATTTTAATTGCAATTTTTTTGTAGAAATCAGATTCCAAGAGGAGCCTATCAAGTATCAATCATCTCCTATAAATAGAGGAAGAATTGAAGCAACACAATAAGAGAGAAAACTACAACACAACAAGATACACTCAAGAATATACTTGTTCTTACATTGTCTTATTTCTTGTTGTAATTTGCCTAGCTATTCACTTTCACATCCTTGAGGTCTAGGCTTTTCTTGATTACACTTGCACTCTATTGTATTATCAATTATCGAGTTGTAATCTTGAATTTGTGGTTGTCATTCAAACACAAGATATCCTTGTGAGTGTTCTTGTGGTAAGAACACACTTGGGTGAACTAGGTGTTAGGTGTAAGAAGATTGTGGTAATCTTCTTGTTGAGGTGTTGAAGAGTGTGGTGCTCTTCAAGGGTGAAGATTGTGGTAATCTTCATAAGGTGCCGTTTGGAGATTGTGGTAATCTTCAAGTGAGATTGTGGTAATCTCAAAGGTGATGTTGAAGAAGAGTGTGGTGCTCTTCAAGGTGTTGGTGTAAGATTTTGTTGTAATAATTTTGGTAATTATTAATAAAATCTTTTTCTTTTTGAAATCCATCCCGGAGATACTGGGGTGGTAGAGGATTAGGCCCTAGGTGGGTTGAACCTCTTTAAATCGACATGTGTTGTTTACATTCCGCACCTTGATTATTTTGTTTGAGCATTCGATTGTAAAAAGAGGGCGAAATCGAAAAGATGGAGATAATCTATTCACCCCCCCTCTAGATTATCGTAGCCGCTTGGACTTACAATTTCCTCCACCATGCTATGAAAAATAGACATCATACATCTCTGGAATGTGGCTGGTGCATTACACAACCCAAAAGGCATCATCGGAATGCAAATGTACCATAAGGACATGTGAATGTGGTTTTCTCCTGATCCTCTGGAGCAATCGCAATCTGATTATAACCCGAATATCCATCCAGAAAACAATAGTAGTCATATCCAGCCAACCTATCCAACATCTGATCAATAAAAGGTAAGGGAAAGTGGTCTTTTCGAGTGGCTTTGTTTAGTTTCCTGTAATCTATGCATACTCGCCACCCAGTCACCGTGCGTGTAGATATTAACTCATTATTGGAATTTTTCACCACAGTCATCCCCCCTTTTTTTGGAACTACTTGCACTGGACTTACCCATGAGCTATCAGATATGGCGAAAATGATGCCAGCCGTAAGCCACTTAAGAACCTCAGCTTTGACTACTTCTTTCATTGCCGGATTAAGCCGTCTTTGGTGTTCAATAGATGGCTTGTAAGAGTCCTCCATGAGAATTTTATGCATCACTATAGAAGGGCTAATTCCTTTCAAATCGGCTATCGACCATCCCAGTGCAGATTTATGCTTTCTCAAAATGCGCAACAACTTATCTAACTCCGAAGGGGATAGAGAGGCGGAGACTATTACCGGATGTGTATCATTCTCTCCCAAAAATGCATACCGGAGATGTGTAGGAAGTTCCTTCAACTCCGGAGTGACCTTCGGGATTTCCTCAATGACTGTATCTCCCAAACTCTCCTTCAGACCCTTGCTTGTGTCAACCTGTGTGGCATCAAGAGACAACACGTAATCCAATAAATCAATGTCATCAAAATCATATTCCATACCTTGCACTAGGGATTGGGTGAGACATTTTTCCAGTGGATCCACAGTAATATGTCGAGCTATTTCTGAGGGAGCACACTGCTCCGCCAAGTCTATGAAATGGCAAGTGTGTTGTTCTTCTTGGAATTTCATCGCATTATAAATGTTGAACATCACTTCCTCTTCATTAACTCGCAAAGTCAGTTCACCTCGTTGAACATCGATTAATGCACGACCGGTGGCCAAAAATGGTCTCCCCAAAATTAATGGAACCTCTCGATCCTCCTCCATATCCAGTACAACAAAGTCTGCCGGAAATATGAATTTGTCCACCTTCACCAAAACATCTTCGATTACGCCTCGCGGATATGTAAGCAATCTGTCCGCCAATTGTAAGGTGATAGTGGATGGCTTCACCTCTCCAAGACCTAGTTTCCTGAAAACAGACAAAGGCATAAGATTAATGCTAGCACCAAGATCGCAAAGGGCTTTATTAAAAATAGAAGCACCAATTGTACAAGGGATAGTGAAACTCCCCGGATCTTTCAATTTCTGTGGTAACTTCCTTTGCAAAATAGCGCTGCATTCTTCTGTAAGCTTTACAGTCTCGAACTCGCCCAACTTCCTCTTTTTCGACATCACATCCTTCATGAATTTAGCATAATTAGGCATTTGCTCGAGTGCATCAGCAAACGGGATGTTAATGTGAATTTTCTTAAAAATTTCCAAGAACTTTGAAAATTGAGAATCTAGCTTCTTTTTCTGAAATCTCTGAGGGAAGGGGAGTGAGTTAGGCACTAGAACCGCATAATCAAGAGTGGGAGCAGATTTAGGCTTGGTAGCCTCCGTCTGCTCGTTGCTCTGCTTATCTTCTTCTTGTTTCGACTCCTTCTCAATAGGTACTTCAGAATCAGAAGGATCCTCTTGGGTCGCATGAGATGGAAGCTTAGGACCATCATATGCAGTACCACTCCTCAACTGGATGGCTTTACAATGTTCCCTCGGATTCACCTCAGTATTACTTGGAAAATTTTCTTTCTTCTGCTGAGAACTTATGGCGGTAGCTAATTGTCCCATTTGGGTCTCCAATGATCTAAGGTGTGTCTCAATAGTAGACATTTTTGTGCCCAAGTTATCAATCTGTGCATCGCTTCTATTCAGCCGATTTCTAGTCTCTCCAATAAATGTACCGAGTATTTCTTCGAGCGACTGTTTCTTCTCACCTACGGGTGCATTAGAGCTAGATGGATTGGTGTAACCCGGAGGTGGATTCAACACGTTTCTATTATTACTGTAGGAGAAGTTCTCATGATTGCGAAGTCCCGGGTGATAATGAGTAGGTAACTGAGTACCTCGATTGTTAAAACCTCGGTTATTCACATAGTTGGCTTGCTCGGCATCGAATGTTGCAACCTCCTGAACGGCCGCTGGTATTTCGGTCTGTTGCGATGTTCCACCCGAATTCATGATGGCCAGTTGTTTCGACAATGCTGATATTTGAGATGCTAATGCCGACATATGATCCAGCTCAAGGACACCAGCAACTTTCTTTGGTACTAATCTGTCAGAAGGCCATTGATAGCTGTTTGTGGCCATTTCTTCAAGAAGAAGTAATGCCTCAGTCGGAGTTTTAGCCATCAAAGTGCCTCCTGCTGCTGCATCTAGTATTGTCCTCGTATGCCCGTTCAAACCATTGTAAAAGTACTGGACTCTCTGCCAGTCCGCATAACCATGTTGTGGGCATCTTCTCAACAGATCCTTATATCGTTCCCAAGCTTCATATAGTGGCTCAAAGTCGATTTGTTGGAATTGAGCTATCTCGCTTTTCAGTTGGAGCGTCTTGCTGGGAGGGAAGAACTTTGTCATGAATTTTTCAGTCAGATCGTCCCAACTAGTGATACTCCCAGGTGCGAACGTCTGTAACCACTGTCTGGCTTTATCCCGGAGTGAGAACGGGAAAAGCCTCACTTAATCGCCTCATCGGACACACCATTCATCTTGATGGTGTCACAAATCTCCAAAAATGTCGCCAAATGTGTATTCGGATCACCCACCGGACTCCCCAAATCGATTATTTGAACCATGCTTATGAGGCCTGGTTTCAATTCGAAATTATTTGCATTTATAGGTTGGCGCACAATTCCGGAGTAGTTCTGGTTCAAGGCCGGCCGGAAATAATCCCGGATTGCCCTTTCTGGTGCATCAGGTTGTGGTGGCATATTCACAACCCGATTTCCGTTATTCTCATTGTCTACAACGCCTGCCATTGCTCGATTTCTCAGCTTCGCTTTGTTGCTCTTATTGCTCAAGTGTCCGTTCAATTTCTCGGATCAAAAGGAAGCAAATTAGTATTTTCAGAATCTCGTATAAACAAATAAATCAATGAGAAATACGAAATTATAACTCCTAAACTAGTCTAGATTAGTATTAAGACTACTTGGTAATAGTATTAGTTTAAAATAGGATAAAACAATCCCCGACAGACGGCGCCAAAAACTTGATCACGAATTTCTTACCGCAAGCGTACGGTGTCAAGTTTTAGTATAGGTTTTGAAAGTAGGGTTATCGTCTCCACAGGGATTGTTATCGAATTTTATACTAAGTACTATAATTAAAATAGCTTAATTCTATCTAGAAATCGAAAAGAGATGGATTGTTTATTAAACTAAAAATTAAACTAAGAATTGGTTCGCGGAAAATTATTAAACACGTAGAAAATGAATTCTAGAGGGTTGATTTCACCTAGTTATCCCCTATGTTCTCAATCCAGTTTATAAATCACAAGTTATTAATCTATAAGCCAATATTCCTACCGTTTATCACTTCCTCTCTCGAGTGCCAAGTGATTATAGGTTCCAATTTCTGATTTCGATATCTCTATAAAAATCATAAATTACACCCTAATACGCTCAATGAATATTCATTCACCAACTTCAAAAGATTCATAAATCTCTCGATTCTATGAAACCCTAGGTTGTGCTATTCTAAAGTCATGTGTTCAACTACCTCTCTCGAACGTCAAATTAAACACGCCAAACAATCTAAATTATTGATCAGATAATCCAGATGCAATCAAATCAAATAGCACAAATAGATTGATAAACATGCAAATTTCATTAACTAGAAATCAAAACATAGGTTCAAACATAAGTTACATCAATCCCCTAGAAAAATAAGTTTAGTTCATAATGGATGTACAAAAACTCATGAAGAAGTAATTATACATTGATAGGGTTCAACAAAGATGCTAGAAAAATAATTCAGAATGATTAAAGGAAGAATATTCTCTGTTTCCAGAAGATAGATGCCTTCGAATCTCGTCCCGAACTCTTTCTCCTTGCCCAAATCGTCCCTTGTGCTCTCCAAAATGTCCAACCCCCTGTTTTTCCGTCCCTTGTTCTATTTATAGGCTTAAAACCCTAAAAATTCCGTCCAAAAAGGCCCAAAATACGTTCAGGCCCAAACGCACTTGCCGCAAAACAAAGAAATGGCGCTGGCGCGCGCGCCTCTCCCCAAGCCAACGCGCGCTGCAGCGCTGGTTGTTGGGCGCTGCAGCGCGCCCTGTTGTCGTCCACATCGCACTGGCGCAATAAGGCCCGGCGTGAGCTGCAGCCGCGCTCGTCTCAAACGTTGTACCGATTTACCCGACCCTTCCGGGCGCGGGGTTTTTGCCGCGCGCCGATCTTGCTCGATATATTTCCGCTTTTTAGCTCCCATAATGTGATCTTCACCACCCAAACACGTTTTTAATCGTTTTTAACCAATTTCGGCTATCAAGATCAGTCCCGATTCTCGAACGACAACTAATGACACAAACTCGACTCAAACGACACTAAAATACCCGAAAACAACGCAAAATCCTCGTCTAGAGTACTCAATACGTTGGTATAAAAACCAACTTAACAATGACACACTAAAATGAAAGATTAAAACTACAAGAGAAGCAAGAAAAACTTAGGAAAGTCGACAATCTCTCGATATATCTCCATTCCTTGAGCTCCGATGCAACCCAATTGTCTCCTTGATGTCTTCTTCCAAGAATAGACCTTTTTCTTGTGTTGTAGATCCCAAAAATGTCAGAATATCCCTGTGTGCGCCCCCGAAAAAGCCTTTTTATACCCACTTTCAAGTTTAGGGCAAAGTGCTGCAGATTGTGATATTCCAGCGAAGACGCACGGGTCGTGCGCCCCCTGCACGGGCTACCCGTGCGTCATGCCGTAGCGAAGCCTTTGATTTTTGCCAAACACGCACGGGTCGTGTGCCCCTTGCACGGGCTACCCGTGCGTGATGCCGTAGGTACAATGCAATTCCCCAATGGTGCACGGGTGGTGCGTATGAGCACGGGCTACCCGTGCGCCATGCCGTAGCCTTAAGATGCCTCCATTCAGGGGCACACGGGTGGTGCCTAAAGCACGCCCAACCCGTGCGCTCCCTGTATTCTCCTTAAACGCTCATCTTCCTCTCGTTCTAGCTTCTGGTTCTCGTATACTCACTCAATTCTCAGTGTTTCCACTCTGCGATGCTCGTATTTGCATTAAATTTGCTTCAAATAACATTAAATTCCTACAAAACAAGCAACGTGTAATATCTTTTCCACAAGGAGTGAATACGTAGCATTTTACACGAGTATATGCATGTTTACTCATCATTATAGCCATAAATATGCCCCAAAATACATGAAAAACTCACACCTATCACATAACTTGGCTGCTTCAGACTCTTTTTCATTCTTGGAATCTGAATCGTATTCTTTGTCGATTCTTGTATTACTTGATAGTAATACAAATTATTTCTCCTGATGCCTTTCATCAACACAAGTGAGCCGGATATAGCTTTCAGAACTTCATCTCGCAAAGTAACAATTAAGCCCTTTGATTCTAAGGCTCCCAAAGAGATGAGATTCTTTTTCAAATTTGGTACATACCGAACATCTGTCAAGACTCTAGTTGATCCATCGTGATTTTTCAATCGGATAGAACCTATCCCAGTTGTCTTACAAGCATTGTCATTGCCCATATAGACAACTCCACCATTGATCTCTTCAAAATCGAAGAACCACTCCTTCACGGGAGACATATGATAGATGCATCCAGAATCCAGAACCCATTCATCAGAACGGGAAATTAAAGGAGAAACCACCAGTGAAAACTCATCTTCACTTTCACCCTCAGCTACACAAGCATCTTGAGGAGCTTTTCCTTTATTCTTCAACTTTGGACAGTCTTTCTTCCAGTGTCCTTTCTCATGACAGAAAGCACACTCATCTTTGTGAAGTTTGGCTTTGGAACGCGATCTTCCTCTTCTACCCTTCTTTTGGCTTTTCGAACGGCCTCTTGGAAACAAAACTTCATCATCTGCTGCTATGTTCCTGTTTTCTTTTTTATTCCTTTTTCTTAATTCATAACTATACAAAACAGCACAAACTACAGCAAGAGATACATCATCTTTCCCATGAAGTAAAGTAGTTTCTAAATGTTCAAATTCATCAGGAAGAGATGATAACAACATTAAAGCCAAATCCTCATCACTAAAGGTTACATCAAAATTAAGCAAATATGCAACTAATTGATTAAATGCAGTAATATGGTCGTTCATAGTAGTACCTGAGCGGTACTCAAACCGGAACAATCGTTTCTTCATGAGGAGTTTATTCTGACCACTCTTCTTCAGAAATTTGTCCTCCAAAGCCTTCCACAGTTTGTAAGCAGAATTCTCATTTTTAAATGCATATTTCTGCTCTCTGGACAAATACGATCGGATTGATCCGCATGCCAAGCGGTTAATGGTTTTCCACTCCTTTTCGTCAACTTCATCTGGTTTTTTTTCTTTAATGGCGATGTCTAGGCCTTGTTGAAATAGACAATCCAGCACCTCGCCTTGCCACATGGTGAAATGACCCGTACCGTCAAATGTTTCCACCGAAATTCTAATATTTAGCATTAACATCCTTCCTGGCGCGGACGAGGATGCTGAAGCACCAGTTGTGGTAGATTCCGTAGTCATTTCGAACTCAAATAGTAGTGTTCAATATTACAAATAAAAGACAAACGAGCCAAGGCCGAAACCTTCGGCTCTGATACCACTTGTTGGGGTATCGAGTATATAATACACAACAAAAATAATCTTGAATAAAGCAAGCTCCCGGAAAGGCCGGAGGGGTCACAACGGTCCCACTTAAAATCCGGTCTCCTTAGACAGAACCTACTTAAACAATACTATAAGCAGCGGATTAAATACCCCACTACAACAAACAATATTGAATATTAACTACAACATGAATAGTTACTACAAGAATAACTACTACAAGAACATCTACAAGAATACCAGAAAATAATTGCAGAAACTAAAAAGACGTAAAGAAAAGAACACACCAGAATTGATAACGGAGTTCGGCCAATTTTGCCTACGTCTCCGAGCACCGCAACCGCAACGACCACTTTACTAATGTCCCGAACAAATTACAACTTGGGCAAAATTACCCACAAATTAGGATTTCCCAAATATAGGACTTCCTCATATATAGAGATAGAAGAGAAGATTTTGGTACATTTTAAAATCAAATGCCTATGGCCATTTTATAGGCTAAATTTGGAATTTGATCCATAATCTATGTGGGATTACAAAGGGTCAAATAGTAACATCTTGTGCACCCATTTCAATCTTTCTTGGCTTGTGACATCGATTTCTTTATTCAGCCATGAACTAGAATTGCAAGAAGACAAGCTAGAGGACCAGACGCAGGCTTGGGCATTGAAATTCCTGTAAGAAGCAGTAAACGGAGCCTGGCTCCAATCCGTCTTTACAAGGCCACCTCCTGTTGCCCAATTATCGGCGTTCCACAAGCTAGAATATATTCTCATTGCCTGGTTTTCTGGGTAAGATACTCCGACAGATTCTGAATTCTTGAATTCTCTAATGGGAGTGCCATCTACTGAAAATCTGGAAAGAATTTTAACAAAAACTTTTGGCTCAACTCATCTCATGTGCTCACACTTCCTTACGTCAAAGTACCCAACCAACTCCTTTCCTTATCCCTCAAAGAGAAAGGGAATAGGCGCAATCTTATGGATTCATCCGAGACTCCATTCATTTTTATCGTGTTGCAAATTTGGATAAAATGTGCAAGATGAGAATTGGGATCTTCGGATGCGAAACCCCCAAACTGGTTTTGCTGCACCATGTTTATCAGTGTCGGCTTAAGCTCGAAGTTGTTGGCATTTATCAGAATATGAGCAATACCACCATACTTATGATTCGTTTATGGTCGAAAGTAATCACGGATGGCTTGCTGGTGAACTAGTATTGGTAACTCGTTGATCCCGTTGATCCCATTGTTACCCCTGTTTTCTCCTTCCAAATCTCCCATAATCGGATTTTGTTGTCTTTCAGCCCGTCTAGTAGTTGCACTGATTTTCTTTGCGAAAATCTCAACTTCCGGTATGAGCGGTATTAAGTCTCCTCGCCTAGAGCGGGTGTTCATGTACTACTTTAACCAAACTAAAAGAAACAAGTCAATTAATGTAGGAGAAAAATCAAACAAAATATAAGGAAAGAAAGAAAAATGTCATTCTATCTATCGCAATATTAGCACCAAAAATCATATTAGTCCCCGGCAACGGCGCCAAAAACTTGTTCGCCTTATTTTTAGCTTCACCGCAAGTGTAAGGTGTAGTTTATAGAATATGGTAAGTAAGGTCGTATCCACGGAGACTAATAAATTATTGCGCCAAGTATTGAACTAAAATAGCCTTATTTTTATTTAGACGATCAAAATTGGATGATTGTTTTGAGATTAAGACAAACTAGACTACAAAAACACAAGGTAAATATAATGATAATAATGAAAGTATCAAGAGAATAAAACGGATTCCCGGGTTATGGTTTCAATTAATATCTCTCTTGTTGTCCGATTCAATTAAAGCCAAAGTTATTATCAATATTCCTATAAGACGATCACAATGGTATATTATCCTCCCTCTCGAGATGTATATAAAATGTAGATTGAAATGTCTATGCTAGCATCTCTACTCAACATAAGATACACAACTCCCAAAAGCACAAAAGATCAAATGTCCTCACAAATATTCACAAACCTCTCAATTATGCAAACATTCATGTCAACTACTCAAGATCTAATATTGAAACTCATATCTTGACTTATGAATCAATATATCAAGCATGTTAAACCATTGGCCAAGTGATAAAACAAGAATAAGCACAAAGTACTCAAATAGGCTTCAAGACAATAACTTCAACTAAGATTAAAACATCCAACAAGAGTTCATTAATCTACTTCCAAAACCCGGAAATCACAAGAAGATTAGCTACACATGATGTTCAAACAACTCAGAGACAAATTGTTCAATGTCATACTAAGCTCAAATGAAAGATTAAGATACAAGAGAAGCAAGAAAAACTTAGGATAGTCGATAATCTCGCGATATATCTTCGATCCTCAAGCTCCGATGCGACCCGATTCTTCCCTTGATGCCTCCTTGAAAGATTAGTCTTTTTTCTTATATTCTAAGTCCAAGAAAATCAGAATATCCCCTGGTGTGCGCCCCCAAAATTCCTATTATACCTTTTCAAAAGTCTAGGGCAAAGTGGTGTCAGTTTGTGACATTCCAGCAAAGACGCACGGGTTACCCGTGCGCCATCCCATAGAAATTTGCCCTGCTTTTCACCAATAATGCACGGGTCATGCGTCCCACACATGTACCCGTGCGTGGTGCCGTAGGGCATCTTCAAGTCCTTCAGGTGCGCACGGGTCATGCGCTCACGCACGGGTAGCCCGTGCGCCATACCGTAAGTGTTAGATAAATGTTTTTATCAAGATTTTGATGATTATGTTTAAATGAGTTTTTATACCAAAACAATGTTAATAAATATTGCCCAAATACTCCTAAATGATTTAAAATATTTTTGCTAATTTTTGGAGTATTTCTTAGAATTTTTTTTTTATAAAAATGGACAACACTTTTGATGGTTTTGTTTAAATTAGTTTTTGCACCAAAACAATATTTATAAATGTTGTCAAAATACTCCCAAGTGATTTAAAATGTTTTTACTAATTTTTTGGAGTATTTCTTGAAGTTTATTTTTGATAAAAATCGGACAACATTTAAAATTGGAGGTCGACCGGTCGCCCAAAAGGTCGACCGGTACCTAAAGATTGCACAGATTGAAACAGAACTTGCAGACTTGAAAAATTGGAGTAGGGGGACCAGTCAAGCAGGGGGCCGACCGGTCGCACCCCCCTTGACCGGTCGCACCCCCCTGCAACCCCTACCTGGATCGCACGATTTTCATTCAAACGTTCGAAATCTTATACAGGGCAACCGGTCGCCCTATGTAATTTTTTACAGCAAAAATTCCAACTGTTGCAATCCTTATCAGCAAGATTTACTTTTCATTTTTGTACAATATTGCTACATCGTGTGATCCTCTTCTTGTAGACAAAAGTGAAGAAGAATGAGCCAATGTTGGGAGCTTATGTTGGTGAAGACTCTTCTATAAATAGAAGATGAATTGAAGACACAAGACACAACACATACAAGCAAAATACACAACAAGAAATCTGCAAATTCTCAAGCTTTCATTTTTATACTCTTGTTTTAATAGCCTAGTTCTTGCACTTGCACTATCTTGAGGTCTAGGCTTTTCCTTCTTGATTACACTTGCACTCAAAGTTTGTATACTTCTATTATTGAGTTGTAATCTTGAATTTTTCTATCATCTAAAACAAGATATCCTTGTTAGTGTTCTTGTGGTAAGAACACACTTGAGTGATCTTAGGTGTTGAAGAGTGTGGTACTCTTCATAGGTGTTGAAGGAAGATTGTGGTAATCTCCTTGAAGGTGTTGTAAAAAGATTGTGGTAATCTTCAAATGTGGTGTTGTATTAATTGTGGTAATTAATAAAATCTTTTTTTCTTTTTGAAATCCACTTCGAATATACCGGGGTGGTAGTAGATTAGGTCTTAGGTGGGTTGAACTACTCTAAATCATTGATTGTTGTTTAATTTCCGCATTTACATTCTTGTTCAATTACGTGTTCATTCGAAAAAGAGGGAGATTTGCGAAAAATCGGCATAATCTATTCACCTCCCCTCTAGATTATCGTAGCCACTTCGACTAACAAGTGGTATCAGAGCCAAACTCTTTGGCTAGCTCGTTCCGAGTAAAGAGTAAAGATCCATGGCTACGAACGAAAGCTACCTCACCACCGGCGCCTCCACCAACAAGCCACCACAATTTGACGCCAACAACTACGCATTTTGGAAAGACCGTATGGAGTGCTTTCTACAAGGGTGCGGGTTTGACATTTGGAATGTGGTCATTGAAGGAGTTGCTCAACCAACAACAAAAGTGGATGATGGCACACAACTCCCAAACCATTCAAGGAGTTCGATGAAAATGACAAAAAGGCCTTCTCTCTAAACGGTAAGACTTTAATATTTTGCATTGCTCTATTACCGCCACCGAGTATAATCGTATAAGGGGCATAAGGTCGGCACATGAAGTTTGGGAAAAATTAGAAACCATCTATGATGGCACAAAGAAAGTGAAGCAAGCAAGAAAAACAATGCTTGTGAAAGACTTTGAAAATTTCAATATGCATGATGGTGAAAGCATATCAAAATTGGTGGAAAGGCTTGACAACATTGTCAATCCTCTTGTGGCTCTTGGAAAGGTCATCTCCGAAGAAGACAAGGTGACCAAGGTATTGAACGCCATTCCCGGCTCATGGTCCGAAAAGGTGACGGCAATCACGGAAGCTCAAAATCTTGAGACACTCAAGTTTGATGAGCTCATTGGGAACCTCCTCATTTATGAAGTATATCTCAAGGAGAGGAAAAATTCTCAACCATCCACCTCTAAACCGGGTACGCAAAATATTATTAAAGTCTTAGCATCTTCTTCTAATAGTGTTTATTATGCTAGTGATGAGGATGATGAAGAAACGGCGGCTCTTGTTAGAAAATTTGCAAAATTTGTAAACAAAAATAAAGCAAGAAAGCCTAGAGACAATTCTTGTTTCAAATGCGGAAAATCCGGGCACTACATAGCCGATTGCCTGAAATTAGCGGAAGATGAACAAAAGAAGAAAAAGCTTTTTCCGAAAAAGAAGGCGTTAAATGCGGACGTCAAAACTTGGGATGAATTACTTGAAACAACCGACGAGGAAGGAGAATCTGAACATGGTCTTATGGCCATAGATGATGAAAATACCGAGGTACGCTCTAATGCTTCATCTTCTTCCCTAGTTGATGAATTACAATGTGATTTTGATGAATTGCAAAATGAGTTTCAAAATTTGACTGTTAAATACAAGAATTTGAAAAAGGAGCATAAAGAGCTTAAACTAGAAAAGGATAAATTATTTACTTCATATGATTCTCTTGATAAGGCTTATGCTATTACTCTTACTATGGTCCGTACTCTTGAAACCGAAAAACAAACGCTCACAAATGATATTGAAAATTTGAAAAAGGATGTGCATCGATTCAATTTAAGTACGGATAAAGTCACAAAAATTTTAGTTGCACAAAGAGGTGAGCATTCTAAATTAGGACTGGGTTATAAACCTTTTCAAAATGCTTTTAAGAAAAATGACCAAGGTCCAACCTTTGTACGTGCTAGTAGTCCTTGTATTATTACTTGTTTTTATTGTGGTAAGAATGGACACTATACTAGTAATTGTAAATTGAAGAATAATTTTAGCTATTATTGGAGATCTAAAGGTCTCAAGGCTAACCCCCATGGACCCCAAAATTATAGGGTACCTAAAAATAATTCCTTTGTAGGTTATAGGGGCTACAACAACAATGGAAGATTCAAAATGGCTCGTGGACAGCGGATGTTCACGCCATATGACCGGAAAGAGAGAACTTTTTACCAACATCAAGCTCCAAGAAGAGGGTATGGTCATGTTCGGCAATGGCAAAGGAAGAATTCTTGGAAATAGAGAAATTTGTAACTCTTCTTTCTCTCTTAGTAATGTTCTTTTAGTAGAAGGGCTTAAGTTTAATTTGATAAGTGTTAGCCAACTTTGTGATTCAAATTATAATGTTGTTTTTAATAAAGAAAAATGCCTTATTTCCAAAAATGATAAAATTATTTGTGAAGCGATTAGAAAAGGCAATCTTTACAAAATTTGTACAAGTGATTTGGTTAGTCAAAATGTTTCTTGTCTTGTCGCCAATAATGATTTAACTAGTTTATGGCATAGGTGACTTGGACATGTTGGATACAAAAATTTGCAAACTATTTACAAAAACCAACATGTAAAAGGACTACCCAAATTGAATTTTGAAAATCTTGGCTTATGTGACATTTGTCAAAGGAATAAATTAGTTAAGAGTAGTTTTAAGCCCAAAAATGAAATATCCACTACCAAACCCCTACAAATGCTTCATCTTGATTTGTATGGGGATATTGGTACGGCAAGTCTAAGTGGAAAACATTACACTTTTGTTATAGTTGATGATTTTTCTAGATATACTTGGGCTCTATTTCTTACAAATAAAAGCGATGCCGTTAATGAGTTTTTTAAGTTGTGTAGACTTATTGAAAATGAAAAAGGATGATACTATTAAGTCTATTCGAAGTGATCGAGGTGGAGAATTTGACGGAGAATTTAGAGTCTTTTGTGAAACCAAGGGATATAGTCACAATTTTTCCGCTCCAAGGACACCTCAATAAAATGGAGTTGCCGAAAGGAAAAATCGGACACTTCAAGAAATGAGTCGGTCCATGCTCAATGAATTTTCACTTCCAAAATATTTTTGGGCCGAAGCCGTAAGTACCACTTGCTATGTCATTAATCGAGTTTATATTCGTCCTAAAATGAATAAAACTAGTGGAGTTGTTGAAGAATCCATCCATGTCAAATTCAATGAAGCTTCGGGTGTTGAAAGGATACCCGATGATGAAAGTGATGAAGAGGATATTGTTGAACCCATTGTTCAAGATGATACTCAAAATGATCAACTTCAAGTTCAAATGTTCCTCAAAAAGATAAATGTGACACTTCGAATCTTCCCGTAGCATTGAAATTTAAGGGAGATCAGCCAAAAGATCTTATTATTGGTGATCCCCTTGATAAAGTAATGACTTGAGGAAAATTTGCCGAGAAAGCTCTTACATCTCAAAAAGAGCCTAAAAATGCTAAGGAAGCCATTGAAGATGAGGATTGGTTTTTAGAAATGCAAGAGGAGTTGAATCAATTTGAAAGGAATGATGTATGGGAATTAGTACCTTGTCCTCCATCTCAAACCATTATTGGTACAAAATGGGTGTTTCGGAACAAGCTCGATTACCAAGGCAATATTGTTCAAAACAAAGCAAGGTTAGTAGCTCAAGGTTATTGTCAAGAAGAAGGTATTGATTATGATGAAACATTTGCACTCGTAGCACGTTTAGAAGCTATTCGTATTTTACTTGACTATTCTTGCTTTAAAAATTTCAAGCTTTACCAAATGGATGTTAAATCCGCTTTTCTAAATGGTATTATTCAAGAAGAAGTCTATGTAAAACAACCTCTCCGGGGTTTGAAAATTTTTCTAGGCCTAATGATGTTTATAAACATAAAAAGGCCTTATATGGCTTAAAACAAGCACCCCGTGCATGGTATGATAGACTTAACTCTTTTCTTTTGCAAAATGGTTTTACAAGAGGTAAAGTTGATACTACTCTCTTTGTTTTTGGAAAAGGGCAAGATTGCTTATTAGTGCAAATTTATGTTGATGATATTATTTTTGGTGCTACTAATGAATCCTTGTGCAAGAAATTTTCTAAGTTAATGCAAGGTGAATTTGAAATGAGCATGATGGGGGAGCTCAGCTTCTTCCTTGGACTTCAAATTAAGCAATGCTAAGAAGGAATATACATCTCACAATCCAAGTATACAAAAGAACTTTTGAAGAAGTTCGGAATTGAAGAAGGAAGAACCGTTTCTACCCCAATGGCAACAAACGTCAAAATTGACAAAGATTAAAAAGGCAATCCGATTGATAAATCCAAATATCGAGGTATGATTGGTAGTTTACTTTATTTAACTGCAAGTAGACCAGATATTCTTCATGACGTATGCCTATGTGTTCGTTCTCAAAGCAATCCCAAAGAATCTCATATGAGTGCCGTTAAAGAATTTTTAGATATTTGAAAGGCACTATTCAATATGGTTTATTTTATCCAAAGAATGAAATTTTTTCTCTTAACGGTTATAGTGATTCGGATTATGTGGGAAATATTGATGATCGTAAAAGTACTTCCGGATCATGTCAATTTCTAGGTGATTGCCTAGTTTCTTGGTTTTCAAAGAAACAAAATTGTGTTTCACTTTCAACGGCCGAAGCCGAATATATTTCCGCGGCTTTTTGTTGTACTCAATTACTTTGGATGAAACGAACTTTAGCGGATTATAAATATTCTTTTGAAAGTGTTCCTATCTTTTGTGATAATATATCCGCTATAAATATTGCTCAAAACCCGGTTCATCATAACCGTACTAAACATATTGAGATTCGACATCATTTTCTAAGGGATTGTGTTTCAAAACAAAAAATTGAGATATCTTTTGTACCATCTGAAGATCAATCAGCGGACATTTTTACAAAACCGCTATCTTCCGAGACTTTTGCATCGATACGAGCTCGGTTAGGCATAATGCATATTGAATGAGGTTGCGTTTGCATTTTGCATGTTTTTAAAACTTAGGGGTGAAAAATCGGATTTTTGGGTGAAAAATCGGATTTTGAAAAATTGGGCAAGACAGTGGGCTGATGGGGTTGAGGGCAACCGATCACCCTCAACGTCGACCGGTTGCCCTCAACGACAACCGGTCGCCCTTAGCTTTTATTTTGGTTAAAATTGCTTCTGTCTTCAGTCACAGTCATTTTGGTCTTTTATGTTTATTTTTCGTCCCCTTCGAATTTTGCACACAAATTTCACTTCAAATTTCTTTTATTGCATACATTTTATATTTTGGACTTCATGAGACTCGATTATCATCATCATTGTTCATCTTTACCGATTAAATGGTAAGAATTTTTCTTTTTAATCTCAATTCGGTTGAACCCTTGAGAATGTGCTTATACCTTGCTATTTTGATGAAATTCTTGTATTCGTATGATTGTATATGATGATTGTTGATGAATGAATATTGTTGTATTGCAATTGATGATGAATTTTTTTTGGCTTAAATGAATCACAAAGGCGTTATATTTCTCTTGTTTTTTTCGACGCACGCCAAGTGTTCGACAAAATGTTTCAATGAAAAATTCATCACCTACATGATTCTCTTGATTTGAAAAGTCTTATAAGTTTATAGAGATCATGTTTTATCAATCAAATGAGCTTTTTCAAATCAAATGAGCAATTTTTTTCCCTTTTATTCGGAATTTAAGTTTTATACATTGCCAATGGCTAGATGCTCTCATTCTGCTGAATTGTGGTTCATGCTTGATAGTTTATATCGTAGTCAATCTAAAGCTCGAGCTATGAATCTTCGTTTGCATCTCCAAACTCTTAAAAAGGGAGATTTGTCTGTTGTTGATTTTATTTTGAAAATGTGTACTATAGCTGACGGTATGAGGGTTGTTGGTAATCCTATTTATGATGAAGAATTGGCAATGTACATTTTAGGAGGACTTGGATCTGAGTGTGAAATCTATCATTGTAAACCTTACTTCCAGACTAGAATCTATTTCTTTTGCTGAAGTTTAATTTGTGCACCAAACACATGAGATGCGCATTTAACATCAATTTCAATCTCTTACTGATTCGAATTCTAGCTCTTTTCACTCTGCTAATATTGTGCATAATAAGCCTGGTCATGCACAGTTTTCTGGGGCTAGAGGTGGTTTTTCTGGTGGTGTTGCTTATGGTCGAGGTAATTTCTCTGAATCTGGAGGCAGAGGTGGTAGTTTTGGTTTCTCTTGTAATGGCTCCTTTCATTGAGGTCGTGGTAGAGGCAGGTTTGGCAAGGGCAAAACTGCTTGTCAAATATGTGGCAAAAATAATCACATTGCTTCCAAGTGCTTTAAAAGTTTTGATATTTCTTTTGTTGGTCCTGCTGCATGACTTAATTGATGTTATTACGGCTGACATTATTTGTGATCTATTTTTATTGTCGAGGCACGATGGATGGGATGTATTAGTTGTCGAATGTAAGGATGATATCCTGACATTGCTGGTGAGTTGAAGGAAAAATATGGCATTGATGGGCAAAGTTCTATAAGTTTTTTGCTAAAATTGATCATGATTGGATTTGAAGATGGAGAAGATGTTTTTAAGAGGTTGTTCGTCTTATATACGTCATCAACTATACTCACTCCAACAACAAATCATAAAGTAGATCTTTCTTGTTTGAAATCGTTGGTTGTTATAGACGCAATTTGTTAGCTGGATTAGTGATCATACGTATTAGATAGGCTTTGTAGAATCGTTGACAACTATAACAAGAAGTCCAGAGCAAATATAAGTGGATGTGTGTTTGCTTTACAGATCATCTATTTTCATATGCTTAAATGCAAAGGTAAAGCCGAACCGTTCATCTTCTCTGCCATTAATATAAAATTTTAATGACCAGTAGAAATTACTTTCTCACCCTGATATTTTTGATAAATATTTTGCAATTTCTCCTGAAATAAAACCTCAACAAACACTATTATTTAAACAGGCCTTTAGGGCTAGCTTTGACTCGATCACTTGTTCCTCTCTCTCTCTCTCGACTATATCTCTTGTCTCAAAATTATATGTTAATTATGGATACTCGATGCCTAGATCCAAAAGTCCATTTCAAAAGTGCTCCAAAACTAGCACTTAGCCACCGATCTAGTGTTGTCCACCATCAAAACATAAAAATAAAACGAAAAATATTTGTATGTACTAAAAATAAAACTATATTTATAGAAAAATGATATTGGATAAAATTTAAATTATAGAAAAATTGTAAAATTAATATTGTAACTAACTATTGGCACAAATGACATGATCGAAAGTCGGTCCTCCCTTGAGGCAAATCAGAATTCTTCCTCAGGCGTCCAGGCCCAACCCATCCTTAGGTATACAATTTTATTTTATTTTTGTTTTGAAAAACACACAAATCAACCTGCAGTGGGCAAAACACAGAACTTAGACTTGTAGTGGGCTCAATCCATCCCCATAAAGCATAGATATACAAAACAATAATAATAAAAATGAGCAGAGGAAACATAAATTCTGAACTTGCAGGCACGGTTTCTCTCTATTCTAAGTTTAAAAAATTCACAAATTAAAGATAAAATTCATCAAAAACTACAAATTACTTTCCCACCGTCATATATTTGAAATAATTTTTTTTCAATATATTTCTCCTTAAATACCTTAACAAACTATATATATTTAAACAGACCTAATTTGACTCTATCACTGTCACATTTTCTTGTTTCTCACTTTTTTTCTCCTCTCTCTCACTTTTGTCGTTCGACTCTATCACTCCTCTCTAAATTCTTGCTTCTTGTTCGGATCAGAATCAGGATTAATCATGGATAGTACTGATCAGATGGCTAGAATTAATTATCCCTCTGAGATGAGTGTTGATGAATACTTTGCGAGCATGATTCCGCCGGGTTACAGATTTCAACCCACTGATTATGAGCTTTTATCTGAATATTTAATTAAGAAGATCAAACAAGAGCCGCTTCCCCCAAACAGGATTCATATCGTTAACTTGTATGATTTCAATCCCGATAATCTTACTGGTACGTAATCCTCTTCTCCTCAATCTCCCCTTGTTATTTTTTTTTTTTGTATGGTTTCACGTGCATGCATATATGGCTTCGTTTCTTTAATTATTTTCTTTTAATCATGCAGAGAGCTTTAAGCCAGCCAAAGAGAATGAGTGGTACTTCTTCAGTCCCACGGACAAGAGGTATAAAAATGGATCTCGCCCAAATAGGACCGCCGGAGATGGATATTGGAAGTCTACGGGTTCTAATGAGCCCATCAAACACAAAAACATTATAATAGGATATAAGAGGTCACTCGTGTTTTTCATGGGAAAACACACTGATCTTGATATTAAGACTGATTGGCTTATGAAAGAGTACACGGTAAGAAATCCACCAGCCCCCGTCCAAACAGCAGAAGACAGTAGTATGAGGGTATGTACAAGTTTTATTTTCCTCATTTTTATTAATTGTTGATCATATCATAAATTTTAAAAATAGATTGGATTTAAATTTAGTTAAGGAAATAATTAATATGGTTCTCATAGCAATTCTTATTGTTTGCAGCTGAATGATTGGGTCATTTGCAAAGTATACAAGAACCAAAGGGAACAAAGAGCTGGGAAACGAAAATTAAATGATGATAACGTGGTGGTTGAGGTTGAGGAGGAAGTAACCCGAAATCCAAATATTAACGTGGTTGAAGTTGAGCAGGAAGAAACCCGAAATCCAAATAACGAAACCGAACCTCCGTACCAGGATACCAATATTGCCGAACTCCAATATCCAATGCCAAACTCCTTTGGCGCAGATGAATCAGCCTTGCCTATGCCGAACTCCCTTGACGCATACGAACCTACCGCTTGGAATTACTCTCAGCCGTTTGATGACGTTAGTTTCCTTCCATTCGATCATCAACCTGGATTGAGGAATATTGACTTTCCAGCTGAGCCCCCGAGTTATATCAATCTCGGGAGCCATTTTACGAGCGGTGGTTGCCCTAATTTTCAAACGCCAACAATGATTACTGGGAGCGAACACGAATTAGACTGTGAAACCTTGGAGCTGGAGATCAGAAGATTGATACAAGCTTTAGACGATGGCTGCACTGCTATGGATAATGGAAACTGCACAAATTCTGCCTAGTATCAGATTTAATTTGGTCCTTTTTTTTCTTTCATTTTAGTATAATTGAAAATATATTGATTGACGATGTTGGACATTTTTGAAACTATGAATTTGTATATAGTAGTACAGAAAATGTTTATGGAAAATATTGACTTATTGTTTTGCTGTTGAGATCGAGCATGGGTTTCTGTATTCGTGGGTTATATTCTTTTATTTTTTTTTTGAGTAAGTCTCCTATCAGACCGTCTGACGGATCTAATTCATTGGACGGATCCCAATCCAACCCGCTACCCGCTTTGATGGTTAACCTAGAAAACCAGCTGCAAAGAAATATAATTGCAGTCTTTTCTTCTTTCTTTTTTCCATAGCAGGTGTACGTAGTTAATTATTGATCTTCTCTCCCTTTTTCGACTTCTCTCTAGAAATCAAACACCAAAAATCCAAAATATTTATAAAAAAACTTAAAAACATGTAAAAATCCAGATTTCATATGTTTCAAGATGGTCGTTTGTAGGAATTTTATTTTCGAATGTTTTTCAAGTTTATTCCAGTTTTTCAATTGTTTCCTGGGTTTCTCCGAAACTTCGGCGTGGTGTTTGTTTTCGGCGAATTTTTGGTTGAGTTTGTTATCTTCGGTTATATTCTTTTATTTTCTTTTTTCGTTTGGGGATATTTTTTCTTGGGTCTTGCATTATAGAGGGGTTCTTTTAATGATGTATATATTTCTTAAAGTTGAATGTTCTTGGAAGCTATTATTAAATCAAAAACTCTGCTTCGTCAAATCAGATCTTTTTGTCTGATCAAGGAGGCGTTAGATTATTAGTGTTATAAGTGTATATAAATTGTTAGCTAGCTTTAGATGGTTGACAAAAATGGAAATGTAAAAATCTTGTTTCTTAAAGAGTTATATATATACAGACACAGTTTGATTTTCATTTGTTTATCTAGATCTAGATAAGTTGTTGAAACTTGATATGGTTTTTTTTGCCAAAGTTTAATAGTGAGTTTAATTTTTTTGAGTTCCTTATTTAAAAGAAAATTCCTCTTATTCTAGGAATCAGGTAGAATTTGGGGAAACTAAATATATTCGAGGGCTACTAATTAATATTTTTCAGTTGAATAATTAATAATTTCATGCAGAAAAACTAATATTTTTTAGGAACTACTAATATCAGTTTTGTGACTTTGAAAATTAACATATAAGGGTGAGATTTTTTTTAATAAAAAATGATACACAATGTTGCGTATAGCTTTGCAGATAAAATAATATTAAGTTTGTTATTTTGAAAACGTATATTTTTGATAGTAAAAGACAATACGTTTTTAAATAAAAAATGATACCTTGTACATGTCAAATATCTCAAACTTCCCACAAGACTTTTAAACAAAGTTAGATTTTCTTTTTCTTCCCAAACTTGGATAGGTTCAAAATAGTCTCCACAGGTGTGTTCACAGGATTGAAATCAATCATATTAAGCTACCTCAAATTTTTTTTTTTTGCATAATTAGTTTGAGAAAGAAATATACCTTCCTCCATTTGTTTCACCTCTAGGCCCAAGTAATATGACATGAGACCTAAATCAGTCATCTCAAATTCTAAGACATCACTTTCTTGAACTCGTCAAATAAACTCGGATTATTACTGGTAAAAATTAGATCATCATCATAAAGACAAACGAGCAAAACATTGCCATTATGATAAACTTTGATGTAAAGAGCATATTCATTAGGACAACAAACAAACCCGTTCTCTTGGAAATATTTGTTGATGCGGTTATTCCACGCTTGCGAGGATTGCTTTAAACCGTATAAAGCTTTTTCAATCTTAAGAATTTATCTTCATGTCCATCTACGACATACCCCAAAAGGCTGCTCAACATAAACCTCTTCTTCAAGATAGTCGTTCAAGAAAGTTGATTTAACGTTGAGTTGATAGATTTTCCACTTCATTTGTGCCTCCAAAGAGATGACTAAACGAATAGTTTCCATGCAGGCAACCGGTGCAAAAAATTCATCGTAGTCAACTCCATGTTTTTGCTTGTAGCCTTTGACTACAAGTCTCGCTTTGTATTTTTCTACTTCCCCTGTAGCATTCTTCTTCATCGTGTACACCCATTTGACACCAATAGTGTCATGACCCTTGGGAAGAGTGGTTAATTTCCAGGTATCGTTTTTCTCAATCGAATTAATCTCCTCATTCATGGCTTTTCTCCATCGTTTGCCATGTCTTTCTTCATCAAAGGTTAGAGGCTCACTATCTGAAGAAGACAATACAATTCATCATTGTGAAGAGAAACTTCATGAAATCTTTCATATATATCATCAAGACTTCTCATTTTTAGTGGCCTTTCACTTGAACTTTCTCCGTGATTAGGTGATGGAATTGGAGAAGGAAATGGTGTAGAATTCTGTTCAAGCTCCAAATCATCTTGTTCTCCAAAATACGGAAGAAATTCATAAGTCTTTTCTTCTTCATCGAACTCAACATTATGGTTGATCACAACATTACCATTGTTCGGGTTGAACAACTGATAACCTTTTGAATGATAATCATATCCAACAAACACGTGCTTGACACTTCGATCATCAAGTTTGGATCTCTCTTGGTGGAGAACTTGAACATAAGCAATGCTCCCAAATACTCGCAAATGACTGACGTCCAGCTTCATTTCGTTCCATGCTTCTTGAGGTGTTTGATTTTTGACATTCATCGTCGGTGAATGATTTGACAAATACACCGCACATGATACAACTTATGCCCACAACTCATTCAGCATATTTTTGGCTTTGAGCATACATCTCGCCATGTTAAGAATGGTTCTATTCTTCCTCTCGGCAACACCGTTCTGTTGTGGCGATCTAGGAACTGTCATATGATGACGAATTCCATGAGTTGCACAAAACTCATTGAATTCTCTTGAAGTGAATTCGCCTCCTCTATGAGATCTCAAAGCTTTGATTTCATAGCCACTTTCTTTTTCAACAAGTGTCTTGAACTTTTTGCCAATGTAAAAATCTTGTTTCTTAAAGAGTTATATATATACGGACACAGTTTGATTTTCATTTGTTTATCTAGATCTAGATAAGTTGTTGAAACTTGATATGGTTTTTTTTGCCAAAGTTTAATAGTGATATGTATTGGATAGACGAGGTTTTTTTGCCAAAAATGGAAATGTAAACCCTGATATGTTTCTCCCTCTTTTGTATTTTCGTTGTACAAAATAATTGAAAATGTATTGGATAGGCGAGGTTTTTTTTTTCGAACGATAGTATTTTATTAGAATCACTCAAAAAAACTGGAATTACAATTAGAAACGTAGCCAACTGGCTATGAACCGACTTGACTAAACAAAAGTCAAGCGAAAAATTGGCAAGACCAATTCAGATCCAATCCACAAACTAAAAACTTCACACACAATGCTACTTTATAAGTTAGTTAAAGTACTCGATGTCTATTTTTGAATCTATGAATTCGTATATATAGTTAAACATCTATAAATTAATAGCTTAAGATCGTCAAAATCTATTAATTTAGCGAGATATTAAATAATTGATAAATTAATAATGTACGATAATAATTTATAGAAATTTGGCTTGTGGAAAAATATTTTTTACTTCTGGATAATTGGGGAGAATATGATTTTTACTCCTGTAAGTTGGACCTTTTTTAGAATTAGTTCTCTAAGTTGTCACCTTTATGATTTAGTCCTTTAACTTTCAAATTTCTAGATATATATTGATCCTTTAAGTTAGCAATTCTAGTTTGGTCCTATAATGATTTCATAAATTTAGTACTATAACTTAACAATAGTTATTAATTTTTTTTTGAAATTAAATTTAATTAATTTATTTAAAGGTTAGTTCTTAATTAGATTTTATTTTTAAAATATAATAATTTTAATTACATTAACTTTTAAATAAAAATAATTAATCATTTTTAATTTAATAATTTTCTTAAAAACATTTCAATCATTAATTTTTTAAACCTTTCTCGAAATAAATGGATCTTGTACACTAGTCCGATCCATTTCTTGGAGATATTTCTCCTCGCCAAAGGTTAATTATGTAAATATGATAAATTATTCTTAATTTACTAATTTGATGTAATTATTTTAATTTTCCTAAAATTCGTTAATTATTTTAGAAATCTCTATTTATTTTTATTTTTTATTAATCAAATTAATTAGTAGTTAATTTCTTTTATAATTTAATTTAATTTTTAAAAATTGAAGTTTAATTATTTTACGTTTGGTCCTACAAAAAGAATGTGAAATGTTTGTACTAACCTTTTAATAAATTAGTTAAAGGCAAAATTGCAATTTTAGTCTTGTATCTATAGGCCAGTTGGGTTTTAGTCCTATAACTATTTAGAGTTGCAATTTGGTCCTGGAAAATTTTGCCCTTATGGCTGAATATCAATTTTGGTCTCTTATCTTTCTAAAGGTAGCAATTATAGTCCTGTAACTTTCGAGAATTAGCAATTTCAATCATTTCATACCATGGCTAGTTTCAATAAATCCAAATTTCATAGATTATAAAAAGTTACATTTTTTGACACCTATTTTGTTCGTGGCATTGTTACACCTACTTAAATCCAGTCTCTATTAAGAGGTTTTAAGTGGATCATGTCAGGTTTTCAGCCTATAAATGTTTTATAATTCTCAGTAATTTGATTACAGACTAAGGTTTTGATAAAATGGATATAGTCCATTACGACCATATCAGGCCCAACATGCTTCCGTAAAATTAATAAATGCCTTATAATTCATACCTTCTTTGATTGAAACAGCACCGGGTGAGATGGCTTGCAACACCACCAGTCGGAAAATTACTGCCCCTAGATCTTTTGACAAACAGTTCCTCACTGTTCAACTTCAACCAGCAGGGAAGATGATCTACAAGTTATCCGACTCCTTCAGCAACTGCTCAGCACAACCTTGGCTCGTTTCCTTCTCCAGGCGTATAAAGTAATTCTTAAACGGGATAAATTAATGGAACATTATGAACACATGCTGAAGCAGAAAGCCCCTTCTTATTTTTATTAAGAACTTATAAAAATATTTATTACATCAGTAATCTCCTTTTGGGAGGAGAATACCGGTTTAGCCTCTCATAGATGAGGCTTGCACTCGTAAATACATAAAACTTTAAAACTTAAAAACACTCAGCTAATACAATTTTTTCACTCAGAATATATTATAAGAAAACTAAGGAAAATGTTCGATGTCCTCAATTTCCTTCAACTCTCGGTTTTTATAGACTTGAATCCGGACTTGAAAGGCAGACTCCAAATCTCGTTAATATATATGACATCACTGCTTACATCATATTCTGCATTATTGCCTCGCCAGCTGTTTTTCTTTTCTTTCCGCGTGACTCAGCCCATGTGATGTTTGTCGGGGAATCTTTTAAAAATTTGGTTTACGTGGTCCCCGAGGATAACTCGTCTTGTGAATTGGGCACTTGTCTTTTCCAGCTGCATGGTCTTGTTGGTCAGGTTTGGGATCGAGCATGGGTTTCTGTATTCGTGGGTTATATTCTTTTATTTTCTTTTTTCGTTTGGGGATATTTTTTCTTGGGTCTTGCATTATAGAGGGGTTCTTTTAATGATGTATTCCTTAAAGTTGAATTTTCTTGGAAGCTATTAAATCATATATGTTTGTGTTTTTGTGTATACGTTGGTTCTTTTCTTTCGTGTTTGGGTTGGGGATATTTTTTCTTCTTGAATGCTCCATTATAAAGATCTTAGTTGTGTGCTAGTGTAATTATAATTTTAACTGATTTGTCCTCAGAAGTAAATATCCAGTTTTGTTTGTTAAGTATGGGAATAAAAGTATGGGAACAAATAAATTTCATGAAAATTAGGATAAACTCTTATTATTGGATTCGAACGCAAATATTTCTTTTTAGCTAAATAGACAAGTCATTACAGAAAACCCAAAAATATTTCTTTTTAGCTAAATAGATAGTTCTCTTTTTATTTGTAGTCAGTGACGTATTCATTTTATTCAATTTAGTTGACTCCATACTTGCAGGTTTAATAGTACATTTTTTAATTTCTTCGTATCTCTTCATAATGGATTCAAATTAAATCTTTCGTATGTGGTGAATTTCGGGCTTGCATGGGATCTCATATTCCACTTTTCTTATTTCACTCCTATTCCATTGCATTGGATGAAATACACGTGTGCAAGATGATGTCACATGATGTCACAACTGTACACGTGTCTTTCATCCAACATATGGAATAGGGAGTGGAATAGGAGATCTCAACCCGTGAATTTGGGCCTTATAACTATTTAAAATTAGGACTATATATTTTCAAAGCAATATTTAGCCCAATGTTACATTTCCATGGCATTGTTTTTTGTAATTAGTCCAAACCTCGGGGGTATTTTGTAATTATCCCAAGTTTTAATTAAATGTCATGAGGGGTCTCAATGTTAAAGCCTCTAACTAACAACTCATTTACTGGTTGGTGGACTGTGCCAATTAAGATAGACAGAAATCGTATGTTGATCGCCGAAGGAAAGACTTACAGTTCGAGGTGGGAGACAATGTGTTTCTCAAGGTAGCACCAGTAAGGGGACTGATAAGATTTGGTGATAAAAGAAAGCTAAAGCCAAGATACATAGGCCCGTTCGAAATATTGAAAAGAGTCGGAGATTTAGCTTATCAGCTCGCATTGCCGCCGCGTCTGTCAAGCGTACATGATGTTTTTCATATATCGATGTTGAGAAAGTATGTTCATGACCCAAGTCATATTGTTAATTACAAAGACCTACAGATTAACGATGACTTATCTTACGAAGAAGCACTTGAAGCCATTTTGAAGCGAAAGGTTCATAAGCTAAGGAACAAAGACATAAGTTTGATTAAAGTGCAATGAAAACGTTATGGGAGAAATGAAGCCACATGGGAGCGTGAAGAGGAGATACGTGTCAAGTACCCCGACCTCCTGACATTTGGTGAGTTATCGAATTTCGAGAACGAAATTTTATTAAGGAGGGTAAATTGTAATATCCAATATTTTCCTTTTCATATATTTATTAATATTATTATTATTTATATTAATTTAACTATCTTATTAATAGTAATTACCTGATTAGTTTAATAATAATTATTTTTTTATTTATTTATAATTATCAAATATTAGTTGTTTTAATTTCAGCATTTATCTTTTACAGTCCAGATTTTTAATAAAAGTCCAATTGAAGATAGAACTAAACTCCTAATATATCTGATTTTATTGTTATCATTAACAAACCCTATTAACTTCAAACTCCATAATCTTTCCTTATAAATTCACAACCTTACCCTGCATTGGTTTTTACCACCTCGTCTACTAACTTCCAAGCCAGATGTAATTTTCAGATTCTCATTCAAGTTGTGTTGTATTTTTCGATTTTATTTACGGTACATAGATTAGTCTAGCCAATCCAACTTTTCTTTCCCCTTCTGCGCGTTCACCTTAGTTCGCGAGTTAAGGAAAAAAAGAAAAATAGGAGAGATTGAAGAGGGTGCCGACAGAGGGTTGATGAATGATGATTAAAGGACTTAGTGTATTTTTGGAGTAGGAGAGATTTAAGAAATTTTGAGTAAGAAAAAGAAAAGAAAAAGGAAATTGGAGAAGAAAGATTTGACGGGCAGTGGGTTGAGGGACATGGGTGTAGATTGGGGTTATTATTAGAAATTGCTGCAAATTTCTAGATAAGTCCAATTCTAGAATGTAATTGTATTGTTAACTAGAAAAATCTAGAGAATACATTGTAAAGAGAAAACTCTAGATAAAGGTAGTAAAACAAGAAAAATCTAGATTAGAGAAGAACAAATCTAGAAGCATGTAAATTACAAAATAAAACTAGAAAAATCTAGAACAAGTACTAGAAGCCTCCTTAGACTAGTATAAATAGATGTGGAGGCATTCTTGTGTAAGCAAGCAAAATCAAAGACCAAGCAATAAAACTTCTACTTCAAAGTTTAAACCTCTTTTTGCCTTAGTTCCTCCATTCTTCTATAAATCAAGTCTATCTTCTTCACTTACACTATATACTATATTAAACCTACAAAAATAAGCCTCCCATTTCCAACCTTACTATAAAATAAAAAATCTACCATATCATAAAACTATTTCCATCAGTGGCATCGGAGCCTCATTCGATTATCGGGCGATACCATGGCCGACACATTCCGCTTATCTATTCTAATTCCAGTCTTTAATGGTGAAAACTACGATTTCTGGTCTATTAAAATGAAGACCTACTTTTGTGCTCAAGATTTGTGGGATATTGTTAATAATGGATATACTCTTCCAAACGATATTTCCACATTATCCGCGGTACAAAAGAAGGAATTTAAGGAGAATCAAGAAGGATTCTCAAGCACTCCTTGCTCTTGGATGAGCTTGGGGCGAATATTTTCCGAGGATCATGGGAACAAAAACTGCTAAAGAGGCATGGGATAAGTTGCAGGAGGAGTTTCAAGGCAATAAAAATGTACGTACTACTAGACTTCAAACTTTGAGAAGGAAGTTTGAGAATTTAAAAATGTTAGATTCTGAGACTGCTAAAGACTATTATTCAAGAGTAAATGAAGTGGTAAACCAATTACGAGCCTATGGGGAAAATTTTCTAGAAAGTAAAATTGTTTCCAAATTTTAATTACTTGCACAGAAAAATATGATCCCATAATTGCGGCTATTGAAGAATCCAAAGATATAGAAAAATTAACTGCTACAGAATTAATGGGATCACTTGAGGCTCACGAGAAAAGATTAGAAATACGTTATGAAAAAGACATAGATAATGCATTTCAATTAAAATTAAGTATGTAGTCTCAGAAAAATAAGAAAAATGGGAGAAAATCTAATGAAGGGAAGCCAACAGATAATAATGACAAGTTTCCTCCATGTGGTATATGCAAAAGGAAAAGTCACTTGGAGAAAGATTGTTGGTTTAAAGGAAAACCACAATGTCAAAATTGTAAGAAGTTTGGACATGTAGAGAAATCATGTCGGTTAAAGCAAAGACACGGACTAATTTCTCCGAAAATACTAATTCGAGAATAATCTCTTTTATGTCCGCTAAGCCGCATCGAAGAAAATAAAGATACTTGGTATTTGGGACGGTGGTTGTAGCAACCACATGACTAAAAATGAAAGTATTTTTACGCCAACTTGATAAAATAAGTACAAAGATAAAAATTGGAAATGGTGATTATATGGAAGCAACTGGCAAAGGCACTATTGCTATAGACACGAAAAAGGGTAAGAGATATATTAATGAAGTTCTCTTAGTCCCTACAATAGATCAAAATCTACTTAGTGTGGGGACAAATGATGGAGAAATGATACTTTTTGCATTTCGAGGGAGATTCTTGCACAATCTATGATAAAAAGGATAAATCCCTCATAATTACAAAAGTTAAAATGAGGGAAAATAGATGTTTTCCCATCCAATGGAGATACGCAAATGACGCTGCAATGACAGCGCAAGTTGACGATACTTGGCTATGGCATAGAAGGTTCGGACATTTCAATTTACAAGGATTAAAGATCCTAAATCAGAAGAACATGATGCGTGACTTGCCAACAATCAAAGAGCTTGATAGAGTCTGTGAAGGGTGCATGCTCGGGAAACAAAACCAACAACCTTTTCCATCCGGAAAAGCTTGGAGAGCCAAAAAGCCATTGGAGCTAGTACACACAGACATTTGCGGTCCGATGCGTACTCCTTCAAATGAACAAAACATGTAATTCATACTCTTTATCGATGATTATACTAGAATGACATGGGTTTATTTTCTACGAGAAAAATCGCAGGTATTCGATATTTTCAAGAAATTCAAGGCATATGTCGAAAAGCAAAGTGGTCACAAAATCAAAACAATATGGAGTGACCGTGGAAAAGAATACACTTCTACTCAGTTCACAAAATTTTGTGAGGATGAAGGCGTGGAGCATCAACTCACAGTCGGATACGCACCAGAACAAAATGGCATCTCAAAAAGAAAGAATAGAACAGTAATGGAGACTGCAAGATCTATGCTAATGGAGAAAGGTCTTCCCAAATCCTTCAGGCGGCGTGTGTAAGAAATGCTTGTCTATCTACTAAATAGATGTCCTACCAAAGTCAAAAAGACAAGACACCGATCGAAGCTTGGAGCGGACAAAAACCATCGCCTAAACATCTACGAGTATTTGGATGCATCTGCTATGTTCATATTCCACAACAAAAAAGGAGCAAGTTGGATGAGAAGACTGAAAAAGGTATATTCTTAGGCTATAACACTCAATCCAAAGGTTATCGAATCTATAGCTTAAGCATAAGAAAGTTGATCATCAGTCGAGACGTAATGTTCGATGAAGATGCTGCATACAATTGGGAGACAAACCAATTGGAAAAGAGGAGTATCAACCTTCCTAAACTAACTCATGAACAAGAAGAAACCAACAATGATCTGCCAGAGACGCCAGAACGAGCAACAACTAGAGATCCTGACACATTTCCAGACACAACACCAAAAAGGACCAGATCGCTCAGAGAAATATATCAAACATGCAATTTGATGATTATGGAGCCAGATAGCTATGAATCAGCTGCTAAACAAGAAGTTTGGGTAAAAGCAATGGAGGAGGAAATAAAAATGATCGAGAAAAATGAGACGTGGGAGCTCACAGATCTTCCACAAGATAAAGAAGCCATAGGAGTTAAGTGGGTTTATAAGACAAAACTTAACCCAGATGGTTCAGTGCAAAAATACAAAGCAAGACTTGTTGCAAAAGGATATGCGCAACAATATGGAATCGACTACAGCAAGACTTTCGCTCCAGTAGCTCGACTCGACACGGTACGAGCACTTATTGCATTAGCTCATAAACAATGGAAGATATATCAACTTGATGTGAAGTCTGCATTCCTTAATGGTTATCTTGAAGAAGAAATCTACGTCGAACAACCTCAAGGGTTCGTGGTACAAGGGAAAGAAGATAAAGTTCTCATACTAAAGAAAGCACTATATGGATTAAAGCAAGCCCCACGAGCCTGGTATAGCAGAATTGATGACTACTTAACTCAGCTTGGATTCATGAGGAGCCAGAGTGAGCCAACACTATATATCAAGACCCAAGGTACGAACAATACACTCATTGTCTCTTTATACGTGGATGATCTCATTTTCACAGGAAACAATGAAAATATGATTATGGAGTTCAAAGAAGACATGATGAAGACATTCGAGATGACGGACTTGGGTTTGATGCACTATTTCCTTGGTATCGAGATAAATAAAAGAAAAGATGGTATATTTATCTCACAAAAGAAATACGCAAAAAGCTTACTTAAAAGGTTCAAGATGGAAGGATGCAAGACTGTAGCAACTCCACTTGACAACAACAAGGCACTCAAAAAGGAAGATGGCTCACCGAAGGCAGACAACTCACAATTTCAAAGTCTAATTGGAAGCTTACTCTATCTAACCGCAACTCGACCCGACATTATGTACGCAACTAGCTTCCTATCAAGATTCATGCAGAATCCAAGTCAAATTCATTACGGAGTAGCAAAACGAGTACTCCGATATCTAGAAGGAAGAAAGAACTATGGTATTTGGTATGAATCTGTAACAGACTCAAAACTAATAGGCTATACAGACAGTGACTGGGTAGGATCAATCGACGACATGAAAAGCACATCAGGCTATGCATTCACATTGGGGTTGAATATTTTCTTGGGCATCTAAAAAGCAAGCAATAATCGACAATCATCGTGGCCAGAATCGAATATATAGCAAAGAAAGAATGACTACCAGTCAAGCAATATGGTTGAAGCGCATACTTGAAGACATGGGAGAAGTACAAGAAAAGGCTACAAAAATTTTCTCCAACAGTAAGTCTGCTATAGCAATGGCAAAAAATCCCGTGTTCCACAACAGAACTAAACACATCAAAATCAAGTATCACTTCATCCGGGAAGCAGAAGCAAACTGTGAAATTGAGTTGAAGCATTGCAAGACTGACAAACAATTAGCAGATATTTTCACAAAAGCATTACCTCGAGGAAAGTTCGAGATATTACGAGATATGATTGGAGTCGCAGCAATATGCAACAAGGAGGAGTATTAGAAATTGTTGCAAATTTCTAGATAAGTCCAATTCTAGAATGTAATTGTATTGTTAACTAGAAAAATCTAGAAAATACATTGTAAAGAGAAAACTCTAGATAAAGGTAGTAAAACAAGAAAAATCTATATTAGAGAAGAACAAATCTAGAAGCATGTAAATTACAAAATAAAACTAGAAAAATCTAGAACAAGTACTAGAAGCCTCCTTAGACTAGTATAAATAGATGTGGAGGCATTCTTGTGTAAGCAAGCAAAATCAAAGACCAAGCAATAAAACTTCTACTTCAAAGTTTAAACCTCTTTTTGCCTTAGTTCCTCCATTCTTCTATAAATCAAATCTATCTTCTTCACTTACACTACATATTATATTAAACCTACAAAAATAAGCCTCCCATTTCCAACCTTACTATAAAATAAAAAATCTACCATATCATAAAACTATTTACATCAGTTATGTTCAAAGATTTGAAGGGCCAGGGTAGAAATGAGGAAGAAGTTAGGAAGAAAAAAAGAAGAAGAAGAAGTTGGGAGGCAGAGAAGTGACGGGAAGATGAAGAAGAAGAAACAGAGAGAAGAAAAGGGGGTGGGGGTGGGGGTGGGGGTGGGGGTGGGGTGGGGCCATGAGATGGGGGAAATGTGTTTGAGGGTTTTGGATTTTCAATTTGGGGCTTTTATTCAAATTGGGCTTTGAGAAGTTTCCAGTCACAATCTTTTATGAAATCAGAGATATTGATCGTATCGGACCAGTTTTCCATCCAATTTTATAATCTCCCCTCCGATAATTTTATTTCTATCCCTTTTCTTTATCAGTCCAAACCTCGTATCATCATGTATTATATATTGATTATAGATTATAATTATTTATTGTCGACAACGAAGAAAATGAGGAGTAGGATTTACATCATTATTACATTCTTCGCACAGATATCTGCGTTTATTTGAGGTGAGGATATTCTATTCACTTATTGTTTGTCTCTATTAAATGTTTCGTATATGTGTAATTGTTTATGTGCAAATGTGAAGATAATTTATGTTAGCCTAGGGCCGTAAGAAAGTCCGCGATCAAAAGTATTATCGGGGTGAACCGAGTCTTTATATTAGTCCGGGGTCAGTAAGAAGTCCGGATCAAAAGCATCCCTGGATGAACCCGATACATTATAAAAAGTAATCGGTCAATCAAAATAAAAAAGTTAAATTACGTGTTGAATGTTTATGATTATGCCTATTGTTGTATTTAATTTTGACAAACGTGTCCCCATTGAGCGAGTTGAAAGCTCACCTCATATTCATTAACATTTTTCAGGTTAAGGAGTCCGGGCAAGGATTGGAGGCGGTGGATGCGAAATCAATGATTTTATTTTAATTTACAACTTTAGGAATATTTATTTTGTTAACGGATTTTTAGTTACAAATTTTATTTTTGGATGACTGATGTTTGGGTTTATTTGGATGGGAGTTTTTAATCATATGCTATTTTTTTTTAAATTGTGTTCTTTTAATTAAGCTTATTGCACTGCTTGGATAAAATATTTATACTGTTAGAAATTTGGGTCGTTACACTTTCATTTTCTTTTTTCGTTTGGGGATATTTTTTCTTGGGTCTTGCATTATAGAGGGTTTTTTTAAATGGATGTATTACTTAAAGTTGAATTTTCTTGGAAGCTATTAAATCATAAGTTTTTGTTGTTGAAAATTATGCTTGTGTTTTTTTGTGTACGTGGGTTCTTTTCTTTCGTGTTTGGGGATATTTTCTCTTCTTGAATCTTCCTCTTAGTTCAAATAAATTTTATGAAAATTAGGATAAACTCTTATTATTGACTTCGAGCACATTTATGAAAAACATTTCTTTTTAGCTAAATAGATACGTATCGAGCTAAATAGATAGTTCTGTTAGGGAAATTCTGTTTTTATTTGTAGTCAGTGAAATATTTATTTTATTCAATTTAGTTGACTCCATACTTGCAGGTTTAATAGTACATTTTTTTTTCTTCGTATCTCTTCATAATGGATTCAAATTAAATCTTTCGTATGTGGTGAATTTGGGCCTTATAACTATTTAAAATTAGGACTATTTTCAAAGCAATATTTAGCCCAATGTTACATTTCCATGGCATTGTTAAATTGCAGTTTTAGTCATGTAATTTTGTGGTAGGTGCAATTTTAGTCCTTTATCTTTTAAAGATGCATTTTTGGTCCTGGACAATATATTTTATCGTTATGGCTAAATAGCATTTTTGGTTCTTTATCTTTCTAACAGTAGAATTTTAGTCCTATAACTTTCGAGCATTAACAATTTTAGTCCTTAACACACCATAGCTAATTTATCTAGATAAATCCAGATTTTATAGAATAAAAGATTCACATTTTCTGAAACCTATTTTATTCGTGGCATTATTACACCTACTTAGATCCAATCTCTATTAAAAGGTTTTAATATGATTCTTCCAATATGTTATCTTGTCCTGGCGTTCTTGTGCATACATCGTCAAAATTTGACGATATGTCATATCAGTGGTGGATCCAGGATTTCTGAAATTGTGGTACGATAGATTTTTTAAAAAAAATGTTCATATAAATATTGTAAAAGTTGATTATGTAACCTAACATGAAAAATTAATACACATATATAAAAGAAATAATTAGAATAATTAAAAAAATAAGATATAACAAAACCCAATTTTGGTAACATTATTGATATTATTAGATTTTTGTTTTTTGATATTTTTAGTTTTGTAGGTTTTGACTTTTGCCATGGTTTATTTATTCAAGTTGCTAAGTTAATATTTTAATTTTTGAAATTTTATTGTGGGGATTTGTATTATTTTATTTGAATTTTCTAATTCTATTTTTACTCTTTGTAAAAATAGGGGTACAAATTTATTATTAATTTTTTCTTTACTAAAAAATATAGTTGAATTTTTTCAGTTTGGGGTACAGTTGTACCACCAATTTTGTACGTAGATCAATCGATGTGTCCTATAAGGTAGACATCTTGGACAATTGTCTAGATCCATTTTCTCGGAGAAAATTCTCCTCACCAATTGTTAATTACATAAATATAAAAAATATAACTAAAATTTCTTAATAAATCTAAGCTCTGATACCATTTTTAGCAAAACACTTAGTCAAATAAGCCATTGATATGTATAAGGATATTCTTGGTATTTTGAAAATATTAAATAAACCCAGATGACCAATTTTGCAACAACTTGAAACTTACATGACCAAAATTGCTTAGGTATGAAACATATAGGACTAATTTTGCAAATACAATCAAACTTACAGGACCAATTTTGCAAATTCAATATTTATAGGACCGAAATTGCAAGTTGCATATAGTTATAGGACCACTTTTGAAATTTTCCCTTTTTTGTAATTAGTCCAAACCTCAGGGGGTATTTTGTAATTATCCCAAGTTTTCAATTAAATGTCGTGAGGGGTCTCAATGATAAAGCCTCTAACTAACAATTCATTTACTGGTTGGTGGACTGTACCAATTAAGAGATAATTAGAGATCATCCAACCAAAAATATCCAAGACTTATGGATGACCATCAATTTATTGTTGAGAAAAAGAATGGCTATTACTTTATGTCTCAACACACAAAAACAAAGGGGAAAAAGATTTGAAAACAAGAGAAAGACAAACAGATGAAATTTACAAACATGAAGAATATTGATGAGAAATATATATGTTAATGATCATTGACGGACAATGCTGCACATTTCCTCCCGTTGTGTCCGAAGAAATCAATCGTTATGCGACCGAGAATTTCCCACCCGACTCGTTCCAATAAGCTCGTTCCGTACTTGGCATTCATCGTTTTTTCTGCCATCTTTGTTTTCAAGGTCCCTTTTTGTTTCGTTACCTGATGTATATACACTTGGTTTACGTTTGTAATGTTTACACATGCATTATTGTTAACTCATTTTTGAAGTTTTGTTTTAATAATACAATGCAGTTGGATGTATTTATTGCACAAACAATCTCCACGGCTCGAAATTACCAAGAAAGCACAACAAGGTATGAGATCAAGTAGCTTTATTATATTTGTGCATTTGCAAGGCTTTCTTCAATATGTCATGTTGAAATGAAAACAAACAAAAAAAAATTATGGCCCTGTTTTTTGTTCTCTGCTTCACTTTTTTTTTTTTCTGTGAATCATGTTGAAACTTGAATTTGAGTTCCATTCTTGAAACGAGACTAAGAGAGTGTTTGCAAACACTTAAAAAAATGATTATCAACTATTAGCTAGAAAATATCATTTTTTAGTATTTGCAAATGCTAGTTTCTAAATATGACTATACTTTATTTAATCAAAATCTAAAAGCAAGGAAAGATGTGCGATTGATTGTAAAAAAGTTTTTCATTTTTGCATCTCATTAGAAAAAACAATACAAAGTGAGAATGCTTGTAGAAAAAATTTCTCAATTAACACAATTTATTTCATCTCATTTTAAATAATTTCTTTTTTTTATAATTTTATTTCTTCTCTTCACTCCTTACATCATCTTTTTTTACTATTCTTCTTTTCACCAAATGGAAAGCACGAATATTCCAACTAATAATGCAATAAATTAAAATTTTGAGTAACATGACCCACTTTTTCTATTTTATAGATACCACATATATATATATATATATATATATATATATATATATATAATAGTTCAAATACTAATATTTATCTAAAAAATTAATATCCAATCACACTTTCAACACAAAAAACATGTCACATCAACTATAAAATAAACTTTTTCATATTCAATAACACTTATTTTTTACTGTTGTTCTCTTACAAAAGTTTTGTTACATCAATTTCCCTAACAAAATGAAAAATGAAAACACAACCAATCACACCCTTAGATTTCTAATTGCTTTTGGTTTGCCATCTCTACACAATTAAAGTATTTTTACAACTTTATCACCAATTACTCTATCTTAATCAATTTTCAGTTTTCATTTGTAAACAATACGTACTTATGATTCTCAACTATTTGTCAGTTCTGTGGCAATAAATTACTTCCTCCAAAAACAAAAGTGTTTGCAAACACTCCCCTAATGATAAAAAAAAAAAACCAGGTTTTCAATATGAAAAGCATAGAGAAAAAAAGATAGTTAACACATTGTATTGAACTCTGCTCATTCATTATGTAAAGAATCTTGTCTGGTTAGTGTATGAATCAATGAAAACCACAAGATTCAAAATTTACACACATCCATTGCAATATAGAGTTTTATTACTCTAGACATCTGACATTCATGTCAACAGGGATAAAAACTTGATCAGTCCACCTGCGGCTATAGAAAATGGCACATTTCACCGGCATTTTATCATCTCGTGGGGCGAACACCGTGCTCGGATATTGGACGGTGGCGAGCTTCTTACGCTTTCGCTCGACAAAATATCTGGCTCGGGCTTCCAATCCAGGAAACAGTTCCTGTTTGGAAAGATCGACATGCAAATCAAGCTTGTCCCTGGCAACTCTGCAGGCACCGTTACCACTTATTATGTAAGATTCATTACAACAACGGTCTGAATCTTCTATTCCATTCTGTGTTTCTGTTTCAACTGGTGTTCCAATATATTACATAAACGCAACATGTACGAGATGATACATGTACAATCATGACATCATCTTGTACATATGGTATCTATCTAATATAACGAGAGAGTGTTTGCGATCACTAAAAAAAGCAAATTTCATCTTTTGGATGAAAAAAATCATTTTTTAGTGTTTTAAATGCCAACTTCTGTTTTGATTATGCTTCATCTAATCAGGGCCTAAAAGTAGATAGGTGTTTTAGATTCTAATTCTCCTTTTGGTTTGACTTTTACAAACATATAAAAACACTTTTATAACTTTTCGTCAAACACTCGCAACTTCTGATTTCCAACTCCTTGACTCTATTTGCAAGCGCTACCAACTTCTGTTTTTCAACTACTTTCACTTCAGCTATTGTAAATCACTTCTTCAGAAAATAAAAGTTTTTGCAAATACTCTTATAGTTGGAATATAAGCTGGAATAGAGAAAAGAATGAAGCAGAAACTTGTTGATTTTCTTTCGGGTAATTAAAATAGAACTATATGTATATGTGTGTGCAATAGCTTTGGGGCTAATTTGAAAATAACCAACCAATTTGTACTATTAGATGATGTCTCAAATTTCATCAGAAGGTGACTTCCATGATGAGATAGATTTTGAGTTTCTTGGAAATTCCAGTGGTAATCCGTACACTCTCCACACAAATGTGTTCAGCCAGGGCAAGGGTGAAAGAGAACAGCAATTTTTCCTATGGTTTGATCCAACTGCAGATTTTCATACCTATTCCATTGTTTGGAATCCAAAAAACATAATGTAAGTATATATTTGTAAGGTATATGTATCCTCAGGTTTAGCCTAATTAAAAAAGAAATCCTATTACATTTCAACATTACTAATACCCCTTCTGGTATTACAAACACGGATTAGTTGCAACAATGCTCTTCTAACTTCACGGCAAAGGCATTTTAAGACTTTTATTTTTTCACATCGCAAAATAAGAAAATCCGGCCAATAGGGACAAAAGTCGCCAGAAATTTATAATTTAGCCGGAATTTGATGATGTGGTGGACATCATCACCCTAATTGGGGATTTTAAATTTTCCCAGAGAATTAGTGATATTGATGCTGACTAGGATGCCTTTTGCATAAAAGCCTCATATCGTATGTTACGACCCATTCAACATCGACATCAATAATCCCACCGAAAAATTTAGAAATCTCCAATTAGGGGTAATGATGCCGCGCCCACGTCATCAAGTTCCGACAAATAACTAATTTGTTTGCGATTATTGCCTTTAATGTACCAGATAGTTTTTTAAGTCAAAGTCCTATTTTGCAAAGCGAAAAAATGAAAGTCCATCCTAAAATTATGGGACTAATTTTTAAATTAAGCCTTACAAACATATTTCTTGAAATTTGTATTCTCTTAACAAATAACTCCCGGGTATAGTTTGTAAAACAGAAACAAAATTCAAGGTTTATTAGTAATTTCGAATGATACTAGAGTTTCTTGTAATTAACCTTCGTAAATTTTGAACCATTATTTTCATAAAAAAATAATCTATCGAAAAAGAAAAATTGACGTCATTTATTTATTTATTTATTTATTTTACAGCTTCTTTGTGGACAACATACCAATACGGGAATTCAAGAACACAGAAAAATTAGGCGTTCCATTTCCAAAAGATCAGCCAATGAGAATATATTCGAGTCTTTGGAATGCTGATGATTGGGCTACACAGCATGGCAGAGTTAAGACAAATTGGACTTTAGCTCCATTTACTGCTGCTTACAGAAATTACTCTTCAGATGGCTGCATTTGGTCGAGAGATACAAGAACTTCTTCTTGCAGTGCCGATGATTTTTCGACGAAAAACGTGTTGAAAATGGAGTTGGATAGGAGAAGTAGGATGAATATGAAGAGACTGCAGCGAAAACATATGGTTTATGATTATTGTAGGGATAAATGGAGGTTTCCTAGGGGTCCTGGTCGTGAATGCAGGGTTAATTAGTCAAGAATATTTGAATATTTGTTAGAAAATTTTGAGTTTGTTTTTTTTTAAATTTGGATTGTCAGATATCAGAAAAGTTTTGTATGTGTTATTTTGTTAGACTTATGTCATTAGTTGATCTTATTTTTGGGATTTATTGGTTAGTGACAAAAAAGGAAGAGGAGAAAACAAACTAAAAAAAAGGATTTATAGCGTTTGTTTTTCATTTTGTGTGTGATGGGAAAGATTGTTATTTCATTACTAAAAATTGGACTTTTCAGCATTGTCTACTTAATCAGAAATTAAGGATTCTTATTGTTACAGAACTCAATAGCCAGAAAAAACAAATTAAATAAATTCTTCGTGTGTTCATTACAAAAACGAATGGTGTTTGGCTAAGCTTATAAGTTCTTTAAAAGTATTTGGTAAATTTTTTAGAAAAAGATATTATAAGCTCTCGAAATAAGCTTTCCTGATCTTTATATATGAGGTTGGCAACAATGAATTAAGGCAAACGTCTAGGATCCTGACTTGACCGGGACAATACAACCCACCTAGATTCCACCTCTAAGCCTTATTAGGAGGATCCTGGATCACCGACCTGCCCGAGGTGGCTTCCTAGTTAGTAGTTCAAGAGGTCCAACCAGAATAACGATCGAGGATTATGTGTGTTAGAAGTCAATCTCAAGGTCCACTGAATGTCAAGTTCATGAAGATCTGACTTTGTTGAAATAGGCTAAATTCCATACTAAGAAAACTGAAAAGGACTTAAAGCATAAGAAAACAAAGAGAACCTTTTTGCTATTATCAGATGATGATTTCTTATTGAAAATGATGAAGATTACAACGTACATATATAGGACCTGGAGAATATTCTAGTACCATATTTGTCAGCTAATCATTGGTTACAGAATAACAAACAAAGGAATATTATCAGAGAATTTTTCAGAGAATAATCCTGCAGAATTCATTTTATTGTTTTGGGACCATTGGGACCCCTTTGTGATGATAGAATTTGATTTTTTGAGCTGGTTCTTATCACGCCCCCTCAATTCGAGCGCGTCTTTAGGTAACAACGTCAATTTGCTTCGAGACGAGTGAAGAATTGTCCCGAAAGTGGCTTCGTAAAAATATCCGCAATTTTATCAACACTTGGAACATGCCGCACATCGATATAATTTGATTCTCGTACCTTTTCTCACGATGAAGTGTAAGTCAAGTTCTAAATGTTTAGTTGGAATGATAAACTCGGATTTGCTGCAAAGAGAAATTGCTCCTTGGTTGTCAACCCAAATTGTAGCACGTTTTTCACAATTTATGCCCAATTCCTTTAACAAGGATCGCGCCCATACAATGTCACATGTAGCTTGTGCCAAACTTCGATATTCCGCCTATGCTTGATCTAGAAACTATAGGTTGCTTTTTAGAACTCCAAGACACAAGGTTATGGCCCAAGAATATACAATACCCTGTTGTGGATTTTTTGTCATCCAAATCTCCGGCCCAATTAGCATCAGCAAAGGCAGTTAAATTGACTGGTGAATTTGCTGAGATCATAATGCCATGATCAATGGTGCCCGCAAGGTACCGCAAGATTCTTTTAACAGCCTTCCAGTGGGTGTCAAGAGGATTGTGTATGTATTGACTCACCCTATTTATGCTGTAAGAGACATCTGGTCTAGTGATAGTATTGTATTGTAGTGCTCCTACAATGCTCCGGTAGAGCGTAGCATCTTCAATCGGCTGACCATTATCCTTGGATAGAGGTGGGTTACTTACCATAGGGGTAGCCGATCCTTTTGCATGTAACATCCCAAGCCTTGCAAGGATGTTCTGAACGTACTTGGCTTGGTTCAAGAAGATCCCATTTTCAACTTGAGTGACTTCAATACCCAAAAAATGATTAAGAGTACCAAGGTCTTTGAGAGAGAAATTCTTGTGCAAATCTTTGATGAATGACTGAATAGTTGTATCATTGTCACCTGTGACAATTATGTCATCCACATAAGCTAAGACCATGATGAAAGAGCCCTTCTGATTCATGAAATAGAGAGAAGGATCAGCCTATGAAACCATGAAGCCAAAGGATTTTAGCACAGATGTGAATTTTGAATTCCATGCCCGAGATGCTTGTTTCAAACCATAGAGGGATCTTTTTAATTTGCAAACAGTCTGTGGCCCCCCTTGCTCAAATCCTGGAGGCTGAGTCATGTATAATTCAGTGTCAATGTTACCGTTGAGAAAGGCATTATCAATATCCAATTGCCGAATTGTCCAGGAATGGGAAACAGCAAGAGATAAAACAACGCGAATTGTGACGGGCTTAATAACCGGACTGAAAGTTTCAGTGTAATCAAGCCCTGCCAATTGTGTATAGCCTTTCGCCACGAGTCGTGCTTTGTAACGAGCAATGGAGCCATCATAGATTCCGTTTGAGCTTGAATACCCATTTACAACCTATGGTTTTCTTACCAGGAGGAAGCACACATATATCCCAAGTTTGATTTTTAAGCAAAGCTGAATATTCCAATTCCATAGCAGCCTTCCATTCTGGGAATTTAAGAGCTTGAACATGATGAGCAGGCTCATCAATAAGAGGAACAGTGGTGAGATAGATCTTGGGCTTATAAATTCCATCTTTTGACCTGGTAATCATCGAATGTGTACCTGCAGGGAACTTAGTAATAGGCTCAGAAACAGGGTCAGTTGGAACAACAGAGATATGTGTATTTTCAATAGGTAACACAACTGTTAAACGACCACCGTGTTGAGTTGGAGAAGAACTAGATAAAGGGGCAGAGGATGAGGGTGAAGTGGGAGTTGAAGAAAAATGAGGGGTATTGGCAGGATCAATTGATGGCTGGGAAGGAGAAGGAGCGTGAGAGGATTCAGAGTATATATCAGAGGAAGTTTGTGTATCAGGTAGATTGAGCAGAGGTGAAAATCGATTATGAGGATCAGGGGTTTGTGTTTGTGGGATGGGAATTGTTGGTTGGATGGGGATTGGAAGGGATTCAACAAATGGAAATTGGTTTTCATCAAAAACAACGTCCCGAGTGACTATAACTTTATTGGTTGGAAGCAAGACTTTGTACCCCTTGAAGTGATTACTGTAGCCAAGAAAAACACTTTTTTCACTACGAAATTGTAGTTTATGCTTGTTATAAATTCGTAAGTGAGGGTAACAAAGGCAACCGAAGACTTTTAGAGTGGTGTAGTCGGGTTTTTGCCCAATTAAGGCTTCCAAGGGTGTGGAAAATGCAAGGAGTTTACTGGGAGTACGATTGATTAAATGAACACTGGTAGCAAAAGCATCATCCCAAAAGTGCATTGGAACTTTTGATTGAGCTAGTAAGGCAAGGGCTACTTCAACAATGTGGCGATGTTTACGTTCAACGAGCCCGTTTTGTTGGGGAGAATATGGACAGGAGATTCTGTGATGAATCCCATTATATTGAAAAAAATTTGTGAGTGGTTTGAATTCTGTACCACCATCACTTTGCAGGTTTTTGATTGGTTTGGAAATTTGTTTTTCAACTAAGGCTTTAAAATGAAAGAAAGCTGAGGATGTGTCTGATTTTTTCTTTAAAAAATAGATCCATGTGAACCTTGATGCATGGTCTACAAAACTAATATAATATCGAGATCCATTTTTAGATGTGATTGGGGAAGGGCCCCAGAGATCAGTGTAAATAAGCTCAAGCAGATCATAGTTCTTGTGAGGAGCAATGGGAAAAGGTAACTTGTGACTCTTTGCTTGTAAACATGAAGAACATAAAGTTTCATTAATATTTTCAATAAAAGGAATATTACAATGGATAAAGCCTTCTTAACAACCTCAAAAAAGAGGCATGGCCTAGCCTAGAGTGCCAAGTATCTAGACTAAGTTTATTTGTGGCTTGAACATTGTGGATTGAAACAATCGGGAAGGAAAGATTTTGAAAGAAAGTCGGAGAATCGATGATATCTTTGGACTTGGTCAAGTTGAAGTCAGAGTCCATTGCTAACATTGCCTTGAAGGAGCACCCCCTTTGTGACTTGGTCCTTCACAAGACAAAACGTGGGATGAAATTCAAAAAATACCTTATTATCCTTAGCAAATTGGGAAACACTAATAAGGTTCTTGGTGATTTGTGGCACATGCAGTAAATTATTCAAAAGGAAAATAGGAGGATTATGTGACTGGGAATAGGAATGTGGTGGTTTAACAATAGAGTTACCAATATGAGAAATACACAAACCTTTGCCATTACCTATTTGAACCTGTTCGTTGCCTTGATACTCAGTTCCAATGTTAAGATTCTGCAGGTCATAGGTGATGTGGTTGCTTGCACCTAAATCTGGGTACCAACAGGCTTCTTGATTTTGATCAATTCCACCTGAGTTTGAACTCTCAATTGTGCCAATGCTAGTCACATTTGCTGAAGGGCCTTGAGTGTATCCTGTTGGAGTGAAAACAGCCTGGCCATTGTTGCTGTTGGGGACAAAATTGGCATTGAAACGATGGTAACATTTATCTGCTGTATGACATGTGTAGAAGCAAACTTGACATCTTGGTTTATAATTGGTTCTGCCTCCTCTGCCTCGGAAGGATCCACCCCTAGCAGGAAATCTGCCTCCTCTGTTCCCCTGGGTTTGCTGCATAAATCCTCTTCCTCTATAGGATTGATGTTGACCACCTCTTCTTGTATTGTTGGTCTGTGCAGCAAAGTTTACATGCACAGAAGAACCATCCATATTGATTTGAGTGGCTTCAGCGTTTTCTAATCTTCCTTCAAAACTTAGCAAAATGGCAGATACCTCTCTCAAAGAACATGGCTCAACTCTGGATGTGATTGAGACCATAACTGAGTCATAGTCATTTCCCAAACCAGAAAGGATGTGCAACACCTGGTCTTCCTCAGTAACCTTTTGCTCTGCTGCTGCCAAAGTGTCACAACAAACTTTCACTTTGTTGAGATATTCTCTCATAGAAAGATTTCCTTTCTTAAGGGTTTGCAATTGAAGCCTGTATTGCATAATCCTGGCCCTCGATTGACTAGCAAATCCTATCTCCAAGCATTCCCAGATCTCCTTTGATGAGGTTAATCCAACAGTAGAAATTAACACATTTTCAGATAAGGATGATAAAAGCCAAGAGGCTAGAACTTGATCTTGCCTCATCCAAGTGGCATAAGCTGGATTTGTTGTTTTCATTCCTGCTGCTGATGTGATAAATTCTGGAGGTGTGGCATGCTTTCCAATCAAGAATCCATCAAGGCCATATCCTCTAGCAGCTGCAAAAACTTGCTGCCTCCAAACTAGATAATTAGTATCATTTAATTTCACAGTGATAAGATAAGTCCTGCCCTCAGATTGGATGATTTGTGTTTGTTCACCACAATTGATGCTAAATCGGCCATGAGAAGATAATCTTGTTTTGGTGAGGTGAAAGAAAGAAAAGGAAAATGGCACGAGAGGCGGGTTTTTCAACCCTCTCTCGATACCATGTTGAAATAAAGCTAAATTCCATACTAAGAAAAACGAAAAGGACTTAAAGCATAAGAAAACAAAGAGAACCTTTTTGCTATTATCGATGATGATTTCTTATTGAAAATGATGAAGATTACAACGCACATATATAGGACCTGGAGAATATTCTAGTACCATATTTGTCACCTAATCATTGGTTACGAATAACAAACAAAGGAGTATTATCGAGAATTTTAGGAGAATAATCCTGCAGAATTCATTTTATTGTTTTGGGACCATTGGGACCACTGTGATGATAGAATTTGATTTTGCTGAGCTGGTTCTTATCAGACTTGCCCCATCAAATCACTGTCATTATATCGGCTGATGTTAAATTAATTAAGGAATCAGTCAACCTATTATGTAGTCTGATGATTATACCTAGAGTCTACTCGTACTCCTCACACACTTAAGTTAAAGGGGGCTTTCCCACTATAAATATCCCCTTTCAATGTTGATTATGTGCAAACAAAACTTTTGTCAATAACGTTAACTATTGTATTCAAGACAAATATAATTTAAGAATGGGTGAAACTCTTTAGAAGGCAAATTCTAGAAGGGAATTGTAATGAGGCAATTGGAATATTTTTATAAATATAAGGGAAATCTTTGCAATGTTTTTGCAATGAAATGCGTAAAGTGTAATACAAAATCGAACCTTACAGGATTTTTTGTAAATTTAAAAAACCTATGGGATTTTTTGGAATTAACCCAAATTTTAGGGGTAGTTTTTGTAATTATCCTTTTTTTAATTTGAGGAGGCAAAAGATATTGTCACGCCCCAAACGTGACGCGACGGCGATCAATCACTTAAACAGAAACAAACCCAACATTCTAGAAAACAATGCAACAATCCCAAGTGAAACAAGGTCTAAAGCAGCGGAAAACTACAAGTACAACAAGATTACAATTACATCCCAACAACTTAATAGCTTACGAGTCTTAACTAGGAATAAAGTACACATCATATCACAGCTTAAGTGTCAAATGGGTCCTACGCCCTTCAATTACAGTCCAGAATTTCAAAGAAAAAAAAAGAGTCCAATATTAGAAAAATAAAAGAAAATAGTTCAGCAACATAGATAACGATAGGAAATGAGTTCAACGGGCGGAGCTCGAGAGTTCAATCCAAGCGAGTTGATTCTTCGACAAAGTCATCTTCTAAAGTTAGAAAACAGGAGGGGGTGAGATATAAATCTCAGTGGATGGGGTGATCGTGTGCAAGTGTGGCGATATATATAGTTAATGCGAGAAATTTAGTTGTATGAAAATGCGTGAGAGATGATGCATGAATTAACACACATCCACAAGCGTCATGAAAAATATATTTATGTAATATACTTATACGATTTAAGAAAAATTCATGGTCACGCAGCACTATGGTTCAAGCGATGCATGAGGATTGCGCACGGATTTGTAACGCCAATCCTATGCAAGACAAGTAAGCGATTTGCGCACGGATTTGTAGCGCCAACCTATGCAATACAAGTAGCGGTTGCGTGCACGGATTTGTAGCGCCAACCAAACGGGTCCGATTAACTCTGGGAATCGTGTGGATCAGACAGCGATTCCTTCGTTCTTCCTTGTAACTCCCCGAGTAAGATGGTCCAAGACCTGTCACCTTATCGCTCCGTAGGCAAAGACAAAATCCACAGTGGAGCTAGCAAGGCTCGGATCTGTCATAATCATGATTATACCTCAAGTACTACGACCCGCTTCCCTTGGACAAACTCCGTCCCTCAATTGCGGATTAGGACGATGGGGCCGGAGAGTGGAATAGCAGTCGAGCTACCCGGTTCCATCCCCGACGTATCCATTCCGACTGTGAGCTCGACACACCAAGTTGACTCAGGCAGGAAATTAAATACACGTTCAGGTAGTCAACCAGGCAGTCGAGTATATTGATTCGGGAAGCAGTTCATGAAAAGTTTTCGAAAATTTGCGTAAGGTAATTATGGCGTTGGTGGAGTTATTTGGATGAAGATGATTATCGGGAGGATAAGAAATCTTCGATATCTTGAACGATTAGATGGAACATAAGTCCCGTTAAAGATTCAAATCGCAAGACGAGGAAGTCGCCCGCGATCGGGTATTAATCGGTCAAGGCGGTCCGATAAGTCAAGGGGTTTTTGAGAAATTAAAATATTTTAATTAAGAATTGAAGTCAGAGGGTCCAGGGTTGTTTTAGTAAAAGAAAAAATAATTTGACTTAGGTCCTTGATAAAAAGAAAATTTTCAATTTAGCCCCGTTTTGTAAAAACCAATACTTTTGGGGTTAAAAATTTAATAAATAAATATCCCGACCTTGAACAATTATGAGGTCAGTTCCTAAACTCTCCAAATTGTTCAGAGATTCAGGTTTTTGAAGTTTTGAGGTCAAGTTTTTTATAAAATTCTCATATTGGCCCCAAATTTGTTAAAATTGCCATTTCGGGCTCTAAGTTTAAAATAATTGGAACTCACAAACCGGAAGGGATTTTAATGTGATTCCAGTTGTAAAATGTCACTAAGGTCAGTGGGATATTGGGACAAAAGCAGTTTTTAAAAGAAGCAAATATAGGTCCCTTAACTTTTGAAAATTTCATTTTTGTCCCATTTTGAAATAATTGTTTTTAAGGCTTTTAGGGGTCCAATTGTTATGAAATTTGAACCTTGGGTCCAAGATATAATTATGTTATAGTTAAATTAGTATTTCCAGGTGCATGGACTGCATAATTCCTAGAAATTATATTTTGGTCCTCAAGTTTAATCTTTTACAATTTGGTCCCTCAATTTTTATAAAATTACTTTCCAAGCTCTAAACACTTGGATTTTTGGAATACACTTAAAATATGTTATTTCCAGTCCCTTAAGAGTTAAAATTTCAAATTTTAGAATTAGGGTCTGGTATAGTTTCGAAATTTGCAAAATAGCCCTTAAACTTCTCAAATTTTACAATCTAGTCCTTGGGCTTTTAAGGGTTGATTTTATTTATCTAAAAACTCTTAAAACTTTAATAAAATATCAAAACATAATTTTTGAACCTGAGTTCAGTCCCAAAAATCGAAAATTACAGAGGGGTCCCTTAAGTTTTATTTTCTTGCAATTAAATCCACCAACTTTCTATTTTTGCATTTTAAGTCTAAAAATTGAAATTTAATCAATTATGCTCGACTTGTCCAGGTTATAGATCATTCAAAACATAGATTTCAAGAGTCATACACATACATATCCTTCTCATACCAAATTTCATCAAGTATAACAATAAAATGTGCATGTATGCCCTATTTTTCGATAAATCACATTTTTGAGCAACACTTGAGAATTTTTCTAACTTGATACAAGAAAATAGCATGCAATACATAATATATATCTCAAGTGCTCAATAACAAAATACTACATGCATATTTTCAATTTAAAACACCTAGAAGTTGAAAGGATTTTTCCACCCACCTTAAAGATCGGTTTGTTGGTGAAAATGGGATAAATCTCTCTCGATGAAGGAATAACTTAGGTCAGCCCCTAAGTCAAGGAATATCAAAAAATATAGGAGTTATAAGAATGTGGTTAAAAACTTAGGGAAAAGAAGAAGATGGTGAGAAAATTGGAAATACTACAATTACCTTGTGTAGTGAGTAAAATGTGACTAGTAATGGCTTCCAAGTATAAGGTTTTGGTCACCCTTAATGTCAACCACCAAGGTCAGCCCCTAAAACTCCAAAAATGAAAATGGAGTGTAAAAATTTGGAAAATAGAAGAGAAGAAGAAAGTGTACTAAAAATTCCATTTCTTACCTTATAGTCCAACTTCTTCACAATTTTTCTTCAAGATGATTAGCCTCTTAACTTCTTCAAAGGTCTTCTAGGTATACCTCAAATTAAAAAATCAAACTTAAATTAGAAGGTGAAAGAGGTGAGCTAGAAGGTATAAGAATAGATTGAAGAAGAAAATTTCTTACCTTGTGTAGTGTATATGGTTCGAGTTTTTGAAGAAAATGGGAGATGAATTCTTGAAGTTTTGGTTAAGTGTTAGTGAAGAAGATGAAGAATAGGTAGAGAGATGTAGGAGGATTTTTGGAGAGAGGTAAGAGGAATTACAAGACTTAGAAGAAATTTGGTGTTGGTAAAATGAAATGGGAAGAATAAAAATTTTGTTTTGTTTTGATTAAATGATAAGTTAGAGTAATAATTGACGAAATTAGGGAAGAAAGTAATATTTAGGCAACTTTATTAGGGACAATTAGCCAAAATGTTAATCTTAGGGGGGAATTTTTAAATTGGTCTTGTTTGACCAATTGGATGATTGAAATGGTGGGATTAATTTAAGATGTAGGTTTGAATTAATGGTGTAAAAATACACAAGATGAATACACAAGGTGTACATGTACAAGAGTTTGGAGATATTTCTACACCAAAAAATACACCAATGCCGTCCCCCTAAGGGTATTTTGATAATTCCACATATTATTATTTATTTCCCAAAATTGATGATAATAGATGAATAAATATCAATCTCCAAAATAATTAGTGATTTCCTTGATCACTTATAAGTCTCATGATCCCTTAATCTAAATCGAATTCTTAATTCTATAAATTATAAATCCCTAAAATAAATAGTCTCTTAAAATTCTAAGGTGACTAATAAATACACCAATAATAATAATGATGATCATCCAAGTGATCATAAATGCGAATTAAAATTAATAAATGATTATGATTACAAATAGAATTTAAAAGAATTAAATGCAAAATATATTTATCATTAATATCTAACAGTCAAAGTGACGCGGTAAAATAGTCAAAATAATACAAAGACGATACAAAACAAGTACATGATCGAATAAAAATCGGGGCTTCACAGATATAATCAAGGTGGCAAAGTGAAATTCACCTATTTCCCAGCTTCAACTTTTAAGTTGTAACGTATAACCTGAACCACCTGATACACACCGCTGGTCCACTTCTTCTTTTACACGGCCCACCCCTGAAAATCATCTAAAAATTAACCCCAGTCCCTATTTAATTTACATTCCAAAATATACTCTTTTCTAATTACAGTATCTCAGTAGTAATGATATGTAATCACTGACTTTTTTGAGTTTTCTCACAAAACTGTATATATTTGAACATAAATGGTCATTTTTTTAAAGAGAAACGTCACAGTAACAAAAACTTACAGAGCAACAGAGCATCAATATTATTTGTTTTTTTTGACCTTCCACATATTGGAGGGAGTAATACCACTCGGCCAAATGGCTGGTGGTCACTTACAGAGCATCAATATGAACTCAATAGTTTTTTCTTTTTTTTTTTCCAGTCACTTCATTGAGAGCATTTATGTGCATGTTAGATTCTTTATTGCCTTTTTAATATTCATTTACACTTGATGTGTATTAACTATTAATGGCACAATTGCAACTCTAATTACATTAATAGGTTCGAAGTCTGGCATTATATAATGTACCTGAATTATGTTTCATAATGTATTTCATAGAGTTAGCAAAGTTATCTTTAATATTTCATAGAATTACAAAAAATATTATTAATATAGTTTAAATACAAAAACTATCCCTGAGGTTGATCGTTATTTAAAAAAAAAAAAATCAGTTATCTTTCAAAATTACAATTAGCCCCTTGACCAGATACGAGGCCACCTTGGGGCCAAGGGAGGCACCCCCCTCAATTTTCAAAAACAATCAAGGGTATTTAAGTCATTTCACTTATAACCCTGAAGAAATGCATAAAATAAGAAACGACTAGCAGTGAAATTAAACAAGGGGGCTTGGTTGATTCAAGCTCATGAGGGTTTGTTGGAAGTTTTCTTTTTTTAGTGTCATTATATGCCTATTGGATTATTAATTTATTAACCATTATATTCTCAGTTCAAAATAACCAACGATCCCCAGTTCTTGTGTTGTACACTATAGAAAATATGAAATTGATGAAAACAATTGTAAGACGGAGGGGGTAATCTAAAAAAGAATTAGCTAGTAATTTATTATAACTTTTATTTCGTTTACTTGTTTGTATCAAGGTATACAACTTGAGGGTTTAGCAAGCATTTTCCCCATATTTTGAAAAAGAATCTCATTTTTTTCGACATCAATTTTACTACAATCATGACTTATGATTATGAGTTTATCAAAGTTCCTTCTTTTGCCTCTACCTAATTTTCAAAACTCTTGGAGATCATTTAATGTAATTATTTTTTTTAAAATTGTAACTATTGCATACATTCTTTAATATTTTTTCTTTTTTATGTGTATGTTTGGGAGATGGGTTATTGAATGATTGTTTGATAACATACATTGAAAACTATATATTTCAAAATATTCGCTAGTAATGAAACTATTATGCAGCAATTTCAAAATATGAAGAATAGAAGAGAAATGTTAGGATATATTAATTGTATTATATTCTTTATTTTTGTAATTATCTCTAATTTAAATTATAGAAAAGGGTCAAGTGAATCTAATTGGTGTACCATTGTATTTGGATTTGAGTTGGGTCTAGGTTTGGTCTTATGTTCTTTGGGCAGATCCTATCCAAACTCAACATATATATTGCTACTCTCAGACATAAAAAATAGACAAAAACCTATATGAGACAGACTCATTAGGTTTGTCAATGAGACGAATCATATATGTAAATAAAGTTCCAATCAAATCCAAACCATAAAGTGTCACGCCCCAAACGCGACGCGACGACGATCAATCACTTAAACAGAAATAATTCAAAAGTTTAAACCAATGATACAAAACTCCAAGTGAAATAGAGTCTAATACAGCGAAATAAAATACATACAAGTACGAGTTACATCTCAAGGTCTGACAATATCCGAATACAATCCATCAAAATATCCGAATATAAACTTACAGTCCAAACTAAAACAGAACGAAGGAATTCAACAATAACAAAAGCAAAAGAAAATGTCGCCGACATCAATGATTATAGAACTACGACAGCGTGAGCATGAGATTCACCGTAGCGGGTTCGACGTCTTCAACGTACTCATCATCTAAAGGTTAGAAAACAGGAGGGGATGAGACAAATCTCAGATGGATGGGGTGATCGTGTGAGAGTGTGGCGATGTATATAGTTAATGCGAGAAAATGGTTGTATGAAAACGCGTGAGGTATGATGCATGTTTTCACACATAGTCCACAAACGTCGTGATAAATATATATTAAGTAATATACTTATACAGTTTAAGAAATAGTTCGTGGTCACACAGGCACGATGATTCAAGCAAGACAGGAGGATTGCGTACTGATGTGTAGCGCCAATCCCATGCAAGACAATTAGTGGTTGCGTCATCGATATGTAGTGCCAACCCATGCATTACAAGTAGCGGTTGCGTACTGATGTGTAGCGCCAACCAAACGTTCCGATTAACTCCGGAATCATGTGGATCAGACAGCGATTCCTTCGTTCTTCCTTGTAACTCCCTGTTCATGATGGTCCAAGATCTGTCACTTTATCGCTCCATAGGCAAAGACAAAATCCACGTTGGAGCTAGCAAGGCTCGGATTCGTCATAATCATGATTATACATCAAGATTACGACCCGCTTCCTTCGACAAACTCCGTCCCTTAGTTGCGGGATTAAGGACGATGGGGCAGTGAGAGTGGAGCCGAGCCGCCTGGTTCGATCCCCGACGTATCCATTCCGATTCGTGAGCTCGACGCACAAGTTGACTCGACACGGGAAAGTAAGTACACGTTAAGGTAGTCAACCAGCAAATGAGTATTATTGATTCAGGGAAGCATTTTAGGAAAGTTTTCGAAAATTTGCGCAAGGCAATTATGGCGTTGGTGGAGTTATTTGGATGAAGATGATTATCGGGAGGATAAGCAATCTTCGATATCTTGAAAGATTAGGTGGAACATAGGCCCGTTATAGATTCAAAATCGCAAGACGAGAAAGTCGCCCCACGATCGCGTATTAATCGGTCAAGACGATCCGATAATTCAGGGGATTTTTGAGAAAATAAAATATTTTAATCAATAATTAAAGTCAGAGGGTCCAGGGCTATTTCTTTAAAATAAAAATAATTCGAGTTAGGTTCTTGTATAAAGAAAATTTACAATTTGCCCCGTTTTGTAAAAACCAATTTTTTTGGGGTTAAAAATTGAATAAATAAATGTCCTGACCTTGAAAAATTATGAGGTCAGTTCCTAAATTCTTTAAATTGTTCAGAGATTCAGGTTTTTAAAGTTTTGAGATCGAGTTTTTATAAAATTCTCACATTAGCCCCAAATTTGTTAAAATTGTCATTTCGGTCCCTAAGTTTAAAATAATTGGAATTCACAACCCGGAAGGGCTTTTAATGTGATTCCAGTTGAAAAATGTCACTAAGGTCAGTGGGATATCGGGACAAAAACAGTTTTAAAATTAAATAAGTATAGGCCCCTTAACTTTTGAAATTCTCATTTTTATCCCATTTTGAAATAATTGCCTTTAAGACTTTTAGGGGTCCGATTGTTATGAAGTTTGAACCTTGGGTCCAAAATATCATTATGTTATAGTTAAATTAGTATTTCCAGGTGCATGGACTGCATAAGTCATGAAAATTTCATTTTGGTCCTCCATTTTAATCTTCTACAATTTGGTCCCTCAAGTTTTATAAAATTACTTTCCAAGCTCTAAACACTTGGATTTTTGGAATACACTTAAAATATGTTATTTCCAGTCCCTTAAGAGTTAAAATTTCAAATTTTGAAATTAGGGTCTGGTACAGTTTCGAAAATTGCAAAATAACCCTTAAACTTCTAAAATTTTACAATCTAGTCCTTGGGCTTTTAAAGGTTGATTTTATTTATCTAAAAACTCTTAAAACTTTATTAAAATGTCCAAACATCATTTTTGAACCTGAGTACTGTCCCAAAACTCGAAAATTACATAGGAGTTGTCACGCCCCAAACGTGACGCGACGGCGATCAATCACTTAAACAGAAATAAACCCAACATTCTAGAAAACGATGCAACAATCCCAAGTGAAACAAGGTCTAAAGCAGCGGAAAAACTACAAGTACAACAAGATTACAATTACATCCCGACAACTTAATAGTTTACAGTCCAGAACTAGGAATAAAGTACACATCATATCACAGCTTAAGTGTCAAATGGGTCCTACGCCCTTCAATTACAGTCCAGAATTTCAAAGGAAATAAAAGAGTCCAACATCAGAAAAATAAAAGAAAATAGTCCAACAACATAGATAACGATAGGAAATGAGTTCAACGGGCGGAGCTCGAGAGTTCAATCCAAGGCAGGTTCAGCTTCTTCGACAAAGTCATCTTCTAAGGTTAGAAAACAGGAGGGGGTGAGACAGAAATCTCAGTGGATGGGGTGATCGTGTGCAAGTGTGGCGATATATATAGTTAATGCGAGAAATTTAGTTGTATGAAAACGCGTGAGAGATGATGCATGAATTCACACAAGATCCACAAACGTCATGAAAATATATTTATGTAATATACTTATACAGATTTAAGAAGCGATTCGTGGTCACGCAGGCACTATGGTTCAAGCAGCCAGGAGGATTGCGTACGGATTTATAACGCCAATCCTATGCAAGACAAGTAGCGGTTGCGTACGGATTTGTAGCGCCAACCTATGCAATACAAGTAGCGGTTGCGTACGGATTTGTAGCGCCAACCAAACGGGCCCGATTAACTCCGGAATCGTGCGGATCAGACAACGATTCTTTCGTTCTTCCTTGTAACTCCCCGAGTAAGATGGTCCAAGACCTGTCACCTTATCGCTCTGTAGGCAAAGACGAAATCCACAATGGAGCTAGCAAGGCTCGGATTTGTCATAATCATGATTATACCTCAAGTACTACGACACCGCTTCCCTTGGACAAACTCCGTCCCCGCCGATTTGCATGGATTAGGGACGATGGGGCCGGAAAGAGTGGAATAGCAAATGAGAGTTGGTTCCTTCCCGACATATCCATTCCGACCGTGTGAGCTCGACACACCAAGTTGACTCAGCAAAGAAATTAAATACACGTTCGGGTAGTCAACCAGCCGCCGAGTATATTGATTCGCAAAAATATTCATTAAAAGTTTCAAAATTTGCGTAAGGTAATTATGGCGTTGGTGGAGTTATTTGGATGAAGATGATTATCGGGAGGATAAGCAATCTTCGATATCTTGAAAGATTAGGTGGAACATAAGTCCCGTTATAGATTCAAATCGCAAGACGAGGAAGTCGCCCGCGATCGGGTATTAATCGGTCAGGGCGGTTCGATAAGTCAAGGAGTTTTTTAGAAAATAAAATTTTTTAATTAAGAATTAAAGTCAGAGGGTCCAGGGCTGTTTTAGTAAAAGAAAAATAATACTTTGAGTTAGGTCCTTGATAAAAGAAATTTTACAATTTAGCCCCGTTTTGTAAAAACCAATACTTTTGGGGTTAAAAATTGAATAAATAAATATCCCGACCTTGAAAAATTATGAGGTCAGTTCCTAAATTCTCCAAATTGTTCAGAGATTCAGGTTTTTGAAGTTTTGAGGTCAAGTGTTTTATAAAATTCTCATATTGGCCCAAAATTTGTTAAAATTGCCATTTCGGGCTCTAAGTTTAAAATAATTGGAACTCACAAACCGGAAGGGCTTTTAATGTGATTCTAGTTGGAAAATATCACTATGGTTAGTGGGAAATAAGTTAGAGTACTTTAACTTTTGAAAGTTTCATTTTTGTCTCATTTTGAAATAATTGCCTTTAAGGCTTTTAGGGGTCCAATTGTTATGAAATTTGAACCTTGGGTCAAATATATAATTATGTTATAGTTACATTAGTATTTCCAGGTGCATGGACTGCATAAGTCCTAGAAATTGTGTTTTGGGCCTCAAGTTTAATCTTTTACAATTTGGTCCCTCAATTTTTATAAAATTACTTTCCAAGCTCTAAACACTTGGATTTTTGGAATACACTTAAAATATGTTATTTCCAGTCCCTTAAGAGTTAAAATTTCAAATTTTAAAATTAGGGTCTGGTACAGTTTCGAAATTTTCAAAATAGCCCTTAAACTTCTCAAATTTTACAATCTAGTCCTTGGACTTTTAAGGGTTGATTTTATTTATCTAAAAACTCTTAAAACTTTAATAAAATGTCAAAACATAATTTTTGAACCTGAGTTCAGTCCCAAAAATTGAAAATTACAGAGGGGTCCCTTAAGTTTTATTTTCTTGCAATTAAATCCACCAACTTTCCATTTTTGCATTTTAAGTCCAAAAATTGAAATTTAATCAATTATGCTCGACTTGTCCAGGTTATAGATCATTCAAAACATAGATTTCAAGAGTCATACACATACATATCCTTCTCATACCAAATTTCATCAAGTATAACAATAAAATGTGCATGTATGCCCTATTTTTCGATAAATCACATTTTTGAGCAACACTTGAGAATTTTTCCAACTTGATACAAGAAAATAGCATGAAATACATAATATATATCTCAAGTGCTCAATAACAAAATACTACATGCATATTTTCAATTTAAAACACCTAGAAGTTGAAAGGATTTTTCCACCCACCTTAAAGATCGGTTTATTGGTGAAAATGGGATAAATCTCTCTCGATGAAGGAATGACTTAGGTCAGCCCCTAAGTCAAGGAATATCAAAAAAATATAGGAGTTATAAAAATGTGGTTAAAAATTTAGGGAAAAGAAGAAGATAGTGAGAAAATTGGAAATGCTACAATTACCTTGTGTAGTGAGTAAAATGTGACTAGTAATGGCTTCCAAGTATAAGGTTTTGGTCACCCTTAATGTCAACCACCAAGGTCAGCCCCTAAAACTCAAAAAATGAAAATGGAGTGTAAAAATTTAGAAAATAGAAAGAGAAGAAGAAAGTGTACTAAAAATTCCATTTCTTACCTTATAGTCCAACTTCTTCACATTTTTTCTTCAAGATGACTAGCCTCTTAACTTCTTCAAAGGTCTTCTAGGTATACCTCAAATTCAAAAATCAAACTTAAATTAGAAGGTGAAAGAGGTGAGCTAGAAGGTATAAGAATAGATTGAAGAAGAAAATTTCTTACCTTGTGTAGTGTATATGGTTCGAATTTTTGAAGAAAATGGGAGATGAATTCTTGAAGTTTTGGTTAAGTGTTAGTGAAGAAGATGAAGAATATGTAGAGAGATGTAGGAGGATTTTTAGAGAGAGGTAAGAGAAATTACAAGACTTAGAAGAATTTTGGTGTTGGTGAAATGAAATGGGAAGAATAAAAATTTTGTTTTGTTTTGATTGAATGATAAGTTAGAGTAATAATTGAGGGAATTAGGGAAGAAAGTAATATTTAGGTATCTTTATTAGGGACAATGGGCCAAAATGCTAAGCTTAGGGGAAAATTTTAATTTGGTCTTGTTTGACCAATTGAATGATTGAAATGGTGGGATTAATTTAAGATGTAGGTTTGAATTAATGGTGTATAAATACACAAGAGGAATACACAAGGTGTACATGTACAAGAGTTGGGAGATATTTCTACACCAAAAAAAATACACCAATGCCCTCCCCCTAAGGGTATTTTGGTAATTCCATATATTTTTTTTCCCAAAATTGATGATAGTAGGTGAATAAATATCAATCTCCAAAATAATTAGTGATTTCCTTGATCACTTATAAGTCTCATGATCACTTAATCTAAATCGAATTCTTAATTCTATAAATTATAATCCCTAAAATAAATAGTCTCTTCAAATTCTAAGGTGACTAATAATACACCAATAATAATAATGATGATCAACCAAGTGATCATAAATGCGAATTAAAATTAATAAATGATTATGATCACAAATAGAAATTAAAAGAATTAAATGCAAAATATATTTATCATTAATATCTACCCGTCAAAGCGACGCGGTAAAATAGTCAAATTAATACAAAGACGATACGAAACAAGTACATGATCGAATAAAAATCGGGGCTTCACAGGAGTCCCTTAAGTTTTATTTTCTTGCAATTAAGTCCACCAACTTTTCATTTTTGCATTTTAAGTCCAAAAATTGAAATTTAATCAATTATGCTCGACTTTTCCAGGTTATAAGTCATACAAAATATAGATTTCGAGAGCCATACACATACATGACCATCTCATACAAGAATTCATCAAATATAACAATAAAGTGTACATGTATGCCCTAATTTTCGATAAATCGCATTTTTGAGCAATACTTGAGAAATTTTCAACTTGGTGCAAGAAAATAGCATGCAATACATAATATATATATATATATATATATATCAAGTGCTCAATAACAAAATACTACATGCATTTTAATTAAAACACCTAGAACTTGAAAGAATTTTTCCACCCACCTTAAAGATTGATTTGTTGGTGAAAAATGGAATAAATCACTCTTGATGAAGAAGTGACTTAGGTCAGCCCCTAAGTCAAGGAATATAAAAAAATATAGGAGTTAGAAAAATGAGGTTAAAAATTTAAGGAGAAGAAGAAGGAGGTGAAGAAAATTGGTGAAACTACACTTACCTTGTGTAGTAGATGAAATGAGACTAGTAGAGGCCTCAAAATGGGTCTCCTTGTTCATTCTTAAACCAACTCTTAAGGTCAGCCCCTAAAACTCCAAAAATGAAAATAGAGTATCAAAATTTTGGAAAATAGAAGAGAAGAAGGAAATGTAATAAAAATCTCATTTCTTACCTTATAGTCCAATTCCTTCACAATTTCTTGAGGTCTAGTCAAGATGGTTCCAACTCTCTATTATCTTCAATTTGTCTTCTAAGTGTACCTCAAACAAAAAATCAAACTTAGGTTAAGAAGTGAAGAGGATGAGCTAGAAATATCAAAATAGATTGAAGAAGAAAATTCCTTACATTGTAGTAGTGATAATTTCGAATTAAAGAAGTAAGAAGAGTTCTTGTGTTTTTGTTAAGTGTTTGAAGAAAGAAGGAAGTGTTTGAGGATATAAAGAAATTATTCTTGAAGATATGAAGAAAATGTGTTTGAAGATATGAAGAAGTGTTTGAAGATATGAGGGAGGTGTGTTTGAAGATATGAAGAAATGTTTGGAGATATGAAGGAGGTGTGTTTGAAGATATGAAGAAATGTTTGAAGATATGAAGAATGTGTGTTTTGAAGATATGAAGATTGTTTGAAGATTTGAAGAATGTGTGTTTTGAAGATATGAAGATTGTTTGAAGATTTGAAGAATGTGTGTTTTGAATATATGAAGATTGTTTGAAGATTTGAAGAATGTATGTTTGAAGATATGAAGATTGTTTGAAGATATGAAGAAATTTGTAGAGAGAAGTAGGAGAATGTTTAGAGAGAAGGGAGATGATTTTTCGCTTGGGAGATTAATGATAGTTAATGGGAATAATTAGGGGTTTAGGGTAAAAAAAAATAATTAGCTTTCTTTATTAGGGACATGAAGCCAAAAGCTAGGTTTTAAAGGGAAATTTAAAATTCATTTGTTTGACTAATGGGTTAGTGGGATTTGTAGGAAGATTTTTAGTTGTAGGCTTGGAAGACATAAAATAAAATAGAAATGAAATTATCAAAATTTTATTTATTTATTTTTGTCCAATAATAATTTAGTTGGGAGATACAAAATGATAAAATAGTGATAGAAGAAAAATTGAGTTATTTTCCCCTTTTAAAGTGGTAATTTCGAAAATTAGGGAAAAAGAAAAAAAACTATTTGGTTTCTTTCCTTTATAAAATTGAGGGAAAAAAATGAAATATATAAATATCCATAATTAAATATTTAGAAATTTAAAATAAAGATGTGAAATAAGAAATGTGTAATCGAAAAACAAATTGGAAGTTGGTTGGGATGAATTATAGAATAAGATGAAATATTTGGATAAGAATCGAAATGTACTCCTAAATTTTTCCGAGAGTTTAATATTTCTAAAGTCGTAGTCATTCGATTAAGCATTAATACTAGAGGAGAATATAAAATTGCTAAGCTCCAAAAATGCGAAATGCGTAATTGACGTTTGAAGAAATAAATAAAAGTAGAGTCGCGTTTCATTAATAATAGGTTTGTGATACATAGCCGAATAAATAATCACTACATAACACCGTATCTCACATTGTTAAAATTCGGGGCCTGACATAAAGTATTAAATGAGGTGGGAAATTGGTACGGTCCCACACATGAAATATAAAGTGTACCAATATGAAAGGGAGGATCCTAGCCCACCAAGTGAGGTTCCATCCTAAAACCAATTGGAATATAAAGTGAGGTTTGTCAATTGGTGATATGTCACTTATAAGTTGTCTCACATTGATTAATTGTGAGCTACTCCTCCAATAAGTAATTGGTTTTGGGATGGAACCTCACTTGGTGGGCTTGTGCTCTCTCTCATATTGGGTACGCTTCATGTGTGGGACCATACCAAGTCCCCCCGAATTTAACATAAACAAGGTTCTTTTTCTCTACTTAATCAATGTGGGAACTCACAATTAATATATTTCAACATATCCCCCTCACTTGTGATTCCTTCAACGTCAATTCATTAATGATCATCCATGCTCCATCGTCATATCGATAGCCCATCTCGCCCGAGCATGTGGTCTACTCTGATACCATGTTAAATTCATGGGGACTTAGTATGACCCACGTCAAGAAGCGTACTCAATACGAGGGCGTTTTGGAGAACCCAAGGCCACCAGGTGAAGTTTGATCCTAAAACCAATTATCATGGAAATCGTTCAAAGCTGAAGCAGAATTTACAGAAGGTTTTCTGAAGAAATTATCATGGCATATGCCAATCAACTTGCAGTAAAGGAGGAAGATCCGCTCCAATTACATAGATCCAATCACCCAAGCCTGATCCTTGTTACGAATCAGCTCGATGGTAACAATTACTTACCTTGGAAACGTTCTATGATAATTGCCCTTGGTGTCAAAACCAAACTAGGCTTTGTTAATGGAAAAATGCCCATATATTTTAGGTTTGAACTAGTCTCTTGTCAGATGGTCTAGCGGATCTAATCTATTAGACGGAACCCCAACAACTAGACCCAGTCCAGATCCATACACACACTATCAACCGATCCAACCTAAAAAAACAAAAAACACAAGAATTGCACAAATTTTCTTCTTCTACAAGTGTGAAACCTACAACTCTGGCGAAGGCTTCTGCATAAGCCAATTCTGCTACCACTCAATATTTATCATAGTATATGTTGCTACTAATAATTGGGTATTTTATCACTACTAATAAAATCCAAATGCATATCCCATCAATCTACACAATAGATAGAATATCGTTTTGAGACAGTGATGTTTACAAGTGGTTTTCAACTTATCCTCATGGGTTTTATCGTAGTTTTCCTGTAAGTAATCGTAAAAGTCAATTCAATTAATTGCATAATTTTATTGTTTAGGGAAAAAATGCTATGTTTGTTCTTGCGGCAAACTAGATAAACTCACTATTTCTATATTGATTGTTATTAATTTGCAAATTATATTCATAGAATGCATTTTTTGCTCAATCTTGTCGATTATTACGGGACTACTGAAATAATTCTCAGATAAACTACTAATACTTTTCATGGAAAAAATTAATATATTTTAGGGAACCTACTAATACCTAAAATTAATATATTTCAGGAGAACTACTAATACATTACAGAGTGACTACTAATAATTTTTTAGGGGAAAAACTAATATTTTTAAAATTAATATATTTCAGGAGAACTACTAATACATTACAGAGTGTTATATACTTTTCAAATGAACTACTAATACTTATCAATGAGAACTATTAATGCTTTTTAGTGGGAACTACTAATATGTTTCAGAAAAACTATTAATACTTTTCCCGGAACTGCTAAATATTTTTCATCTGAACTGCTAATACTTTTTAAGATAACTATTAATACACTACAAAAAAAAACAGTGTTTAGTGACGCTTTGTTTTTCGTTTAGAGATGCTTATTAGCGTCACAAAGTACATTACCTACGCTTGTGAAAGTGTCACTAGTTGTGTTGTTAAATTTGATGTCACGAAAATATTCGTGACACAAGATCTATGCGTAGGTAAATTTCAAAACGTGACGCTTTTATTTAGTGCGTCATTAACATTAATTTGGTGACGCTATTTTCCCTATTATTCGTCCACTGCTTGAGAAAAGGAAATGATCTTTGTTGTCGACATGATCATAATTCCTTTGGGGCCGATTAAATGTTGTCTCCACATCTTGAAGATATCGTGAACAGAATGTTAAACATTCATTCGCAAGAAAACCTTCTGCAATGGAACCCTCAGGTTGAGCTCTATTACGGACAAGTGATTTCAACAACACCAAGTCCCTTCAAATATTATATATCACTAAGCTAAGTTCAATACAATTCATCATGTCTAGTAATTGAGATTATTTTGTACAATTGTTTATTTAAGAATTACTATATGAAATATTGAAACTAACCTTTCAATAGGATACATCCATCTATAGTGTACAGGGCCACCAAGTATAGCCTCTTCAGCTAAATGTATAATCAAGTGAACCATGATCGTGAAAAAACTGGGTGGAAAGATCTTCTCCAAGCGGCATAATGTGACCACCACATTTGCTTGTAAGTCTTCCAGCTCATCTAAGTCGAGGGTTTTAGAACACAACGATTTAAAGAATAGCGACAATTCGGATATAATAGCTACCAAGAAAGGAGGCACTGAAGCTCATAAAGCTATGGGAAGAATATCTTGCATCAAAATATGAGCATCATGGCTTTTAAAGTTAGAAAGCTTACGATCTTTCAAATTTACACACCTTGATATGTTAGATGCATATCCATCAGGAACCTTCAATTTTTTCAGCACAGTTAAAAATAAGTCTTTTTCTTTTGCAGTCATAGTGTAGCATGCTTGGGGAAAACGGGGCTTGTTATTAGCATCTATTATAGGATGAAGTTCATGTCTTATATCTAATTCCACCAAATCTAGTCGGGCATTATGGTTGTCTTTGCTCTTACCTTCACTATTCAACAAGGTATTAAGAATGTTATCACACACATTCTTCTCTATATGCATCACATCTAAATTATGTCGCAAAAGATTAAATTCCCAATATTGTAGATCAAAGAAAATACTTCTTTTCTTCCAAACAGAGTGTGCCACACTTTGTGGTGCTTATTTTCCTAAGCCCTGACTAGAAGCAGAAATTTCAAAATCAGGATTTTCTCCAATATAATCATCAACGACTTCAAATGCCCCTCCTTCTTCATTAATAGATTGCTCAACAGTGGTTTGTCCTGTAGAAAGATCTATTGTTTCCCATGACCTTTTGCTTGATGTTTTTGTGGATTTTCCATAAGTGGATTTCAGTCCATGCAACTGACTTAATACTTCAGTACCAGAAAGTGGAATCGGAGCAGCTCGTAATTCTTCAGTGCCATCAAATTCATCTTTTTGGAAGCGAAATTGATGATTTGGATCTAACCATCTACGATGCCCCAAATAGCAAAAATTTTCCCATGAGTTAACCATCGAGAATGAGTTAAATCCCCACAAGAAGGACAAGCAACACAACCTTTGGTGCCCCAACCCGATAAATTAGCATAAGCTGGAAAATCATTGATAGTCCACAATAAAGCTGCTCGTAAATTGAAGTTTTGGCCGGTTGATGCATCAAATGCATCCACCCCCTCCCATAGTTGCATCAACTCATGAATTAATGGTTTCAAGAAAACATCAATATCATTTCCCGGCCCCTTTTCACCTGGGATAACCATAGACAGTATCAACGAAGATTGTTTCATACAAACCCAAGGCTCAAAGTTATATGGAATCAATAAAACAGGCCAAGTGATGTATGTCGTGCTCATTGTTCGAAAAGGATTAAAACCATCACTAGCTAGCCCTAGCCTTACACTACGAGGATCAGAAGCAAATTCTGGGAACCTTGCATCAAACTCTTTCCAAGCTTTTCCATATGCTGGATGTCTCAGTTTTCCATCTTTAGTACGCCCTTCCATGTGCCATCTCATGGATGATGCAGTTTTTGAAGACATATACAACCGTTTTAATCTTGGTATTAAAGGAAAATACCGTAAAACTTTAGCAGCCTTTTTTTTTTTGCTTTTCTTGATAATTCATTGCATTGTCATCATCTTTGTTCACTGCCCACCTTGATGATGAACACACATTACAACTTTCATGGCTCACATTATCCCCCAGTACAACATACAATCATTAGGGCAATAGTCGATTTTCTGATATCCCAGTCCCAACTCCCTAATAATTCTTTTGGCTTCGTAATAAGATGACGGCAAATAAACACCATCTGGAAAGGAATCTATTAATAACTCAAGAAGCATACTAAAGGACTTTGTTGACCAACCATAGAGACATTTGAGGTGGAATAATCGCAATATGAATGATACCTTTGAGAACTTTGAACAACCCGGGTAAAGTTTTTGATCGCTTTCTTTCTGTAAATTATCGAGTCTATTCACAATGAAATATCTACCAACAGGATGCGCCTCACCACCTAGATGTTGGCTTTGATTTGGTGAATCCAAATTAATCGACTCAACTCTGGATGCGTCTTCCAAGATATGTTCAGATGGAACTCTCAATGCATCTTGAGGAGTCCCCTCATTTCATATTCTCCATCAAGATTTTCTTCTAGATTTCTCGTAATTGACTCGGTAGGGTTGCAGTGATCATCTAATGAAGAAAAAATATTTTCACCATGAAACACCCAACAACTATAACCTTCTTGAAAGCCATACCATACTAAATGCTCATGAACAATGTTTGCATCATGTGAAAACCTATTAAAACATTTGCGACATGGACAGTAAATTGCTCCATTTACGGATGATTTTTCGACAACGAATTTGATAAAATTGAACACCCCGTCAGTATATGCTTTGCTTGATCTAGGCTCATGCATCCAACTTTTGTCCATTGCAACCTAGTATAACACAATAATCCTCATATTTTTATATAGAATTTTTTTGAACCAATTTTTAATCAATGTAAATAATCCTCAAATCAGTATATTTTTAACTAAGAATTTAGCAAATAACATATGTCTTAAACACACACATATTCAGTGTATACAACCATATACTGACATTTTAAATAGACAAACACATCTACTCCAGATGTTTTTTCCTAAAGTGACCAAGCTTTACTACATCAGATTCCCATTTATCGGTTGCTTTATAAACCCCGATATAATAATCACAGCAAAGAAAATAGCCTACAACCTATAAAAATTCTCTCAATTATATCAGTTGTACGAAGCTTGTTTTCGGAACCAATAAAAGTTTTGTTTCTAATGTAACTGAACAATACATACCTTATCAATAAAATATCAATCTGCAAAAGTCTATGTTAAGATAATTGTCTACTCTTTCAGGTACTGTTTCAGTTCAGAGATAACATCATCATAAAGTCCTAGTTAACACTTAATAAAAAATAAGGAAAGTTTTTACTTGACCTCATTATTGACATAATCAGCGAAAGAGATATCTCATATTGCACTAGCAAATGGAATTAAAACCTCTGTAATTGCACAATAATGGCATCGCGTGGGATTGAACATCAAAGCAACAAATATTCTTTATACTACAAAATCCAACTTCACATATTCACCAACAAATACAAAGTGAATTCATATCACTTGCATCATAGTACTTTCTCATAAACAAAAAACAAAGATTAAAATAAAATCATGAGTCATGTGCATCTAGCTGTGTATAGTAAATCCATTTGAATTTCATTCTATTCATAATTTAGAACTCAAATCTAATGGAGTAGCATGAAATTTTACATTTAAAAATATCCTAGCAGTGCGTGTAATTTTAAGCTCCTACAAGAAATAAAAATTTGCAAGGTCTTGGATTACCGATGATAGTCGATATTGATTATCCCAGCTACAGGTCAGCAATTATAGCAAATTTGCTGCTGATTTTGATTATCCTTTAAAGGATTCTTCAGAGAGATCTAGGGTTCCGCCACCATCCAGGCCCAGGGATCCACTATCTTCACCACCGCGATGGTGCAGTCGTTTCGATTCTCAACGGCAGTGGGGTTGAGCAATAGAGGAAGAAGGTATGGGGGAGGGACGAGAGAGAACGGGCAGAGATATATAGATTGAGCTACCGAGAGAGGGGGCTGGAAATCTTCAATATGGTTGAGAAAAAAAAAACCCAAATGAATGGCTGTTGGAGATTTTATATGCATATTTCCTTTTTTCCTTTTTTTCAATTAATATTTTTCTTTTGATATAAAAATGAATTGACAACTTCATAACATATAATATTGAATTGAATTTTCCTCAAAAACAAAAAATATATTGAATTGAATTAGTGATTTATTTAATTAATAATGACTCTTTCATAAAAATATTATCAAATTAATGATAATCGTAACACTTTTTTATATGTGTCGCCAAATTATTATAATTTAAAGACAATATTTCACAAAGAGTCACAAATTTATCGATATTTATGATGACCTTGTTAAGCGTCATTAAATTAGTGTCATAATAAATAATGTCAAAAAAGGTGACACATTTTTTAATTATACTTCTTAGAAGAGTCACTAAATATGTGTTGCAAATTTTTTAAAAAAGGTGACACATTTGTGAAAATGTTATAATTTAAATACGCTTTTTAAAAAAGCGTCGTCATATTGGTAAAAAAAATGACACTTTTGTGAAAGTGTCATTACTTACATACGTTTTTTAAAAGTGTCGTTACAACCTTAGTTTTAACTACACTTTTTAGAAGAGTCATTTAATATGTGTTGCCACTTTTGTGAAAAAATGTGACACATTTTATGAAAATGTCATTATTTAAATACGCATTTTAAAAAGCGTCGTCATATTGGTAAAAAAACTGACACTTTTGTGAAAGTGTCATTACTTAAATACGTTTTTTTTTTAAAGCGTCCCCACATCTTCGGTTTTAATTACACCTCTTAGAAGAGTTATTAAATATGTGTTGTCACTTTTGTGAAATGTGACACATTTGTGAAAATGTCATTATTTAAATACGCTTCTTAAAAAGCGTCGTTATACTGGTACAGAAAAACTGACGCTTTTGTAAGTGTCATTACTTAAATACGCTCTTTTTAAAACCGTCGTTACATCCTTAGTTTTAATTACACTTTTTAGAAGTGTCACTAAATTTGGGTTGCCACTATTGTGAAAAGGTGATACAATTATAAAAATATAATTATTTAAATACGTTTTTTTAAAAGTGTCGCCATATTAGTAAAAAAACTGACACTTTTTAGAAAGTGTCATAACTTAAAATCGCTTTTTAAAAAGTGTCTTCATATTGGTAAATAAAACGACACTTTTGTAAAAGCGTCATTACTTAAAATCGCTTTTTAAAAAGCGTCGTTAAGCCTTAATTTTAACGACACTTTCTAGGACAGTCATTAAATTTGTGTTGCTACAGATCCTTTTTTTGTAGTGATACTTTTCAAATGAAAAACTAATATTTTTAAGGAACTACGTACAAAAATGTCACCACCCTAAAATATTACAAAAATATCACTGTGCGCTTGGGCATGTATGTATCTGGGTTGTTGGGGCTCCGTCTAATGGATTTAGGCCCGTTAGACGTTCTGACTCAAGTTTTTGTCTTTGTGTTTTATATGACCCGTCTTATGAAATTAAGTCATGAGACGGTCTCATATGAAATATCTCTAAAATATAATGAAGGGGGCAAAGTGAAATTCATCTGTTTTACCAGCTTCAACTTTTAAGTTGTAACGTATAAACATGATACACAAACAGCCGCATTACACCGCTTGTCCGCTTCTGCTTTTACACGCCCCACTATGCAAGTCATCTAAAAGCCCCAGTCCCTATTTAATTTACATTCCAAAATATACTCTTTTCTAATTACAGTATCTCATGAGTAATAATGATTTGTAATCACTGATTTTTTAGTTTTCTTACAAAACTGTGCGTAAGTATATTTGGACATGAACGATCATTCTTTTAAAGGAAACATCACATTAAGTAGAAACTTTCAGAACATCAATATGAACTCAATCGCAAGTTTTTGACTTTTTTTTTTTTTCACAATCACTTCATTGAGAGCATTTATGTGCAAGTTAGATTCCTTATTACCTTTTTAATATATATTTACAGTTGATCTGTATTAATGGTATTACAACTCTATTTACATTACTCGGTCAACGTGTGGAAAATAATGTACCTGATCAATTATGTGTATTTCATGTTATATAGATACTGTCCAAAAATTCAAACACATTACGTAACATCATCTTTATTAATGAACATTTATCTTTTATTGATATTTTTTATTACAGAAAATTACAAAAATACCACTGTGGTTTTGGATAATTACAAAAAATCAGTGTTGTGAAAATCGACCTAGGCAGCCGCCTAGGCGCTAGGCGCTCGTAGGCCGAACCGATGTTTCCCAAAACGGTAAAAAAATCGTTTCAGGCAAAAAATCGGACATAGGCGCCCACCTAGGCAGTCTAGGCGACCTAGACACCAAAAATCAGTCAAATTAGAAAGAAAAAAAATACAAACAAACAGCACAATTCCTGGGCGGCCCAAAAGCCCGCCTAGGCACTAGGTGGTCAGTCTGTCGCCCGACTAGCGTCTAGCGATTTCTGCAACCTTGCAAAAAACACAACTAAGTTTTAAAATTACAAGTTGTACATCTGAGGATTGATTTCGTCTAACATTTTACTCCGATTGATTGTTAACCTAATGGAATTTGATGACATCATCAAAAAATTGACCTAAATAGTAAAAAATGCCCCTGTTGTACTCTTCACAAATTTCCACAAATTACATAACATTGTACATGCACCCTCCTCAAGATCTTATAAATATCCCCTCTCCGGCTACGAAGAGAAAACAATTTTTACCCATATGATTTTCCATAAACTACAAAAATTATCCTAAATATTGAGTAATTTTATCCGTCCACTTTTTTTTCTTCAATTTTTTTGGGGGAATTTCGCCAAAGGCATTATCAATTTTACACAATTCCATTAGTTTTACTTTAATCCTTAAACCTCATATAGTTACTTTTTAATTTGGAAATTTAGCTGGGTTTTTATGTAACTACCCCAAATCTGAAAGGTACATCAAGGATATTTTTGTAAACAACAGTATATATATATATATTTTATCACATTCTTTATTACTCCTGTCTGATAAACTGCAATTGCAATAGTCCAAATATGGAACCGAAAAATCCAGTCGGTAGAAACTTATAATTACAACATTTTTGGATTCCGAGAACCTTTACTCTTCTTGTCTATCAACTACGGGGATTCCGAGAACCTTTACTCTTCTTGTCTATCAACTAGGGGTGTGCACGGTCCGATTCAGTCCGGAGATTTAGAAATTTCCAGAACCGTCCCGAAGTTCGGAGGTCCCAAAATTAAATATCCAGAACCGAACCATAAAAAAAAATCTTCGTCCCGAAAGTTCAGTACGGTTCGGGACGGAGATTCGGTCCTAATGAGACGGATGACGTACACTACAAAAAAATGCAGTAATTGCAACGAAATATTTGCGACAAATACAAATATTCGCTGCTAACATTGAACTTTAGCTACAAGCATTACAAAAATTGTTGCCAACTAATTAAAATAACAAAAACAAAATAAGGGTTTAGTGTATTTGCAACGAAATAAAGTGAATCCGTCGCTAAGAGTAGCGACGAACATATATATTTTCGTTGCTACAAATTAATAAATACAAAAAAAATAAAAAAAAATAATTGTTCGCTACGAAAATATAAAATTTCGTTGCTAAATTTTCAAAATATTTTCAACAAACATTGTACTTTCGTTGGAGAGGTTAAACCAAAATTAAAAAAAAATAATGAATTTAGTTAATTTATGAAAATTATGATTAATTGTGCGGCGAATGTTTTAGGTTTCGTCGCAAAATTGTTTAATTTATGAAAATTGCAATTAATTTTGTGACGAATAGTTTAGGTTTCGTCGCAAATGTAAGAAAATTAAATCACGTTTACAGCGAATTGTTTAGGTTTTGTCGCATAAATGTTTAATTAATGTAAATTACAATTTCCTTTCAAAAAAAATATAAATTACGATTTTGTGTTTGCGGCGAAATGTTTAAGCTTCGCTGCAAAATCACAAATACGATTTTGTGTTTGCAGCGAATTGTTTAAGCTTCGTTGCAAAATTACAAATACTTTTGGGTTTCCTCTCACTTTTCCCGCAATCTTTTCCCCTCCCGCAATTTTTTTCCCACTGCCAGACGATGAGTCTTCTCTCCCAGCCACCATGACTCGCCGCCACCGTAGTGCAAATTAGAGGTTAACATAATTCACTGATTGCTTCGTATTTTATGCTTTCAGTGATTGCTTAACATGCTTCAATAATTTTTAATGACCATTTTTTTTTTGTTATTTTTTGAATATTTTGGGTGTTTTTTTGAGAGCAACCAATTTTGGATTAGTTTATGGAGGATGCTTGATACTTCTTTGAATTTGCCTGAGGCAGAGTTTGCTTTTAATAATGTTATTCATTGTTCTACGGGAAAATCGCCTTTCTGAGTTGTGTATCAACGCATTGGGTTTGTTGTTGCACCGATTAATTTGGCTAAGGATGCGGATAATGTTCAGGCTGAAGTTTATCAGAAGTTGTTGGAGACGAACCAGAAATTTAAAAAGGCATAAAATTGCTATTGGAATGGTAATTGTTTAAACTCAAGTGTTTGGATTTATCTATTGATGCACAAATCCAGTGTTACTTGGATGTTTCCAAATTGTTGGATTCAGGTCTTCAATGTATTTTGGACTGAGTTAGAAGATATGCATGTTTAGTCATCCTCTCATTTTGATGTTTCCAAATGTTCATATTGCTATGCAGGGGAAGATTGTGGGGCGATTTCTAAGCTTTTTTGTTGACTACTTATAGGTGGACAAGGCAACTGCTGACCTTCACATTCAACAGGTTTCTTTTTGTTGGGTATCTATCTGCCTCTAAAGATTGATACACTAAGTACCAAAAATACAAATACAGACTCGATCACCTATTATACAGATTTATACTCTAGACTCAAAGTAACTTGAAAAATGAAAACTGAATCAAAGAATACAACAAATCGAAAGCGCAAGTTATAAAAGAATAAAACAATCAGAAAAGAGGGATAAAACCCTAGATCCGAATATTGAGATTATTCGGCTCAGGGGGTAAACCCTAAACCCTAGCAACAAAGTGTCACAAAGAATCGCCCAGTACCACGAGGAAGAAGCCACAAGAAAGCCTTGCCACAAGACCAAACCTCTCACCTTTCACCAAGAAACCCCAGAAACCCTAGGTAGAAATCGGACCACCCAAAACCCTAATCCACTCAGAAAAAGGATCTCGTACACAGAGTTGGTGAACAAGACAGTAAGCACAAAGATCTCACCTCTCACACACAGAAAACCCCAAAGAAATCCAGCCAGGGACTGGAGTTTTTAGAGAGAGAGAGAATCGCACGAAGCAGAGAGGGTTCGAGAGAGAGCTGGAGAGATGAGAGAGAAACAAAAGACAAGATAATGAATTAGGGTTTCAGCATAGTACCCTTAAATAGACAAGGAGTCAACGGCTCAGATCCAATCGAGATCAACGGTCCAGATCAAGCCAGAAGGATCCGCGGATGATAACTCCGGATCCCGCGGTCCGACTCCAGTACCCGAGTCAGCAAATGTGTTAATGGGTTTGGGCTGGTGGCTTTAGTCTTGGGCTGCAAATTTCTTGGGCCTTTAATCATTGGAATTGGGCCACACACCAATGGGCCATAATAACCAACACTTTTTCGCTTTTGTCCTCCTCTGCCTGAATAACATGCCTTTTTTTTTTTGCATTTTCTGCCAACTTTTTTTTTCGGAAATTAATCCTTACATGGATAGCTCGTATATATAAAGCTCTGCTGTTTGTTTGTTCTTAAGTTTTTAATTGGTTATGAGCCTTAGTTTTTTGTTTTCCGAAATAAAAATGGTTTGATTTGTAAGGTTTTAGGTGAGGGGTATGTTTTTGTTTGTGAAAATGTTATGGGGTGAGGCTGAAACAAAATATTCTTCCCTCCAGGTTAATATAATGTTGCATTCCGTAGATGCTTTAATTTGATTCACAAGTTTTGGACTGAAATTGGTTTATTATGCAAATAGTTTACATGGGAAAAGATGAAAAAATTATCAATGTGAAGGACTGCAAAGACATCACATTTTTCTTAGAAGAAAAATAATGAATTTGCATTATTTAATTACTTAAAAATGGATATAAACCTTTGATCAATATTGCATTGAAGTGATTAACACTTTGTATTGGATGTTTTGCTTATAGTTTATGATTAAGTAGGATCAAATATTGAAATTCTCTCTATTCACATGAAGTCTTTGTTGTAAGCTTTTATTATGTGGCTGCATTGCCCTTCTGCCTTCTCAAGTCTGAAATATTTGAATTGCACTATTTCACTGGGGCTGACATGTATGCATAGCTTCTTTTGCATTTTTTGTTGTTTTCAGTTATTGGATCCATTTTTGGTCTGTGAAAAATAATGCATTTGGCATTTTTTCTGTGTCGTAGGCACTGTTTTCATCTTTGGCATGTTGTGTTCTGTTCAGTTCCTTTTTTAGTTCTTAGCGCTTTACATAAAAAAACTTCATGCTTGAATTATTAGCTGTACAAGGGGCTGATTCTATTGCTAGGGAGGTGGTTTTTAGTCTATTTTCATATTTAAATTCCGATGGGAAGCAAAATGATGCATTGATGCTTGCCTTCTAGCTGGCTAATAAAAGCATGTTTTTGATTGTATATTAGGTGAATTTTATAGTTTTGTGAGTTCATTCCCCCTGTTCAAGTGCTACATATTTTTGGATGCCGATGTAATTGTTCACTGTACTTTGGTGCACTGGTAAAACATTTTGGAAGATGAATTTGATACAGTAAGTTGCATATTGCTGAAACTTTTTGGAACAGATATAATTGTTTTTCTTAGGTTCCTGATTGCGACTTGTGTTTTTCTTATTATTTTATGATAAAATTGGCCGCTAATAGGTGTTACATTTAGCAACAAATTGTATGATTTTGTCACTAATATTGTATTTTAGAGCAAAAACTGTTTAATACATTAGCAGCGATTTGTTTATGTTAGCGACGAAATGTTTCGTTACTAACGTTTTGCGATGAAATAAATCTCAATCACCGCTGAAACGTTTGAGACGGGCTTACTGCAACGATTTTTGCGGCAAAATTTTTCCGCTGCTAAAAAACTTTTGCGGCAAAATTTGTTATGTTAGCAGCGAATATTTTCGTTGCTAAAAAACAAGTTTGTTGTAGTGGTAACGGTTCGGGACGGTTCGGAGAAGCGGAGATTCAAATATTTCACAAATAAAACACACACAAAAAATGAAAGAAAAATCAGTGTAAAAATCATTAAACGGTTATACTTTCAATCTTTTTTTAGTGAAATTTCAAAAATGCATACTAAAACTATTAGTACTATATATACGAGTTTAATTTTTTGATAATTTATATTTTAACTTATACATAAATTTCTTTAATTCATATTTAAGTGCTAAATTATTAATATTGTAATTCTAAATCTTTCTTTTATGATATAGACTATATTACTATACTACATATTAGCTTAATATCAATTTAACTTTTAAATCGTTTATATCTAATTTATAGTCGAATGTATTGATTTTTCGTTTTGTATTTTAACATAATATGTTTCAGATATTATGTTATTTATATAGTAGTAAAAGTCTAGAATCTCAACGTATAACAAATTTAGTAGCCTCTATTACACAATAATATTCTATAATCTTGGCACATTGTCATAGGCTCTTGACTTAGGAAAACTATAATTGACTAATAACTTTGATAAACTAATATGAAACAAAAATCTATAATTCCAATTATTCTTAAATTCTTGGTTAGACGATTACTCTAGTTTATGTGCAATGTACTAATCATTTAAACTAATTTTAATTTATTTAATTTTTTGAATTAGAGGACGAGTCTAGTTATGATCCTCAATAAGTAAAATATCATCAAATTAAATATTTTCTACAAATCAAATATGATTTTATAATTTAATATATTGGGTTCATTTAAATAAATGAATATGATGTAACTATTAGTGAATTAAATATATTAAATTATTCATTTGATATATTGATAAAATATGTCAAGGTTTTAATTTGATAATTTTTAGTATTATGTAGTATTGAATTTCAAAGGAATGTTTATTAGTTAATTTAATATCAAAATATAAATAAGATAAAAATATTACATATGTATATATAAAAATTATTTAAAATCGGTTATGATTTCGGATATTCGGTTCGATACAGTTCGGGTATGGTTCGGTACGGTTCTCGGTACGGATATTTGAAAAATCTCCAAAACCGTACCATGAAAATTATTGGGACGGTTCGGTTCGGGGAAAGTCAAAAAGTCAACGGATATTTCCGGTTCGAATATTTTTCGGTTCAGATATCGGTTCGGGTTCGATGATCTCCAAGTCCCGTGCATACCCCTACTATCAACTAACAGCTCATGATATTCAGAGCTTTAAAACAATTTCATCAATGGTGAATTGTTGATGATGAAACTAAGTACAATCCAATGAATTCACACACAAACACACACAGTGCCGCTCCTTGTTGTAATCCAAGGAGTAGGCCGACTGGCCCGACTTTTTAATTTGAAATTTAGGAGTCCAATTTTTTTTATATTTTATATATATATATATATATATATAGTATATATAGAATATGACAACAAGAGTAAATTTATTGTAGCGCGCGGTTGAATTCTTGCCACTCTTGAAATTTTGAAAGATGTCACGTGTTCAAATCCTGTTGTCCACAATATATTTTTTTAAATTATCACATTTAATTTTTTTAAGGCCCTAAATTTAAAATAAGTCAAATTGATAAGGCAAAAAATTAAAAAGTCATTACACAAGTTGTTAGAGTCACAATACGCAAGATATTATAAACCAACTTGATTGGGATCAACCTTGAGCTCTAGTGGTTGAGACACGTGTTATAAGGGTGAATGACCCGGGTTTGATCCTATACGAGTGCGTGTGTCCCCTTTCCAAGTTCCCCCCATTGTACTAAAAAAAATCAACTTGATTATACTGACGTGATTAATATTTTTGCAGCTAAAACAAGTTGTATTTAAATTATTATTTTTTATAGTTAAACATGGATGTCATATTTTTTTAACTATAATAGAATTATATTATATATTGCGCATTATTCTTTATTTTTTGTTATATGTTGTCTTTAAGTTTGTATAGAAAAAAGGGCCCAATTTAAAAATTCGACTCAGGCCAAAAAATTGATAGGATCAACCGTGTAGTGGTGGGAACTAGAGGTGAGAGTAGTGTTGGGGATAGGAACCAAGGAGAGGAGATTCTAAAACAATGTAGGTATGAGACTATACAGTTGAGGAGACCTTTAAAGATTTGATAGGTACTACTATCATACCAACAAGATGCATCTTCTTTTCTGGTGCTCATCATGTAAAACTCCGAAGTTAAGCGTGGTTTGCCCAGAGCAATGTCATAATGGGTGACCCCTTGGGAAGCTGCTCTCAGGGTGCGCGTGAGTGAGGACAAACCGTCTTTGGAAAGACTCGTGTTGGTTTGTGGGGACAAATCATCAATACGGAAGGCGGGCGAATTCTGAGATGGTATCAGAGCGGGACCTCTCCTAGTAAGGTGTGGTTCGAGGACGAACCAAGCTGAAGCTGGTGGGCATGTGACGCCCGGGGTCGAAGAGGACGGGGAGTGATCGCCGGTGCAAGAAGGCACGAACAAGGAAAGGCTCCTGGCAGGCTTCTAGGCAGAGGGCGACATGAATGAACCAATCCCACACCTGAAGAAGAGGAGATTCTGAGACTGTGTAGGTATGGGACTATACAGTAGAGGAGAGCTTAAAAGATTTGATAGGTACTACTCATACCAACAAGATGCATCTTCTTTTCTGCTGCTCGTCATGTAAAAACTCTGAAGTTAAGCGTGTTTGGCCTGGAGTAATTTCATGATGGGTGACCCCCAGGGAAGCTGCTCTCTGGGTGCACGTGAGTGAGGACAAAGCACACTGGAAAGACTTGTGTTGGTTTGTGGGGACAGTCATCGTTCTAGAAGGCGGGTCGTTACATATGGCATCAGAGCGGGACATCTCCTAATACGGTGTGGTTCAGGGACAAACCAAGCGGAAGTTGGTGGGCATGTAACGCCCGGGGTCGAAGAGGGCAGGGAGTTACCAAGTGGAAGTTGGTGGGCATGTAACGCCCGGAGCCGAAGAGGGCGGGGAGTGATCGCCGGTACAAGAAAGGCATGGACAAAGAGCGGCTCCTAGCAGACTTCTAGGTGGAGGGGGACATGAATTAACTGATCCCATACCCAAAGAAAAAGAGATATATATACATATATATATATATATGTCTATTCGATCCATAGCTAGCTGTTCACAATTCTGCTTCTACTAATTATCCCCAGACTTCCAAATGTCAGTTTTCTAGTAAAATCCAAAACCACACTAAAAAAAAAACCCAAAACCCCATATTATTTATTGGGAAAATAATTTCATTTGCCCTGTAACTTGGACTATTTTAATATTTAATTATCTAAGTAGTCATCTTAAATTCCAATCATATTTTGACCGAAATTATATAATTTTATCGAAAATTGCTGACTATAACCGATTATGTACAAACATGTCAAAATAATTAGCGATTTTGCATGGTGATTTGGCGTAAAATTGACATCAAAATATTAAAATCCCTCACATTCTGTAAGTCAATTTTTTTCCAAATCACCAAAATTCCTAATTTTCTTAGACACGTTAGCATCCATCTGTCCTAGTTAGCAAATACGGTATAATTACATAATTCCAGTCAAAATCAGACTACATGTCCGGATTTTTAAAAAATGTTGGACCAAAATCTAAAAGTGTTAGACAACTAAAATTCCAAATAGTTGAAATTACATGACCGAAAAAACTATTTACCTTTTTTTTTCATTTATGTATCCGCCATCTTCTCATGCACACTTAATGGTATATGGTATATTTATATATGAAAGTCATCACCTTCCTGATCGGTTACATAAGAAAACAAGAGGAAACAGAGAGAACCTGGAAAAGAAAAAAAAATGGTCCCTTTTGTGTATTCAAGAAATGTTTTACTTCTTTTAATCCTTACAACCTTGTTTCTAACCTCTTCAATGATGGTTTCTGGGAGTAATTTTCTCCAAGATTTTGATATCACTTGGGGTGATGGCAGGGGTAAAATCGTCAACAATGGAGAATTTCTGACCCTGTCTCTTGACAAGTATTCCGGATCGGGTTTCCAATCAAAAAATGAATATTTGTTTGGGAAAATTGACATGCAGATCAAGCTTGTCCCTGGAAATTCTGCTGGAACTGTCACTGCTTATTATGTAATGTTCTATTTTCCTAAATGTTTTACTGATTTCTTGTTCTGTTTCTTGTTCTTTGTGGAAAGGGATAATTACCAAAAAAAAAATTGAGTTTTGGGATTTGATAAAAATATTGAGAGAGTTTCAAAATTACAAAAATTCCTGAAGTTTGAGTCCGTCATATATTTTGGGGATAATTGTAATATTTACATAAATATATGGGGTGTTTGAAGTAAATGTAAGACAGAATAAAACATGGAAGAGGTTTGTAATTTTGAATTTCCTTTAAAAAAACTTTGTTTTATAAATATCAAAACCTCAAGATTTTTTTTTTTTTTTTTTTTTGTAATTATCCTGGTAGAAATGATAATCATGGGTTAGATTTAACATATTAATTAATGTTTTATTTGTTTGTGTTTTTCTGTAGTTGTCATCAGAAGGGGAAAATCACGATGAAATAGACTTTGAATTTTTGGGGAATTTAAGTGGTGAGCCTTATACTGTTCACACAAATGTGTATACTCAAGGCAAAGGTGAAAGAGAGCAGCAATTTCACTTGTGGTTTGATCCCACTGCTGATTTTCACACATTTTCAGTCTTATGGAACCCACAAACTATTGTGTAAGTTTTGATTTCCACTTCTCTATATGAGATCTCTCATTTTAGAAAATTGTTAATTACAAAAATAATCCTGAGGTTTAACTTAATTAGAAGAAAAAAACTTAAGTTATCTTTTAAAAAATTACAAATACCTTCTTGAAATTTATTTTCATTTTACAAATTGCAGCTCAAGATGAGATTTTTTTTAAGTAAATATAAACCTCGAATAGGCTTTTGTAGCACTTTAAGGAGTTAATTGTAATTTTTAAAGATAGGTAGTCTTTTTAATTTGGCTAAACCTCATGGTAGTTTTTGTAATTGTCCTTTAACACTAATTGAAACGTGAACAGCCCCAAGACTTGAGTACATTAGTCCAAGTTATTAGTATGACTTGGTATGCGAGGACTAATCGAAAGAAAAACACAAAAGGTAACTAATCAGAGTTAGACGGCAATTTTTAGAAAAGTGGGTAAAATAACTCCGGATAATCTGTCTTTTTTATATAAAAAGAAAAATGCAATAAAAAATCACCGGCCGGAAATTATTAAATCAATAGTCTATTGGAAGTCACGTGGCATTTTCCGCAAAATGTTTATATTTTATGAAAAAAACTCAAACCGCAAGTTTTTTTTATGTAACTATAGGTTTCTTTTGTTGAAAATATGATTTTTACAGGATTAATTTTGCCGACCCTTCTGTGATTACAGTACCAAAAAGTGTAATTTAACCTAATTTGGTATCAAAATTTCAATTTTCTCCATGATGATGATACATGTAACACTAAGTTTCGGCTCAAATGGTAAAGTTGAAGTTCTAACCTTTTATAAATTAAGGTTTAAATTACATGAAATACAAGTAACCAACATGTATTTTTATTCATGGGATCAACCTTTTGCTCCAATAGTAGAAACTTGTATTGTAAGGTGATTAATCCGGATTCGATCCCAGTGTGTGTGTCCCCTCTCCTAATACCGTATTTTGTACTCAAATTTGGCAAGTTAATTCCCTTTTACATAAATTCATAGAACTTTTTTTTTTTTTTGAGTACTAAATTCATAGAACATTACTATGAATCTTAATTAATGAAACACACACTCTTTTCCTTTTGTAGCTTTTCAGTAGACAACACACCAATCAGAGAATTCAAGAACTTGGAGAAAATTGGAGTGCAATTCCCCAAAAACCAGCCCATGAAGCTATACTCCAGCATCTGGAATGCAGATCAATGGGCCACAAGAGGTGGGCTTATCAAGACTGATTGGACTCAGGCCCCTTTTACTGCTTCATACAGAAATTTCAATGCAGAGCCCAATAACAAGCCATGGATGTCACAGAGATTGGATCCCATTAGTGAGGAGAAACTGAAATGGGTTCAGAAAAATTATATGATTTATAACTATTGCGCTGATACAGAGAGATTTCCTCAGGGCTTTCCTCCAGAATGCAATGCCTAGGATTATTATTCCATAGCAATCAAAATAATAAATAAAATAATTACTCCCCTAATATAAACTATTGTAGGTCCTTTTGATGTAAATTCTAAAGTATGGAGCTTGGCCATACTTTATAAAATATTTTATAAAAAAAAGTAAATAAATTGTGCCTACTTTTCATTAGCTTTTGGTCATAAGATTTCATAGGTTTGAAGCTTTTATAAAAGTAAATAAATTATATGTACCCAGTTTCTAATTTTATGGAAAACAAGTTAAATTTTTTACTGTAATAATAGAGATAAGTTTTGGTATTATTTTAGATATTATGAGTTTAGCCCAATTTGGTTTTACAGGTAGTTAGGTTAATTGGATAGAGTTATGATTGCATGTTCATAGTGTAATCTGTGTAAACAAGTTTTTCTTTTTTTTTTTTTTTGAGTGAACTGTGTAAACAAGTTTTGATTGTAGGGTTGAAAGTTAAAAATTCTGATAAGAATTTGAATCTTTCCTTTGGATTTCATGATTAATTGTAAATGTTTTGTTTTGGTACAAATCAGGGAGAGGAGAGAGGTGAGAATCGAAATTCGAACACAGGCACATGTAGTTTTGCAAATGCTTTCTTATTGGCTACCAAGCTATTCTCGCAAATATTTAAGAGCAAGTCTCTTGTGAGACGGTCTCATGGATCTAAATCCGTGAGACGGACCTCCTAAGGGCTCCGTCTTGAGAACATGAACCATAAAAATAAATTTAAAAATAATAATGAACCATGAAGAAACAAAAATGCCTAAAAACATGAGCTATGCAGAAAAAACCCGAAAAACCAAAATAAACCCAAAAAATAAAAATTAAACCCTAAAAAAAACTAAAAATCCTAAAAACTCAAATCAATTAAAAATAAACCCAAGAAACAAAATAAACCCTAAACAAATAAATATAAACCCTAAGAAAAATAAAATCTAAAAAAAAAAACCTCTAAAACTTTGTGTAAAAGGTTCTGTCTCACGGATCTAAATCCGTGAGACCGTCTCACGCAAGTTTTGCCAATATTTAATTACCAGAATTTTGACATTAAAGATAGAACAAAAATAATTTGGGCAGAATATTTCGGCCTATACTTTGTTGGAATTTCACATTGCACTAATTATGAACCCACTTGTTGTACAGAGTCGGAAATGAAGGGCCGAAGGCCTGATAATTTGTCCATTGAATGGAAGATAGTTCACAAGGCCCATAATCCATCATTGGCTAAATTCAAGTAATCCATTTGCCCGACAACTATGGTCCAATTATGTATCATGATTAGAGATGTCAATAAGGGTTGCGCCTATGACCAACCTAAAAAAATTGACGGTTATCACTATAAAAAATATTATGTTTTCCCAAATTATACCAATCAATTACGGATAATTTTTTAATTTACAGACAGAAATACAGTAGGTATTTACCAACAATTTTAGACTTTATTGATAAATATTTGCCTACAACGATTTTACCCTACACTTTACAGTTACCTATCTAAAGATTTTTCTATAGGTAAATTATTGTTTTTGTAGTACTTTTTAGCCCGGCCCTAAGTGGCTCTCTAGTGGCTAGGGCTAGGGGTTAGGGCTTGGCCGGCCTTTAGGGCTTTTTTTCTCAATATTTTTTTGTATTTTATAACTTGATATTTAGAATTTATACCTATAATACTACCAAATCTAATATTTGATTACATTCATCAATTATCATTTAATCTTAGTAAATATTATTGATGATATTATGATCCATGATTCTATTATTATAATATTAGATTATTGATATTATTTATTAATTCATAAAATTATTTAGAAAAAACCTCATTTATTGCTACTTAATATTTATTAGAATATTTTATTCTATTAGTATTTGATTTGGTTAGAAATATTAAACTTATAAGGGCATGCATTTCACCGAAAAGAAAAAAATAATATATATATATGTGTGTGTGTGTATATATACATATATATATATATATATATATATATATATAGGATATGAATCAAATAGGTCCTCTCATTTGGGGTGAGTCCATAGGACCCAATCCTAACCATAGATTAATATTTTTGGGTGGTCCATATTTTTAGGGGGTTTTATATATTTTTTTTGTTTCAACAACTAAAAAGGGTAGGGTGGTCATTTTATAATATAGAATCAGTTATTGAGATTTGATGAGATCTCAATCACGCTCAATTTGTTTCCTCCTTTCACGCGGCACGTGGTTTGATTATTGAGTAACCCATATCCCTCATGTTCACTTTTTTTTATCTCCAGTGTATTATTGTTAATCGCTTATGTAATATAATCATATGCATGTGTAGTATAACCATATTGCATGTGTAATTTAATCATATTTGTATTGCATATGTAGTGTATATTTGTTGCTTATGCAGTATAGGGTTATTGCTTATTACTTGCTTATATAGTTAATATATTTGTGTTGCAAAGTTAATATATTTGTGTTGCATATGTAGTGTATATTCGTTGCTTGTGTAGTATGAGTTTGTTGCTTATGACTTGCTTATGTAGTTAATGTATCTGTGGTGCATTTGTAGTGTATATTCATTGCTTATGTAGTATAGATTTGTTGCTTATGTAGTATGGGTTTGTTGCTTATGACTTACTTATGTAGTTAATGTAATTGTGGTGCATACGTTGTGTATATTCGTTGCTTATGTAGTATAGGCTTCTTTGCTTATGTAATATGGGGCATTGCTTATGACTTGCTTATGTAGTTAATATATACGTAGTGCATACATAGTGTATATTCGTTGCTTATGTAGTATAGACTTGTTGCTTATGTAGTATGGATTTGTTGCTAATGACTTGCTTATGTAGTTAATATATCTAAAAGCACCATGACACATCTATATAAGCAACAAATTACATCTTCATAAGAAAGATGAATGATTTTTCATAGTAGTATGTTGAAGAAGAAGCAATAGGTTTGTTACGTGATTTTGTTTTGAGATTTGGAAGGATTGCGTGAATCCCATGAATACCGTGAATCCCATGAATATTGATTTGAGAGGATGACTAATTTACCCCTGTGTTTAATTAATTAACAAGCTTGTAATTTGTAATTTTGCCTCTTAAATCGCAACCCTGAAAAAATATATGGCTAGGATTGGTCCCACATGGACTGCCTGTATGAGGTGGTCTCATATAACCCTCTCCCTATATATATATAGGGAGAGGGTTATATGAGACCACCTCATAGGTTAAGTCCATAGGAACCAATCCTAACCACATATCTAGATTTTTTAATGGTTGTGATTTTAGAGCTAAAAATTCAGATTAAATGTTGGTAATTAGAGAAAGGGGTAAATTAGTCATCCTACAAAATTACCCAATATTCATGGGATTCTGTTCACATTATGATCACACAATCTATCCAAATCTAACATCAAATTAAACGTGAACAAATCTCATATTCCTTAATCATCCTCCTTCTTCAACTCACTAATGTGAGAAATCATTCATCCTTCTTCTTCAACGCACTATTGTGTGAAAAAAGTTGCAGACAATTTGCCATAGTTGCTAGAGCTTGACTTCAGTTCAAAGTTTGCTTATGAAGATGTAATTTGTTGCTTGTGTAGATGTGTCATTGTGTTTTTATATACCATTAACTACATAAGCAACAAATCCATACTACATAAGCAACAAATATACATTACGTATGCACCATGAATACATTAGCTACATAAGCAAGTCATAACAACAAACCCATACTACATAAGCAACAAGCCTATACTACATAAACAACGAATATACACTACGTATGCACCACGGATACATTAACTAAATAAGCAAGTCATGAGCAACAAACTCATACAACATAAGCAACAAGTCTATATTAGATAAGCAACAAATATGCACTATGTATGCACCACGAATACATTAACTACATAAGCAAGTCATAAGCAACAAACCCATACTACATAAGCGATAATCATATACTATATAAGCAACGAATATACACTACACATGCATCACAGATACATTAACTACATAAGCAAGTCATAAGCAAATACCCTATACTACATAAGCAACAGAGAAATTTTTTTGAAACTGAAACGCTGGAGAGAGAGTATGCGTGAAGAGTGGGTGAAATCACGTGAAAGAGGGAATGAAATCTTAGTAACTGATGTCTGATTCTAAAGTGCCAAATTACTACCCTACCCTTTTTAATTGCTGAAACAAAAAAATAAACATAAAAAAGCCCTAAAAATCTGGACCACCCAAAATTGTTGATCTATGGTTAGGATGTGTCCCCATGGACTCACCCCAACTAGTAGGACCTATTTGATCCATATCCTATATATATATATATATATATATATATATATATGACCAATCATGTTGTTCGCCTTTATTTTTAGCTCACCGCAAGTGTACGATGTACGTTATAGAAAATGGTAGCAATGTCGTATCCACGGAGACTAATAAATTAATATGCTAAGTATTGAACTAAGATAGTCTTATATTTATTTAGACGGTCGTAAAATGATGGTTGTTGTGAGATTAAGACAATTAGGACTACTAAAAACACAAGATTAAGACAATGCAAATAATAGAAGTATCAAGATGATGAAATGGATTCTCGGGTTAAGGTTTCGATTAATATCCCTCTTGTTGTCCGATTTAATCAAAGTCAAGTTATTATCAATATTCCTATAAGACGATCACGAAAATATTTTATCCTCCCTCTCGAGATGCATATAAAACGTAGATTGAAATACCTATGATAGCATATCTACTCAACATGAGATATACAACTCCCAAAAGCACCAAAGATCAAATGTCCTCACAAATATTTACAAACCTCTCGATTCATGCACATATTTGTGTCGAGTACTCAAGATCTAATATTGAAACTCATATCTCGAATTATGAATCAATATATCAAACAAGTTAAATCATTGATCAAGTGATAAAACAAGAATAAGCTCAAAGTACTCAAATAGGCTTCAAGACAATAACTTCAACTAAGATTAAAACATTCCACAAGAGTTCATTAATCTACTTCCAAAACCCGGAAATCTAAAGAGTTTAGCTACACATGATTTCTAAACAACTCATAAACAAATTGTTCAAAGCCATGACAAACTAAAATGAAAGATTAAAACTACAAGAGAAGCAAGAAAAACTTAGGAAAGTCGACAATCTCTCGATATATCTTCGTTCCTTGAGCTCCGATGCAACCCGATTGTCTCCTTGATATCTTCTTTCAAGAATAGAACTTTGTCTTGTGTGCTGTAGCCAAAAATGTCAGAAAATCCCTTGGTGTGCGCCCCAAAAAGTGCTTATATACCTTTTAGAAAGTCTAGGGCACATTGTTGTCATGATACTGCATTACAGCAGGGACGCACGGGTTGTGTGTCGACGCACGGGTTACCCATGCGCATCGCCGTATGTAGCTTCTAATTCTTCAGTGGCGCATACTCCACCGCAAGTAGAATATATTGATAGCCCGAAGATGATGGAAATGGGCCCATAAAATCAATCCCCCACACATCGAACAATTCAACTTCAATTACATTTGTCATCGGCATCTCGTGTTTCCTGGAAATGTTTCCCATCCTCTGACACATGTCACATTGTTGCACATACAAATAACAATCGTTAAATAAAGTGAGCCAGTAAAGCCCACTTTGCAATACCTTCGCCGTCGTGCGAGTCAGACCAAAATGTCCTCCAGAGGGTGAGGAATGACACTGTTATAGGACTCCCTCCCATTCTTCTTGAGGTACGCATCTTCTGATGATTTTGTCCGCGCATCTCTTAAAGAGTAGGGGGTCATCCCACATATGGAACTTGACGTCGTGGAAGAACTTCTTCTTCTGGTATGACGATAAATTTGGGGGCAAAACTCCCGCAACCAAATAGTTGACAAAATCCGCATACCACGGGAATTTTGTCTCTACCATGAGTAACCGTTTATCTAGAAATTCCTCCTTTATCAATTCCGTGCCTCTTTTCGCCTCCTCTTGATTTTCAATCCTAGACAAGTGGTCTGCCACCACATTCTCACATCCCTTTTGGTCCCTGATTTCTACATCGAACTCTTGCAATAAGAGAATCCATCTAATCAACATTGGTTTCGCATCCTTCTTATGAAAAAGATATTTGATGGCCGCATGGTCGGTGTGAACAATCATTTTCGTTCTAATCAAGTATGATCGGAATTTATCAAATGTGAAACAATCGCCAACATCTCCTTCTCGGTGGTGGTGTAATTCTGTTGAGCACTGTCCAACGTTCTACTAGCATAGTAGATGGATCTAAACAGCTTTTCCCTCTTTTGACCGAGAACAGCCCCTACCGCGAAATCGCTCGCATCACACATCAATTCAAATGGTTGACTCCAATCTGGGGCGACAAGAATAGGTGCGGTCACCAATGCATTTTTCAAAGTTTCAAACGCCTGCAAACAATCATTTGGAAAAATTGAAAGCAGCATCTTTTTCTAGCAATTGACTCAAAGGCTTAGAAATTTTTGAAAAGTCACGGATAAACCTTCTATAGAATCCGGCATGGCCCAAGAAACTCTGAATAGATTTTTTGTTTGTAGCAGGTGGTAACTTCTCAATCGCTACAATCTTTGCCCGATTTACTTCCAAACCTGTAGAAGAGACTCGATGACCAAGTACAATACCATCGTGTACCATAAAATGACACTTTTCCCAATTAAGTACAAGATTGGTCTCTTCACATTGCTGTAAGACCAAGGAAAGATTGTGAAGACAATTATCAAAAGAGTCACCAAACACTGAGAAATCGTCCATAAACACCTCCATAACTTTTTCAATAAGATCGTGAAATATAGCCATCATACAACGTTGGAAAGTGGCAGGTGCATTACATAAGCCAAATGGCATGCGGCGAAATGCAAATGTGCCATAAGGACATGTAAATGTCGGTTTTTTCTGGTCTTAGGCGCAATCATGATTTGATTGTACCGGAATAACCATCTAAAAAAGCAATAATAATCATAACTTGCTAGAGGCGGTCCAACATCATATCTATAAAGGGGAGGAAAATGATCTTTTCGAGTGGCATCATTAAGTTTTCTATAATCAATGCAAATTCTCCACCCGGTAACAATTCTAGTAGCAATCAATTCTTCATTCTCATTTTTCACGACTGTTACCCCCTTTCTTCGGCACCACTTGTACCGGACTTACCCATGAACTATCAGATATAGCATAAATGATCGCAGCATCTAACCATTTCAACACTTCCTTCCTAACCACATCTTGCATGATAGGGTTTAGCCGTCTTTGGTTTTGCACTGATGGTTTATAAACATCCTCCATCTGAATTTTATGCATTACAATGGATGGACTTATGCCTTTTAAATCAGTTATAGACCATCCTAGTGCTGACTTATGTTTTCGTAAAATCCTTAACAATTTATCCAGTTGAGTAGGAGTGAGAAGAGATGATAGGATTACCGGATTTGCATTATTCGCCCCAAGAAATGCATATGTGAGGTGCTCGAGTAATTGCTTGAGTTCCGGAGTCGACGTTGTTGTTTCAGGGTCACGCACGGGTTGCCCGTGCTCAGACGCACGGGTCGTGCGTGATCCCCTGTCTTCACTTCTCCCTTCGGCATCACGCACGGGTTGCCCGTGCTCCGGCACACGACCCGTGTGTCCTTCTGGCATTTAAATTCTCCCTTTGGCATTGCGCATGCGTGGCTGTAGGTTTGACCCTCTTCTTTCCAACTTTGTGTTCTCGCCTCTCGCGCTCCTAGGTAGTTCCTGCATATGATCTAAGTCACAAACATAGTCGTACAAATCTTGGTTATCAAAATCAAGCACAACACTCGACATTGAGCACGAGTGGGTTATACCAAATTCCAAATCATCCGTAGACAATGTATGATCAACATAATCTCAATGCATGAACTAACTATATCCAGAAAATTACAATTCTCCACCGTATCATGAAATTTCATCGCCTTATATATAGAAAATAAAACGTGCTCATCATTAACACGTAAAGTGAGCTCTCCTTTTTGTACGTCTATTAAGGCATTACCGGTAGCAAGAAATGGATGCCCAAGTATCAGTGGAACGTCACGATCTTCTTCCATATCAAAAACCAAGAAATCCACAGGGAATATAAATTTATCAACTTTTACCAACACGTCTTCTATAATTCCCTTTGGATATGTAAGTGACCGGTCCGCAAGTTGCAATGTCACCGTGGTTGGCTTCACTTCGCCTAGTCCAAGCTTCCTGAAAATAGACAAAGGCATTATTCGCATATTTTTTATGCTTCACCGCAAGTGTACGGATCAGTTTATAGAATAGGGTTTACAAGGTCGAATCCACAGGGATTAATAAATTAATGTACCAAGTATTGGATTATAATAGTCCTATTTTTATCTAAACTATCGAAATTTGAAGGATTGGTTTTTATTACTACTAAAGCAGAATTTAATCCTAAAATAACAAAGTAAAGAGTGATTAAAAGATCAAGTATGGATGGATGGATTCCTGGGTTATGGTTTCAATTAATATCCCATTTTTATGCTTAGATTAAGCAAACCAAGGTTAAACGTATTCTTCTCTATAGACCAATCACCAAAGTAATTTACCCCCTCTCTCGAGATGTATGTAAAAGCGTTGATTGGAATATCTATGCTAGCATCTCTACTCAACATGAGATATCCAACTCCCAAAAGTTCAAAAGATTATAAGATCTCACAAATATTCATAGACTTCTCAATCATGCAATCTATTTGTGTCAAGTACTCAAGATCTAGTATTGAAACTCATCGGTTAGAATTATGAATCAATACATCAAACAAGTTTAGATTAGAGGCCTTTTGATAAAACAAGAATTAAAGCAACGTACTTGAATAGAGAAAGAAAACATTAACTTCAATTATCCTTAATCATTACATAAAAGTGTTTATTAACCTACTCCCAAACCCGGGAATCACAAGATGTTTAGCCAGACATTGAACATAAACAATTCATAGACAAATTATTCATAATCAAAATCTAACTAATTGAAATAACGATACGATGGAATGAGTAACTCGGGGATGATGACGATCTCTCGATCTATCTTCAATCCTCGAAGATGTGGTTGCGGTCTTGATCGATCTCTCGAAGTATCCGATGGAAAACTGCTCATTTTTCTGGTTTTTAGGGTAAAAATTAGCGTGTCGTTGTTTGTGGCCGCCCCGTGTCTATTTGTACTTCGTTTGGGTCGAAAACCTAGTCAAAACGAGTCAAACTCTGTTTTTCCCGCAGAGGAGCACGGCCGTGCCTCTTTGGCATGCCCAGCCCATGCTGGGTGCCGAACAGATTGTCCAATTTTCTGAGAAGAGCACGGATGTGCCCATATGGCACGGGCTACCCGTGCTATAGGCCGAACATTGGGTTTTCACGTCTGGGTTGAGCACGGGTTGTGCTAGAGGAGCACGCCCTGCCCGTGCTCACCTGTAACAACAAGTACTTGGCTATTTTCTTCCGTTTCTTGCCCGGTTTGTCAAACTTCTTCTTGATTCGACTCCAAACTTCGTCTAACATGTCAAGTATTGGCGATTGCAATGCCCAAATTGTTGCCAAAATGCTACAAATATAGATAAATTCCTACAAAACGAGCAAAACGTAATCCTTTTCCACAAAACAGGAATAAAACCCTATTTACTCATATAATGCATGCATATCAACACATTCTAGCCAATATTAAGCCCAAAATACATGCAAAATACAAGTCAAACATGCATCAAATTAATACTTGCCCCTAAATCACATAATGCTTTATTAAAGAAGTTACCACCAATGGCACAAGGGATAGTGAAACTCCCCGGATCTTTCTGTTTTTGTGGTAGCTTCCTTTGGATTATTGCGCTACATTCTTCCGTCAAATTCACTGTTTCAAAGCTTGTCATCTTCCTCTTCTTCGACATAACATCCTTAGGAAATTTCGCGTAATTTGGCATTTGCTCTAGTGCGTCTGCAAAAGGAATGTTAATGTGCAATTTCTTAAATATATCAAGGAATTTTGCAAATTGATCATCAAGCTTTTTCTTTTGAAATCTTTGAGGGAAGAAAAGAGAGATAGGCAATTTAGATATATTAGAGTTAGACGATGATTTAAGCTTCTCAGCCCCTGTTTGTTCCTCCTCTTGTCTCTCTTTTTCCCCATCGACTTCGACACCATCTTTCATCACCGATTCAACATCTCCCGCCTTGGATGCTTCATCTGAAATTTTCAGATTTCCCGATTTTTCTTTAGGCCCCTCATATTAAAATCTTGCTCGTAATCGAATAGCCTTGCATTGCTCCTTAGGGTTAACTTCCGTGTTACTCGGGAATCGACCCTTTTGATGTTGCCCACCCACAATTGTAGCCAATTGGCCCACTCGAGTTTCAAGATTCTTTATCGAACATGTCATTTGGGTCAGTTGTAGCTCCACCTTATCCATCTTAGAATCTTGCCTAGCGAAGCGACTCCTCGTGTCACTCATGAATGCATTTGATTGATTTATAGACGATGTGAGTGCATCTTCCAAAGATGATTTGCCTTCTACATTAGCACCCCCATTTGATGCATTAAATCCCGGCGGTGGTTGCAACACATTCTTTGTATTGGCATAGGAAAATTTTTCATGGTTTCTTAATCCCGGATGGTAGTGATATTGGGTTTGAATTGTTCTGGAAATTGTTGAAATTCCGGTTATTTTTAGCTCAACGCAAGTGTACGGTGTACACTATAGAAAAGGGTAGCAAGGTCGTATCCACGGAGACTAATAAATTAGTATGCTAAGTATTGAACTAAGATAGTCTTATTTTATTTAGACGGTCGTAAAATGATGGTTATTGTGAGATTAAGACAATTAGGACTACTAAAAACACAAGATTAAGACAATGCAAATAATAGAAGTATCAAGATGATGAAATGGATTCCCGGGTTAAGGTTTCGATTAATATCCCTCTTGTTGTCTGATTTAATCAAAGTCAAGTTATTATCAATATTCCTATAAGACGATCACGAAAATATTTTATCATCCCTCTCGAGATGCATATAAAACGTAGATTGAAATACCTATGATAGCATATCTACTCAACATGAGATATACAACTCCCAAAAGCACCAAAGATCAAATGTCCTCACAAATATTTACAAACCTCTTGATTCATGCACACATTTGTGTCGAGTACTCAAGATCTAATATTGAAACTCATCTCTCGAATTATGAATCAATATATCAAACAAGTTAAATCATTGATCAAGTTATAAAACAAGAATAAGCTCAAAGTACTCAAATAGGCTTCAAGACAATAACTTCAACTAAGATTAAAACATTCCACAAGAGTTCATTAATCTACTTCCAAAATCCGGAAATCTAAAGAGTTTAGCTACACATGATTTCTAAACAACTCATAAACAAATTGTTCAAAGTGCCATGACAAATTAAAATCAAAGATTAAAACTACAAGAGAATCAAGAAAAACTTAGGAAAGTCGACAATCTCTCGATATATCTCCGTTCCTTGAGCTCCGATGCAACCCGATTGTCTCCTTGATATCTTCTTCCACGAATAGAACTTTGTCTTGTGTGCTATAGCCAAAAATGTCAGAAAATCCCTTGGTGTGCGCCCCAAAAAGTGCTTATATACATTTTAGAAAGTCTATGGAACATTGCTGTCATGATACTGCAGTACAGCAGGGACGCACGGGTCGTGTGTCGACGCACGAGTTACCCGTGCGCATCGCCGTAGGTAGATTCTAATTCTTCAGTGGCGCACGGGTGGTGCGTGTACGCACGGGCTACCCGTACGCTTTGCCGTACCCACAATATTTCATTCCCAGGGACGCACGGGTCGTGCCCAGGCGCGCGCCCTACCCGTGCATCCTCTATTTTGCCTTATTTGTAGTACTTCTTTTCATTGTGAATTCTAATCTCGTATGTTCACTCGATTCTTGGTATTTCCTCTTGGCTATGCTCGTATTTGTCTCCAAATTACTTCAAATATCATTAAATTCCTACAAAACAAGCAAAGCATAATATCTTTCCCACAAAGAGTGAATATGAACCATTTCATATGAGTTTATGCATGTTTAATTACCATTTTTGTCAATATTAAACCTTAAAAGACATGCAAAACTCGAGAATCCAGATTTAAGGACTATGACTCTTTTAAAAACTTCCTTTATCAAAATCTATCTTTCCATATTAATATAAAACTCGAGAATCCAGATTTAATACAATCATTTTCTAAATCAACTTCCGTTATTTAATAAATCCTAGTTCAAGAAGTAATCAAGAAAGGCAAAACACTTAAATTGGAAGTTTTCGAAAATAAGGAAAAAAATTTAATTGCCGTAAAAAAATGGAATTAACAGATAGTACTTCTTATGGAAAATTAGCATATATGTAGACATAGCTATATTCACCTTTGTGTTTGATAAATGATTTTATCATGATTTTGATGATTTTGTTTTTACACCAAAATAATATTTTTAAATATTGTCCAAATACTCCTAAATGATTTAAATTGTTTCTACTAATTTTCTAGAGTATTTCTTCAAGTTTATTTTCGACAAAATTGGACAACACTTTTAATGATTTTGTGTTAATGTGTTTTTACATCAAAACAATGTCCCTGAATGTTGTCCAAATACTTCCGATCGATTTAAAATGTTTTTACTATTTCTCAGAGTATTTCTTGAAGTTTATTTTCGATAACAAATTGGACAACACTTGTGTTTCAGGCTCGACCGGTCGCCCTATAGGGCAACCTGTACCTGAGTGGAGTTTTGAAATAGAAAACGGGACGAAAAGGAAAAGGGGGAGAGCGACCGGTCGACCCTGAGGTCGACCAGTATGGGCGACCGGTCGACCATATGGGCGACCGGTGCCTGTAAGTGCCCTCCAAGAACAGAACGCCCTGTTTCTTATTTTTGTGCACCTCCGACCATTCAGACATAGGGGCGACCGGTCGGACCCCCCATCGACCGGTCCCCCTGTGTAAAATTCGCAGAGAACCCGTTTCAAACTTATCTCTGTGCGACCGGTCTCACCACTCTTGTATCATCAAACTATCCGTTGCATTTTTAGACAGCTTTTCCTTAATTTGTGGGATTGATTTCTAACAACTATATTCTTCATTTGTCTTGCAATTTTTTACAGATTTCAATATCCTAGGAAGAGACTATCATGTTCAAGACATCTTCTATAAATAGATGAAGAATTGAAGCAACACAATAAGAGAGAATACTACAACACAACAAAATACACTCAAGCAAACATATTTGTTCTTCTTTGTTATCATTCTTGTTGTAATTTGCCTAGCTTATCACTTTCACATCTTGAGGTCTAGGCTTTCATTTCTTGATTACACTTGCACTCAAATTGTAATATTCTTTATAGAGTTGTAATCTTGATTTTGGTCATCATTCAACACAAGACATCCTTGTGAGTATTCTTGTGGAAAGAATACACTTGGGTGATCTAGGTGATAGGTGTTTCAAGAGTGTGGTGCTCTTGAGGTGTTGAAGAATTTGGTGTTCTTCAAGGTTGAAGATTGTGGTGATCTTCACAAGGTGCCGTTGGAGATTGCGGTAATCTTCAAGAGAGATTGTGGTAATGTTAAAGGTGGTGTTGTAGAAGAGTGTAGTACTCTTCAAGGTGATGTTGTAAGGTATTGTATTAATTTTGGTAATTAATAAAATCTTTTTTTCTTTTTGAAATCCATCTCGGAGATACTGGGTGGTAGAGGATTAGGCCCTAGGTGGGTTGAACCTCTATAAATCGACGCGTGTTGTTTACTTCCCGCACATTTACTATTGTCTTGGCGTGTTTGATTCGAAAAAGAGGGCATAATCGAAAAGATGGAGATAATCTATTCACCCCTCTCTAGATTATCGTAGCCGCTTGGACTTACACTTTGGTCCTATGAGATTTTGATTGTCTCGATTTTGGTCTCTTAATAAAATCAGTCTTTGTCTTGTAAAAATATTTTTTCATTTTTAATCTTATTTGTTAAAAAAATAACGAAGAGAACCGCATGCCATTTGGTTAAAAAGGAAAAAAAAATTGAGGATCAATTCTTTAGTACTATGTCAAATAACATGAAAAATCATTAAATTTGACATAGCGGCGGGTATTCTTGAAACCCTAGCCGCAAGGGTTTTCAAGAATTCTCACTTGAGAATGACAATTTTTCAAACATAATCATCTTTTTTAATCCAATTTAGTCTGTTAATTATGGAATTCGATTCTTTACTATTTCCTGAAATCACCAAGTCAGGTATTGGTGATAAACAATCGATAAAATCTGCATCAAGACTCAACAACGCATCGCACATGCATCACGCAGTGGGTAACCTAGAATTTCACGAAATCGCAGATCCTAAACTTTCGGATGAAACAGGTAATTATTCCATGACTTCAGGCATCCCAATCGATAATTTCGATCCAGTTTTAGGGTGTCGTAGTCGTACCCATGCGCTTAGGTTGGAAGAAGATTTTGTTCAAAGCCCTAGTTTTAACCCTAATCCCATATACACAAGTAACGTGCATGGGACTATCACTCAAACTTTCGCTCAAATCCTATCCCCAGGGGAGATTTTAGAACCTGTGAAAAAGGGGGAGTATTTTTCGATCACTATGGAGGAGGAAATTTACCAACAACGGGCGGCGGAATTACGGAACACATTGATTGGTAGATTAATGTTACCTAAAGGATCCAAACCTTTAGGTTTATAGGATCTTAAACAAAGACTTTCGGAGGTTTGGCATATTGATGGTTCATGGCGCCTTATACCCCTGGGAAAGAGTTATTACAACATACAATTCTCGAACGTGAATGACAGACACAAAGTATTTGGGAGGCCTATCTAGAATGTAAAACCGGGCTCAATTCATCTCAGTAATTGGGTTCTGGACTTCAATCCATACCGCATAAATTCGTCAAAATCTCAGGTATGGGTTCGTATATACGAGTTGAGTATGGAATATTGGCATCCTGCGTTAATTATGAAGCTCACAAGTGCTACTGGCACGCCAATGCAGATAGACGGTCGTTCCCTTACGGGAGAAGTGGGACATTTCGTAAGAGTTCTTGTGGAATTGGATTTTAATTCCCCATTGCAGGAATTTATTATGGTAGAACGAATAGGCCATTATTCGTTTGTGTCGCTCAGTTACGAAAATTTGCCAGAGTTCTGCTCTCGTTGTCGAATTGTTGGACTTTCGGGCACTAATTGCAGGCAAGCGAACAATCAAGCGATGAAGCATAATACATAATCCAAAATCGTAGATGGTGCTAAACCAGGTTATAGTCCCGTGCATGGTCGAGCTCCAATCCGAGACCATGCTACTACCACTAAAGGTAAAGCTGTGGATTCAGAATAGTGGGTGCAAGTCAAGAAGCGGACAGCCTGAGCAGGTCGTTCTCCGGAAGGCGGTACATCTAATTTGTATGTTCAAATTAAGGCAAAATTATATTTTTAGTCCTCTAAGTGGGGCCTCTCGGAGATTTAGTCCTTTTTTTCTCGACTTTGAATTCAGTCCTTTAAATGGACAAAATTCGAACTTTTAGTCATGTTACCTGCTATAACAGGTCAATGTTACCTTCTAGTGGTTTTTTTTAATTCGAACTTTAAATAAATTTTAAAAAATAATAGAATATTTTTCATGATAGAAAAATGAGTTTTAATTTTATACTTTTATTTTTTTTATTTAAATCGTGAATTTCATATTTTAGAATTAAAAAAATAATCTATTTCCTTCAAATATTTACTAACAAAATATTTTACTAAAACTATAAATAAAATAAAAATAGTTTACAATATTAATATTTAATTTCGTAATCTACAAATATAGAAATTATTTTTAAAAAGAAGATAAGTACTATTAAAATATTTTATATTTATAAGTAAAAGTATACTTAAATTATAAATATATAAATATAACAAATTAAACATTTTCTCAAATTGTATAAATGGTTATTCAAACTTTTAAAATATTAAAATAAATATTATTTCAATTTCTATTTCTTTATATTTTTCTTTTGTTTTTAATCAAACATTGTATATTATTAGTACTAATAATTATCAAGTGCTAATAATTAGTTATTATAATTACCAAGTACTAAAAACCTTTTCAAGTATACTGTATATATATGTATGTTATGCATACATATGTAACATGTGTATATTAATGTATGTTATGCATACATATGTAACATATGTATATTAATGTATATGTGTATATGTATAATTTCTAATTAAAAACAAAGGAAAAAAAAGTAAATAAATAGAAACTGAAATAATATTTATTTTAATATTTTTAATGTTTGAATAACCATTTATTCTCTTTGAAAAGATGGATAATTTGATAATATATATATTTATATTAGCTAGAAATATAAAATATTTTAATAGTATTTTTCTTCTTTTTTTTAAAAAAATCAATATTTATAACATATGAAATTATTTAATATTGTAAACTACTTTATTTTATTTTATTTGTAGTTGAATTGAATATATTTCCAATAACTCTGTGTGAATTTTATATTTTTTTTTATATTTAAAATCAATAAGTAACTTAAACCAAAAAAGGAAATACTAAAAAAATATTTTTTTTAAACAGTTTTAGTAAAATATTTTGTTAGTAAAATAATTGAAAGAAATAGATTTTTTTAATTCTAAAATCTGAAATTCACAATTCAAATAAAAAATAAAAGTACAAAATTAAAACTCATTTTTATCATGAATAATATTCTATTATTTTTTAAAATTTATTTAAAGATTGAATTAAAGAAAATCCACGAGCATGTAACATTTACCTGTTATAGCAGGTAATAGGACTAAAAGTCCGAATTTTGTCCATTTAAAGGACTGAATTGAAAGTCGAGAAAAAAGGACCAAATCTCCGAGAGGCTCTACTTAAAGGACTAAAAAAATAATTTTGCCTTCAAATTATTAATCCTTTTGAGGTTCTCAGGGACGAGGATGAACAAATTCCTCATGAAAAGATTAATTCGGAGCGAGTTCAAACTCGCGGGGAAGGGTCAAGTCATAACAAGGGTAATGGTGATTGCATGGGAGATACTAATCATGCAGGGGCAATAAATACTGATCAAATGATGGTTCTTAATCAACCATTGCAGCAAAATTCAGTGATAACTTCAGACAATATGGTTATGGCTGCAAGTTTAGATAATAAAGGTAAAGAGAGCTTGCAACGAGCTATGGACGCAGTCTCACGCAGTATGCCTATTAATGACTATGAGTTTAACTCTGTTACTCCATCGAAGAGTTTTCAAGCGACGGCGGCAGCCGCACGAAAACGGTGGTCAGATATGGCGGAAGAGGAAGAACAAGAAGAAGACGAGGAACAAACTTTAAAGACAAAGGTGACCCCTCCACCACTCCGCTTGTCTTTCCCTTATGTGATTCTTCAGAAGCACTGGAGTTTATGGCAACTGTGGCTCGTGGATCATGGACCGACATTCCACATGCTACATTAGACCATCAAGAAGATACTCGAGCATGTGCTGAAAAAACAACTAATTATGCCATTTGAAGATCTTCTAGAAATAGACGTCCTTGTTTAAATTGCATTTTTAAGTTATTTCTGTTGTTTCCTTTTCCTGAAGTTTAATATTTTTTTTCCTTTACTACCTGACCGGTTTGTGATCAGGACTTTTTCCTTTCTTATATATATTTCTATTTATTAAAAAAAACCCACATGCCATTTAATTTTGTGGGACTAAAAGTGATCGTAAAACCTAAACCCTAGTTCTCATGGAACCAAAAGTGTATTAGCCCTTTTTTATTTGTTTATATTTATAAATCAAAATGAGGGACTGAGCTAGAAAATGAAGTTTAGAGGAGCGATTTTTTTTTCCCTTAAAATTAATCATAAAAAGTTTTATTTTTCTTTTTTTTTTTGGGGGGGAGAGATTTTAACATTTAATAATTTATGTACAAAATTTATAGTAATTATAAAAGGAATTTGAAGTTGTAGATGAGCGAGCAGCCGCCAGCCCCTTGGCTTCTTCCGTGATCAAAATTATCGCTACTATAGTTATACATCCAAAAATAAAAGACTAATTTAATTTATTAAAATCACAAGCATAATCACTAAAAATCAACAACTATTATGACAATTCCAAATTCAGAAAATATCAATATGTAAAACAATAAATAATGAAAAAACAAAAACATGAATTCCAAATTCCAAACCCTAATTCTTTAAATTCAATTTTAATTTGCATAAAAAATACAAAAAAAAAGGAATAAATAACAGATAAAACATGAGAAAATTCAATATTAATTTTAGCCACCATGGCAGGATTTATTCTTCACCTCTTCATCATCAACTTTCTTCTTCACCATTTCCTTCAATTCCTCCAATGCACCCATAAACTCTTGAAGCTCTTCCAATCCCATTTTATCCACATCTTTATTCCACCAAAACAAATCCCTTTCAAAATTCTTAGAATTGCTTCCTTCTTCATGATCATGCTCACACTGTGTGAAACGATCGACGACATAATCGACGCTCGGGTGCCCGAATGTGAACACTTTCTCCTTTCGAGAGAGCACAACAATGGTGTTTGACCCCACACAAAGACGGAAAGCTCGCGGGCTTTCTTGAAAAGCCCAGCCCGACGTTTGGAGAACGTGACCTGCCGGGTGCTTTTGTCTTCTATTTTCTTGATTTCTATCTTTCTTCGGCCTTTGCTTTGTTTCTTCTTGTTGATCACAAGTTCTTGTGGGGGTGCATCCATTGTTGAAGGGCCTAAATTAAAAGAAAATGAAATGTTGATAATTATAATTTTTAAGTTTGTTTGGAGTTGGCATGAGAGGTATTTATAGTTAGGGTTTGGAATTCTTGAATTGGAAAATGGAATCATTTTGAGAAAATCTATTAATGTTGTAAATATGAGAGTAGGAGCTGCAAGAATATAATATAAAGTTGGAAAATTTACTGAAATTTGTGGGATCTAAGGGTCCTTAACATTTTTCAATAGTATATACTTGGATATTTAATAAAATAACTTACTTAATTAGGACCATTCCTTATTTTTCTCTAGTTAATTATTGTTACTAAATTGGGTTGCTACTAGAAGTAAGGTTAAATGATGACTGAAATTAGGCTAGAAGAAGGTACACCTTTTTGTCCTTTCATGTTATTTTTGGGGATTTTGGATCTTGATGAGAAAAAAGGAAAAGGAAAGCAACTGACAATTAAAGGATAAGAATATATTACATTGAATCTTTGATTTTTATTCATGATAGTATTATTATTCCATAATTATGAAATCGTACATTCATATGTATAAATCCAATTGTTCATAGTGCAAGCATGTCCATTGTCCAAGTGGGTGGCATGAGATATCTCCTAGCTATTAACAAATATTTGGACGTATTTTGATTTCATTCGCTAATCTTGTTACTTACGCAGCTACTCCAACTCATTTATGAATTCCATTTTTATCTACTCATCATCTTCAACCAAGAAGTTTCCTCAATTTCAAACTTAACAAATTTCAACCCCAAATTGAACTTGTGGGACCCAATATCATATTCATATTTGGGCATATATATTTTAATATTAATATAACTAGATGAGACGCTGTGCAATGCACGGACTGTATATCTGCGAGACCTCCATTTTATATTGTGATATATATATATATATATATGTGGATTTTCCTATGTATAGTTATATGAATTTCATCTCCTTGCGTTGACATTGTCACGCCCCAAACGCGACGCGACGACGATCAATCACTTAAACAGAAATAATTCAACAGTCTAAACCAAGGATACAAAACTCCAAGTGAAATAGAGTCTAATGCAGCGGAATAAAATACACACAAGTACGAATTACATCTCAAGGTTTGACAATATCCGAATACAATCCATCAAAATATCTGAATTTAAACTTACAGTCCAAACTAAAACAGAGCGAAGGAGTTCAACAATAACAAAAGCAAAAGAAAATGTCGCTCGACATCAACGATTATAGGAACTAGTACGACAGACGGAGCACGGGATTCAGTCTGTGGTAGGTTCGACGTCTTCAACGTACTCCTCATCTAAAGGTTAGAAAACAGGTACTCCTCAACTAAAGGTTAGAAAACAGGAGGGGATGAGACAAAAATCTCAGTGGATGGGTTGATCCTGTGAGAGTGTGGCGATTGATATAGTTAATGCGAGAAAACGATTGTATGAATACGCGTGAGGTATAATGCATGTTTTCACACATAGTCCACAAGCGTCGTGATAAATATATATAAAGTAATATACTTATACCGTTTAAGAAATAGTTCGTGATCACGCAAGCACTATGATTCAGGCAAGACTGGTAGGATTGCGTACTGAATGTAACGCCAATCCTATGAAAACGAGTAAAGGTTGCGTACGGATTTGTAGCGCCAACCAATGCAATACAAGTAGCGGTTGCGTACGGATTTGTAGCACCAACCAATCGGGTCCATTTAATTCCGGAATCGTGTGGATCAGACAGCGATTCCTTCGTTCTTCCTTGTAACTCCCCGTTCAAGATGGTCAAAGACCTGTCACCTTATCGCTCCATAGGCAAAGAAAAAATCCACATTGGAGCTTGCAAGGCTCGAATTCGTCATAATCATGATTATACCTCAAGTACTACGACCCGCTTCCCTTGGACAAACTTCGTCCCTCAGTTGCGGGATTAGGACGATGGGGCCAAATAGTGGAATAGCAGCCGAGCTGCCCAGTTCCATCCCTGACGTATCCATTCCGACTGTGAGCTCGATGCACCAAGTTGACTCAAACAGGAAAGTAAGTACACGTTCAGGTAGTCAACCAGGCAGTCGAGTATTATTAATTCAGAGAAGCATTTTAGGAAAGTTTTCGAAAATTTGCGCAAGGCAATTATGGCGTTGGTGGAGTTATTTGGATGAAGATGATTATCGGGAGGATAAGCAATCTTAGATATCTTGAAAGATTAAGTGGAACATAGGTCCGTTATAGATTCGAAATCGCAAGACGAGGAAGTTGCCCCACGATCGCGTATTAATCGGTCCAGACGATCCGATAATTCAGGGGATTTTTGAGAAAATAAAATATTTTAATCAATAATTAAAGTCGAGGAGCAGTACATTTTGTTTTCTTTAAAATAAAAATAATTCGAGTTAGGTTCTTATAAAAAAGAAAATTTACAATTTGCCCCGTTTTGTAAAAATAAATTCTTTTGGGGTTAAAAATTGAATAAATAAATGTCCCAACCTTGAAAATTATGATGTCAGTTCCTAAATTCTCTAAATTTTTCAGATATTCAGGTTTTTAAAGTTTTGAGGTCGAGTTTTTATAAAATTCTCACATTAGCCCCAAACCCGAAAGGACTTTTAATGTGATTCCAGTTGGAAAATGTCACTAAGGTCAGTGGGATATTGGGACAAAAATATTTTTTTTAAAAAATACGTATAGGTCCCTTAACTTTTGAAAATCTCATTTTTGTCCCATTTTGAAATAATTGCCTTTAAGACTTTTAGGGGTCCGATTGTTATGAAATTTGAACCTTGGGTCCAAAATATCATTATGTTATAGTTAAATTAGTATTTCCAGGTGCATGGACTGCATAAGTCCTGGAAATTTTGTCACGCCCCAAACGCGACGCGACGACGATCAATCACTTAAACAGAAATAACCCAATAGTCTAAACCCATGATACGAAACTTCAAGTGAAAAGAGTTCAATGCAGCGGAATTAAAATAAACCCAAGTACAAATTACATCTTAAGATCTGGCGGAATCCAAATACAACCTAATAGATTATCCGAATTTAACTTACAGTCCAAATAGAAACAAAATGAAGAAATCCAACAACAATAAAAGTAAAATGAGTGTCACTCCACATCAACGGAAGGAATTCAATCGTGGTAGGTTCGACGTCTTCAACGTATTCTTCATCTAAAGGTTAGAAAACAGGAGGGAGTGAGACAAAAATCTCAGTGGATGGGGTGATCGTGTGCAAGTGTGGCGATATATATAGTTAACGCGAGAAAACAGTTGTATGAAAACGCGTGAGGTATGATGCATGATTTCACACATAGCCCACAAAGCATCGTGATAAATATATATTAAGTAATATATTTTTGAGTTTAAGAAATAGTTCGTGGTCACACAAGCGCTATGATTCAAGCAGACAGGAGGATTGCGTACTGATGTGTAGCGCCAATCCCATGCAAGACAATTAGTGGTTGCGTACTGAAGTGTAGCGCCAACCCATGCATTACAAGTAGCGGTTGCGTCTTGAAGTGTAACGCCAACCAAAGCGTTCGTTCAACTCCAGGAATCGTGTGGATCGGGCAAGCGATTCCTTTGTTCTTCCTTGTAACTCCCGTTCATGATGGTCAAGACCTGTCACCTTATCGCTCCATAGGCAAAGACAAAATCCACGTTGGAGCTAGCAAGGCTCGGATTCGTCATAATCATGATTATACCTCAAGTACTACGACCCGCTTCCTTGGACAAACTCCGTCCCTCGATTGCGGGATTAGGACGATGGGGCCGAAAAGAGTGGAATAGCGGCCGAGCTGCCGGTTCCATCCCCGACGTATCCATTCCAAGCGTGAGCTCGACACACCAAGTTGACTCAGCGAGAAATTGGCACACGTTCGGGTGGTCAACCAGGCAATCAGTATATTGATTGAAGCGATTCATAAAAGGTTTTCGAAAATTTGCGTAAAGTAATTATGGCGTTGGTGGAGTTATTTGGATGAAGATGATTATCGGGAGGATAAGCAATCTTCGATATCTTGAAAGATTAGGTGGAACATAAGTCCGTTATAGATTCGAAATCGCAACACGAGGAAAGTAAGTCGCCCGCGCGATCGGGTTTTAATCGGTCAAGACGATCCGATAAGTCAAGTAGTTTTTGAGAAAATAAAATATTTTAATTAATAATTAAAGTCAGAGGGTCCAGGGCTGTTTTAGTAAATGAAAAATAATTTAAGTTAGGTCCTTGATAAAAAGAAAAATTTACAATTAGCCCCGTTTTGTAAAAACCAATACTTTTGGGGTTAAAAATTGAATAAATAAATATCCCGACCTTGAAAAATTATGAGTTCAGTTCCTAAAATCTCTAAATTGTTCAGAGATTCAGGTTTTTAAAGTTTTGAGGTCGAGTTTTTATAAAATTCTCATATTGGCCCCAAATTTGTTAAATTTGTCATTTCAGGCCTTAAGTTTAAAATAATCGGAACTCACAAACCGGGAGGGCTTTTAATGTGATTCCAGTTGGAAAATGTCACTAAGGTTAGTGGGATATTGGAACAAAAACAGTTTTAAAACGTCATAAGTATAGGTCCCTTAACTTTTGAAAATCTCATTTTTGTCCTATTTTGAAATAATTGCCTTCAAGACTTTTAGGGGTCCAATTGTTATGAAATTTGAACCTTGGGTCCAAAATATAATTATGTTATAGGTAAATTAGTATTCCCAGGTGCATGGGCTGCATAAGTCCTGGAAATTTCATTTGGGTCCTCAAGTTAAATCTTTTACAATTTGGTCCCTCAAGTTTTATAAAATTACTTTCCAAGCTCTAAACACTTGGATTTTTGGAATACACTTAAAATATGTTATTTCCAGTCCCTTAAGAGTTAAAATTTCAAAATTTAAAATTAGGGTCTGGTACAGTTTCGAAAATTGCAAAATAGCCCTTAAACTTCTAGAATTTTACAATCTAGTCCTTGGGCTTTTAAGGGTTGATTTTATTTATCTAAAAACTCTTAAAACTTTATTAAAATGTCAAAGAATAATTTTTGAACTTGAGTTCAGTCCCAAAAATCGAAAATTACAGAGGGGTCCCTTAAGTTTTATTTTCTTGCAATTAAGTCCACCAACTTTCCATTTTTGCATTTTAAGTCCAAAAGTTGAAATTTAATCAATTATGCTCGACTTGTCCAGGTTATAAATCATTCAAAACATAGATTTCAAGAGTCATACACATACATATCCTTCTCATACAAAATTTCATCAAGTATAACAATAAAATGTGCATGTATGCCCTATTTTTCGATAAATCACATTTTTGAGCAACACTTGAGAATTTTTCCAACTTGATACAAGAAAATAGCATGCAATACATAATATATATCTCAAGTGCTCAATAACAAAATACTACATGCATATTTTCAATTTAAAACACCTAGAAGTTGAAAGAATTTTTCCACCCACCTCGTAGTAGTTTCTCGGGTTGATCTAAAATGTGGTCTTCTTCCTTGAATCAACTTCTTGACTAAAACTCTTGAAGATCAGCCCCTAAATGGTGTCCAAACCATATTTTGGTGTTAAAATTAAACTCTCAAGTCTAAAGAAAATATACTAGTACCAAATGGTTACTACTCACCTTAATATCTTCAAGTAGTCTCAAAAATGGAAATTTTCCTTCAGGCCTCTAACCTCCACTTGAGATGATGTAGGTCAGCCCCTAAACTCCAAAAATTTATATTCTTGAGTCAAAAATTAATTCTTCATGTTGTCAAGAGAAAAATACTAAAACCATAATTTTCTCACCTTAATAATATGTAATCTTGAATTTCCTCTTCAAGCTTGTAGTCAAATCTAGGTCTCTAATTCTTCAAGAATTTTCTCTAGGAGTACCTCAACAAGAAGGATTCAACATCATTAGATGGTGAAGGTATAAGGTTGAGGATTGGAGAAGAAAAATAGAGTTGGGAGAAATGAAGACATTCTTACCTTATGCTTGAAGAATTTGATCCTTTAGAGAGGAAAAATGGAAGCAAGTCTTGTGTTTTTATGATAATTATGAAATGAATAATATTGGTAGATAAAGAAAAAAAATAACAAAAATGATTGATTCCCTAAGACAAGGAGCCAAAAGTTGGAGGGAATAATAATCATGGTGTTGGTATTTTTATTTATTAGAATTTGGTGGAAAGAAAAGTTTGTCCATCCTTTAAGCATGTGACCAAAAGTTGAGAAAAAAATATATATATATGTAAATATATATATATATATATACATATATAATTGTAGGTCTTGAAAAGAATACGAAACAACCTCCCCATTTATGGTAATTTTGAAATTTTTTAAAAATATAAAAAAAAAATATTTTTTTTTTTAAAAAAAATTGATTGGGAAATTGGTTGGGATGAATTATAGAATAAGATGAAATATTAGGATAAGGATTGGAATGTACTCCTAAATTGTTGGAGGTCTAATATTCCTAAAGTAGTAGTCATTCGATCAAGTATTAATACTAGAGGAAGAATATAAAATTGCTAAGCTCTAAAAATGCGAAATGCGTAATTGACGTGGGAAGAAATAAATAAAAATAGAGTCGAGTTTCATTAATAATAGGTTTGTGATACATAGCCGAATAAATAATCACTACATAACACCGAATCTCACGTTAAAATTCGGGGTCTCACAAATTTCATTTTGGTCCTCCATTTTAATCTTTTACAATTTGGTCCCTCAAGTTTTATAAAATTATTTTTCAAGCTCTAAACACTTGGATTTTTGGAATACACTTAAAGTATGTTATTTCCATTCCCTTAAGAGTTAAAATTTCAAATTTTAAATTTAGGGTCTGGTATAGTTTCGGAAATTGCAAAATAGCCCTTAAACTTCTAAAATTTACAATCTAGTCCTTGGGCTTTTAAGGGTTGATTTTATTTATCTAAAAACTCTTAAAACTTTATTAAAATGTCAAAACATAATTTTTGAACCTGAGTTCAGTCCCAAAAATTGAAAATTACAGAGGGGTCCCTTAAGTTTATTTTTCTTGCAATTAAGTCCACCAACTTTCCATTTTTGCATTTTAAGTCCAAAAGTTGAAATTTAATCAATTATGCTAGACTTGTCCAGGTTATAAATCATTCAAAACATAGATTTCAAGAGTCATACACATACATATCCTTCTCATACAAAATTTCATCAAGTATAACAATAAAGTGTACATGTATGCCCTATTTTTCGATAAATCACATTTTTGAGCAACACTTGAGAATTTTTCCAACTTGATACAAGAAAATAGCATGCAATACATAATATATATCTCAAGTTCTCAAAATCAAAATACTACATGTATTTTTAAGTAAAACACCTAGAAGTTGAAAGGATTTTCCACCCACCTTAAAGATTGATTTGTTGGTGAAAAATGGAATAAATCACTATTGATGAAGAAGCGACTCAGGTCAGACCCTAAGTCAAGGAATATCAAAAAATATAAGAGTTAGAAAAATGAGGTTAAAAATTTAAAGAGAAGAAGAAGATGGTGAGAAATTGGAAGTACTACACTTACCTTGTGTAGTGAGTAAAGTGTGACTAGTAATGACCTCAAAATGTAAGATTTTGGTCACCCTTAATAACAACCTTCAAGGTCAGCCCCTAAAACTCCAACAATGAAAATGGAGTGTCAAAATTTGGAAAATAGAAAGAGAAGGAGAAAATGTACTAAAAATCCCATTTCTTACCTTATAGTCCAACTTCTACACAATTTCTTCTTCAAGATGACCTCAAGTCTCTTAATATCCTCAAATGATCTTCTAAGTATACCTCAAAATCAAAAATCAAACTTAAACTAGAAGGTGAAAGAGGTGAGCTAGAAGGTATAAGAATAGATTGAAGAAGAAAATTTCTTACCTTGTGTAGTATATGGTTCGAATTTTTGTGAAGGTGTAGAAGGAGTTTTCTTGAAATTTTGCTAAGTTTTTGAAGAAAGAAGAAGAAGAAAATATAGAGAGATGTAGGAGGATTTTTAGAGAGAGGTGAGAGGATCTTCAAGTCTTAGAGTTTGGAAGAATGAAAATTGAAACAAAATTTGATCTCCAAGTAGGCCATTTGGCCGTGAGCAATGAGAGAGAGGGAGGGGGACAATTTTTTTTTTTTTTTTGGTTTGATTAGATGATTTGTTAGGTTAATAATTTGGGAATTGAGACATAAAATAGTAATAGGCTAATTTACTAGGGACAATTAGCCAAAATGCTATGTTTAGGGGGGAATCACTTTTGTTATCTTTTGTTGGTAATTATTGGGGTGGGGAATTGGTAGATTAATCTAAGTTGTAGGTTTGAACTAATGGTGTAGTAATACACAAGATGAATACATAAGGTGTATGTGTACAAGAGTTGGGAGATATTTCTACCCTAAAATTCCCATCATGGCCGTCCCCCTTAAAGGTATTTGTGGTAATTCCATATATTTTTTTTGTCCCAAATTTGATGATAATAGATGAATAATATCAATCTCCAAAATAATTAGTGATTTCCTTGATCACTTATAAGTCTCATGATCATTTATTCTAAATCGAATTCTTAATTCTATAAGGTATAAATCTCTAAAATAAATAGTCTCTTAAAATTCTAAGGTGACTAATAGATTCACAAAGGATAATAATGATGATCGATCAAGTGATCATTAATGCGAAATAGAATTAATAAATAGTTATGATCACAAGTAATAAATAAAAGAAATTAAATGTAAAAATATATTTATCATTAATATTTACCCGTCAAAGCGACCGGGTAAAATAGTCAAATTAATACAAGGACGATACGTGAAACAAGTACATGTTCGAATTAAAATCGAGGGCTTCACAGACATAATTTTAAAATAGCATCAGACAATAGGCGGGAAATATTATTAATGATATTTATTGATGAAGTCAAAAAAACAGAAAACACCATACATTATAATCATGAAAAATGCATTCAATACTATGTATTTGTGTTTGATCTACAAAAACAGTTTCTTTTATAAAACCATACAAAGCGCGACTTCATCGCCCAATGCGTTATAGTCGTGTTTAGATCGTTAATAAGGGTAAAGCTTGGTGTTAAGCTTTTTTTTAAGGTTAGTTGTAAATTCATAATGCAAGTTTATTTTTGAAAGTTATTCGTATGTATAAATTGGGGACACATATTTTTGCAAAAGTTGACAGTTTAACAATGAATAAAAAAATTAACACACATATATAGGAGAACTAGTAGAGTAATTAAGAAAATCTGAGACAACAAAATATTGTTTTTGTAACATTGTTGATTTTTTTTTTGTGCGGCGGAACATTTTCATTTTTTGCAGATTTTGGCATGGATTTTATTTATTCACGTGTTAAGTAATTTTTTTTTTAAATTGTTTTAGGTATTTTATTTTATTATTTGCGGAGTTTCTAATTATTTGTCTATTCGAGTTTTCATATTTGATTTTCTCGAGGCATAGGCCAGATTTCATTAACAATAAATTTTAATAATTGCAAAAATTCTAGAATCTCAATAAATAATTAAATGTAAATATAAGTTAATAATTTTATTATTAAATTATACGAATTGAATAAGTGTTAGAAAAATAAATTATTATTATTATAAACTATGAAAAAACCTCATTAAATAAAAAAATATGTGTGAATTATATTTTTTGGAGCATGTTTATCTATAAGAAATTGAAATTATGAAAAAACAAAATTAGCTGCTCAATGCAAAATACTTTAATACATTATATTTTTAGTACAATCAATAATAAAGTCATTTCAATTCTAAATACTTTTTTATGGTTTAGAAAGCTAAACGGTTGTGAGAATTATTAAAGGGATTAAACATAAATAATCACTACAACATAAATGATATTAGGTAACACCCAAAAAATGTTACATAATGACCATAAAATGTTACTATAGACAATAGGTAGCACTTTTATGGTGCTGCACTTGCCCGTGCTACCTATAGTCTAAGGTATCACTTTAATTATCTTTTAGTGACACTTTTTTCTAGGTGTTACATTAAATTCTCTATTGGTAACACTTTGAAGCAAATATTTCTAAAGTGTTACATATAAATCTTATGTAACACTTTTTGTAACAATTTAAAAAATATAATTCTATAGTGTTAGATATGAATCTTATATAACACTTTTTTGTAGCACTTCGTAGAAATAATATATTTTGCCACCAAGTAGATTTGAACCCATGACCTGTTATTTGTGGAAGTGACAATTTGCCATTAAGTTAAGTTGATTCTTATTACAACTTTTGCTTTGTTTTATACACACACACACACACACACACACACACACACACATATATATATATATATATATATATATATATTAAAATTGTATAAAAATTATATTATATGTATATATAATATAATTTATATAATAAATATTATATTATATAATATATGTATTAAATTATATTATACATCGTATATATCAAATTTTATATTATATAGTGTATATTTTTATGTTATATATTAAAGGATACAAAAAATTAAAAATATCAAAAATATATAAAATGAATTTATTGACTGATCAATATTCAATCGGTAAAAATAAAAAATATATACAAATATAAAATTAATTTATTGACAGATAAAAAAGTTCTAACAGTAAAATAATTAAATAATAAAAAAATGAAAAAATAATTTATCGACGGAAAAAATTCCTAAGTAATTACCGACAACATCAATTTTCATTGTTACTTGTTTTTAAAAAGTAAAAAAAATATTAACAATGAAATTGGTCTCCGTTAGTAAAAATTGAAAAATAAATAAATAATAATAATAAAATATATACATGCACATTTTCTATCGGAATTATGACGGAATTAATTACCTCCGTAAAAATATAAAAATAAAAGCAAAACTAAAATACTTTATAAAAAGAAAACAAAAATCAGTAAGAAAAAAACAGAGTACATGATGTCTACAATTTTTAGGCTTGGTGGTTTTTTTTTTGTGTTCACCTATTTTTTGACATCAATTGATTAAATAAATCGTTGACATGATTTAATGATAGTTATATAATTTTGTGTTACTAAAATATAGCCTAAAAAGTGTTATAATTAATAAAATATAGTGTTGCCAAGAGTGTTTCTTAAATAAAGTGATACATATTTGCGTTACAAAAACAAATAACAAAACAAAGTGATACTTAAAAGATGTTACTTATTTAAAGTGTTACCTATAACAGTTACATATTGATAAAGTGATACAAAAGTGTTACATAAATATTGTAATGCAAAAAGTGTTACAAACATGTTTTACATATGTACCTTATGTAAAAAGTGTTACAAAATTTGTGTTACCTAATGTCATTTATGTTGTAGTGAATTTTTATATTTAGCAATATACTTATAGAGAAAAAAGAAATATTTCAAAAAATAAAAACTATTATATAAAAAAATATCAAAAGACAAATTTATCTTTAATATTCAAATGTACAACTTTGAAAGTTGAACATCAAATACATAGACAAATACAAAAAAATTAATTTCTATGATCATGAAAAGTACGTTAATAAATAAAGAAAACTTTTCTATAAATAATAAATATTATGAATATAATTTCCTATTACAAAAATTATATTTGTTCTTGCATATATGTATATTGCTAAGTATGGATAATTGATATATATAATATTTGATTATATATTTTGAGATATTTTTTAATTAAAATAATTATTCTTAGTTAAATTTAAATAGCCTAAATACAACTCTATATAAATGAAGACATGGGCTAAGCATATATCACAAATAATCAAAACACATGAATATACAAATTGATGTCAATAACCCGGGTGCGTAATTTTTAAAACCCATTATAAAATAAATTTTGAGTAAATATATCTTATATTTTTTATATCATGATTATATTTTATTTTATATATGCAATACGGGTGTCAAACTGAAGTTTGTAAGAAGATGATTCATTTGATAATTATACGAAAAATGGATAAACAATGAATAAATTATTAAATTTAAAAAAATACAAATATTTAAACAATACACATACAAATTTGGAAAGGTGATTTTTATATAATTATCATTTTATTAAGATCAAAACAAAATTTACCAAGATTCCCATCGTCATTTATTACAAATTTGGTCTATCTATAATATAATAAAACTTACATAAATTATAATTTTTGCCAAAAAATTATTGTACTATTTATAGAATGTAGTTTAGGTGGGATAACATATTTAGAAATAGGTTTAATTTTATATATATAAATATATAAGGATTGGATCAAATGAGACAGGTGTAGGTCCCAAGGGGTGTGAGTAAGGTTTAGAAGGGTGGGAGGGGGTTGAATAAACCTTATAAATTTTTTGATTTTAGTTCTTTTAAAATAATAACAAAGTTAACTCAAACAGCTGTGGCCTAGAGGGACAACTAAGTTGGTTATTCAGCTGAGTTAGCCACTCAACAGACTCGATAGAGCTGATGATAGAATAGCTCAGTTGTTTAACCTAAACTTTAACTTGGCTGTATTGGTTTATCAGCGGAAGATTTAACACCGTTGATTTGTTTAAGTTTGTTTTAACACGTGATTCTTTAGCACTTGGTTATTAATCAGTTGGATAGCAAATGTGAGTTTTATCAGCAGATATGATCTGAGTATGCAGAAATGTAAATGTGCTGAAAAATAAATGACACAGATAATTTTTATAGAGGTTCGAAGATGGGGTAATTCTTCTAATCCTCTCTTCTCCAACTCTTGGAGGAATCCACTAAGTAACAGATCAGTTTACAAAGTAATGAATAGTCTAGAGACAACCTTGATCACACAGCTGGCTTCTCTTCCGACTCAGCTTCTTCACAGGGCAACTGCCTTGCTACTTCAGCTCACTTCTCAAGCTCTTGGATTTGATCACGAAGCCCTCTAATAACTTGATACTGGTTCGACCTTGAACCTTCCTGCAATCCTCCTTGGAAAGTACACCCCTTTTGATTCTTCAAAAGTTTCCTCTACAACAGATTTGAAGTTGTCTTTCCTTCACAACTTTGTGTTGGATCAATTTCCTTCGAGTTTCAGGCTTGAGGATTTTCTTAAATATACTTGAGAATATTTGCAGGTTAATTGCTTCAGTATTGCTTGCTTGTTCGTGGTTCAGGTTGTTAAGGTAACCTTTTCTCAATGAGTTTCCTCAGCCTTTTATAGTGAACTTTTAAAATTTTTGCCCATTGAAGAGATAGGTTAATTTCAAAAGTCACTTGTGTTCGTTGGCTTTCATCAACGAATCTCGTTCAGTTGTCTTGACTTGACTGCAGTTTTTTATTCCCTAGGTGACTTGAGTTAGCTTCCAATCTTTGGATGACTCATCTGTCACTTCAACTTGAGACTTGGCTTCTTGAGTTGACTTGACTGACTCTTCACACAACTATTTCACAGCTGATACACCTTCAGTCGAGTTCTTGACTTTCCTTCTTTGCCATACTCAGCTGTCTTGCAGCGGAGTCTTCACTTCAGTCTTCAGTTGACTTCTTGTATTTCTTGACGTAGCTGACTTGACTCAACCATTCCAACCCTATCTATTACAATACAAATTACAAGGAAAATGGGGTGCCAACTTTCTAGTTTAAGTTTTACATGGCATCAGTCAAAATCTATAAAATAAATTTCCTAACAATTTCCCTTTTTGATGATGCCAAAACTTAAAACATTCAACAAAATATAAACAGCAAAGATACATACAGACAATGCAGTGACAAAGAATGTATGCTAGGAATAGATCATTTTACTGATCATAACATTCTTCTCCTTTACATAGTTATTTACATTTGGTATCAAAGCATTCTTTATCAAAGCCAAACACACATCTATGCTAAGATACAAGAGTAAATACAAAGTAAAAAATTACAGGGAAAATCACTAAGTATTACAGATGACTTACAAAAATGTATTTACATAAGTAATATACATGAAGGGGTTCGCAACAACACTTCAGCGCCTTCGTTGCCTCCTTCTTTCTTCTTCAGCTCTCTTGTCGTCATCAGCTCTCTTTCTTTTTCTTTCTTCTTCTTAAGCTCTCTTCTTCTTTTCATAGGCTCGTTTAGAAGCATCATCACTACGCTTCCTCTCGAGCCATTATTGTGTTTGCCTTTCGTTCTCCTCTTCTTGTCTTCTTACTGCCTCTGCGTTCTTTCTTGTCACTTCCAGATTGGCCAATTCATCATACCCAGCCCAGTAGATCATCCCTTTCTTTTTAGGGTGTACATATTCAGCATTCTTGAGTTTTGGTCGAGGTCGGGAACCTCTTCCACCACCACTTCTTCCTCTTCCTTTGGGTGTGTACTGCACGGAGTTTTACGCTTACAGCGGAGTGATCTTTGGAAGTCTTTGCTTTTACTTCTTCACACAATGCAAGACCTTTTTCCCAGTACAAGTCCCAGTTTTGAGCTAGTGTCATTCCTTGGAAATAGCCTTCTGATTCAAGGGTTTTGAACTCTTCAACTGATCTAGGCTCAGATCCATTGTCAAGAATCGCATCCTGATCTTTTCCAACTGGAAGACCACCATACTATTTCAGCACTTCCTGAACGTGGGCATCTTGTTTTTTAGAGAACTCCTCAATCCTTGCTTCAATGATTTTCACATCAGAGTGCTAAATAGGTAGGGTTACGGGGAGTTTGCTCAGGATGGAGACAGTAACATGACCCTGCTGAGGGGTTTCAGCTAACATTAAGGTAAGATCTTTCGAACTTTTCCCCTCAGTTGTTTTTCCCTTCTTCTCAGCTGAAATCTTCTCAGTTGCGCTTTCCTTAAGCTTTTCTTCTTTTAATTTCCTTAGGGACTCCTCTTTCCCCTTTAGGGCATCACAAAGGAAAGAGGGACCTCAGGGAACATGCCTGCGAGCATGAAGTCGAGTCTGCTTAGAGCTGAATTTTGTTTGGAATCAGCTGCATCGTAAGCTACACGAAATTCTAAGCGAGTTGCCTTGGACTCGGCTGCCACCAACTTCATTTCAGCCATGAGTAGGCTGAATTTTTCATTCATTGTGTTCTCAAGGCACATAATTTCTTTTCTCTGGAATTCTTGTAGCAGCTCCATTTGAGTCTTGTGAGACTCGTGTAGCCTTTCGATGTATGCATGCATCCTTTGCTTGATATCAACGTTGCCAGCACTCCAGACAAGCATTTTGCCATATAATGCTTTGAAATAACGAACTTGTTTGAGTCGCATGGCAGTTTGCTATTGAGACCATTCCCTGATCCGTACTACTATCTCTCTCAAGTAAATTTTGTGAGGGTAGCATCCCTGTTGTCGAGTCTTAAGTCTAGTGAGGCCTGATGTCTTTCAATCTTCTCAATCTCTTCACAGATTTTCTTGAAGACTTCACGAATCTCAGTTGTCTCACTTGATTCAGCGGTGGGCCACTCTTCAACAAAGTCAAAATCTGTTGGAACAATGGAATCAGTGGGGATGATTCGATCTACTCTTACAGTGAATGTTCGTTGTTCAGTAGCGGTCTCTTCTTCTAACTCTGGTAGGATTTGTGTAAAAGGAAACATCTCTTGAAAGGCATCATCGCGCACGTATAGGACGGTTTGCGAGGTTTGTGCCTGCAATGACGGAGCTGACGAAGTCGAATTCTGCTGCAAAGCTGAGAAAGCTCTTGCAGATGACTTGGTTTTGGGCGATTTGGACATTTTGCCCGGTGATCGAGCATGTTGTCTTAACAGCGTCTTTGTTCTCAGTTGATTTTTCTAAATGAAGAACCTGTTCCTCTGTTTCATCATCAGCGTCATCGGATGATGATGAGACCTGTGGGCTTAGCTTATCATCGAAGTTAAATTTTGTACGAGCCGCTTTGTCACTTAGAACATCCTCAGCTGGGTCATTAGGATCTGCAACCGGAGTGGACTCAGCTTCATCTTCTGACCCCAAGAATGATATACCTAAGTTCTCCTAGAAGTCATGAAGTGTGTTTATCTCCTTTTCTATTTCAACGCTTTGAACTAGAGGAATGTTCTGTGTTTCTTGACCCTTAACCAGGGAAGTCTCAACCTCCCTTAGGCCTTCAATACCCCCAACAGACTCAATTGCTGCGAGGCCTTCAGTGTTCTCTTCGACAGTCACAACTGTCTTAGGGTCTTCGACCATGGCATCCATAGGAGTCCCAACTCCTTGGATTGAACTTTCACTGCCCAGAGTGTTAACTCCCAGGGCATCACCATCTTGTGCCTCTACTGTAAGAACAGTGTCATTAGCCTTCAAAGCAGCAGACATTTCAGCTGGGACAGACTCAACTGTCTGAGCTTCGTTAATGTCACTCTAATGCGGTTCTTTTTCTGTTTCCACTTCGCCTCCTTTCTGCAGGTTTGCGTCTTTCACAGCATCCTCCAACCCTGTTGTGGTGGAGAGATCTTTCCCCTCAGCTGGCACATCAACTGAGTAACTAACAGTGGGGTCACTCTACTCCTGACTTGCGGCATTTTCCTTGGAGTGCTCAGCCGCTGGGGCAGGTGGTAAAACACCTTCTTCAAGGGTTGGCTCAACTTGGGTGCCCAAAATCCCAGTCTCATCGCCAATGCCCTTAGATCCATCCTCCGATTATACTGGGGACGTGGCTGCAGCGACAACTGAGGCAATGTGTTGCACCACTCCCAGAGGATCGGTCTGCAGGAGAGATTGAGATGACTCTCCTGGTCCATCAAATAATTGCTGCTCTTGCATTTGCCTGGATTCCCTCAAGGCCTGCTGCATCTCGGACTTCTCTGTTGCAGCAACGGGATCCATATCCTCATCACTTTCTGAGTACTCAACAAGATGTTCATGGGTATGTTCGTGAGCACCAATGAACATGCACATCTTGGACTTCTCTAGAGCACGGGCTTGCTCCTCAGCTTTATTCTTTTCATCCGATTTCATGATGCGGAGGAGATCAATGCAGTTATCTTTGTCGAGGGCCTGTAGAACAGTTGCAACTCCGAGAAATCGGAGCAATTCTTCTTCTTCTATATACTTAGGGTAAGTGAACTGCACCCTTGAGTGATCAAGTTTCCATGCCCTCCACTCTCGTAAACGCTGTTGGATGTATGGATAAAGTGGAGAATACATAATTACATCGTCATCATCTTCTTATCCTACTCCTCCAGTTTCTGGAATTTGAGGCAAGAGACCTTGCTCTTCCTCAGAAGCAACAACATCAGTTGCAGGTGGAGAGACAATATTTTCAATAGAAGGCTCGGTTGTCTCTGCTATTTCATTCTCCTCAGCTGTCTCTCACACAGCTGGGTCTTCAACAGGTCTCTGTTGATCGCCCTCAGCAGACTTTGCGGATTCATCAATCACTTCAGGAGACTGCTCTTCCTGAATATCAGCAGTCTCAACTTCTTTTGCTGGCTGGGAAGAAGATTCAGTTTTCTTCTTCTCAAGTTCAGATCGTTTGAATAATCTTTTCTTCCTCAGAGGAACTTCTGGTTCAACATCCTCCGGTTCGTCAACAGTGAACGCTGTTAGGTTTTTCTTAGAGGCAACTGCCTTTCTCGTTTTGGTAGTCCTCTTCTTTTTTATGGCTGGAGAAGGAGAGAGAGTTCATTCTCAGTCTCTGCTGCAGGGGCAGGAGACTCGGCTGCAGGGGCTGATGACTCGGCTACAGGGGCAAGTGACTCGGCTGCATGGGCATGGGACTCTGCTGCAGGGGCAGGTGCATCCTTTTTCTTAGCTGCAGGGGCAATTTTATTCTTCTGAGCTGCAGGGGCAGCTTTCTTCTTCGGGGGAGGGGTAGTAGTTGTGTCTTCGGGGTCAGCAGATTCCCCCTCACTCGTATCATCTCTCTTCGTGTGAGCTCTCTTCTGGGCACCTGAGAGGTTTGCCCTAAACATTTTTTTGTTGACATGGAAGGGTTTGCCATGTCGAAGGGCAATACCCTTCACTTCCAGCAGATGACCAATCACAAAGCCATATCCTAGAGAACATCCAAATGAACCATCTTCCTTGAAGGTTTTGTTCAAAACATTATGGCAGAGTCTGTTGTAGATGAACTCAACCCAGTTAACTTTCTTGCCCTACATGATCGCAGCGATGACGATCAGTTTAGTCTTTGACAGCTGGTTGAAGCTGCCAAACTTCATATCTACACATTTGGAGATGACATCCATCAGCTTATGGTAGTCGTTCTTCAGCAGTTTCTTGTCAGCTGTGTAGATAACCTTAGAAGCACACTCTGGTTTGGCTACTTCTTTCCATACAACATCCAAGTCTACATTAGCTTCATGTATCTCATTTAGCCCTTAAGAAGGCAATAAGCAGTGCTCACCAAGGTCCTTAGCACTTATTTTGATGTCCTTGCTGTGGACAGAAGACTTGATTTCTTCGTCCTGCACCTCCGCGTTGACAGAGAACATTGCGACCTCTTTTAGGTAAGTGTGAGAGTATTCTATGGTTAGAAAAGCCTTGAGACCTGACTTTTCTATCATTTCAGTGATCTTCTTAACGAGGGTTTTATCAGAACCCTGCTTCACCATTACTTCGAAGTCTATGGACGATCCTGAGTGGATTTGCTTTGAGAGCTTAACGTAGTCGATCTTTGGTGCCATTTTCAGAGAGTTTTACGGATTAAATGCTGAAGAACTTGCTTGAGTATACTTAGGGTTTCGAGAGAGAATAGAACTTGCTTTGCCTTTGCTTTGAAGATAAAACGAGTTTGAGAAAGGAGATAGAAGACTGAAAACCGTATATACGAGTTATGAAAGGACATAATTCGGATTTGAAATTTTTGATCAAAATCAACGGCTCAGATTAGAACGTCAAAACCGTATTTAATTCCTCGCATTAAATGCAGCAGCATTTATATCCAATTATATGCTTCTTGTGTGACTTTTTCTTGCACTGTCATTATTACTACCGACGTCATCCTTAAAAACATTTCCGCTCATTTAAAACGACTGTGTTTTTGTCACTTAGTTCATAAATGACTCAGCTTATATCAAACATGACTTAACTCAGCTTCTCTCTTCTAATTAAGTGACTCAGCTGTCAGCTAACTCGATACAGTTGACTTCCCGATGTGGTTGTTTCACTTGGCTAATGTGTGAAACTTGCTCTTTTCTCATTTTCTCATCTTTTATCTCTGCTGATTAAGTCTTCTGATTGTCAATTCAGCTCAATTAACCCTAGCTCATTCTTAAGTTCTTCAAATATTGATTCACATAGAGGCTTAGTGAATATGTCAGCTAACTGCTTATCAGTTGAGATATATTCCAAAGTTATGTCTTTCTTTTCAACATGATCTCTTATAAAATGATATCTGACATCAATGTGGTTTGTTCTTGAATGCAAAACAGGATTTTGTGTGATTGCAATAGCACTAGTGTTATCACACATAATTGGAATCTCTTTTTCTTTAATCTCATAGTCTCTCAGTTGTTGTCTCATCCATAAGACTTGAGCACAATAAATGCCCGCAGCTATGTACTCTGCTTCAGCTGTAGATGTGGCTATTGAGTTTTGCTTCTTGCTAAACCTGGAAACCAATCTATTTCGAAGCATTTGACATGTACGAAGTACTTTTCTGTCAACTCTACATCCAAAGATACCGAGTCCGAGTAACCAATAAGCTTAAATCCACCTTCATTTGGATACCATAAGCTAACTTCCTGGCATCCCTTCAAATACCTTAGGATTCTCTTAGCTGTAGTCATGTGGATCTCCTTTGGTGCAGATTGAAATCTTGCACATACACCTACTGCAAAGGTGATGTCTGGCCTGCTTGCTGTTAAATAGAGCAATGATCCAATAAGTGCTCTATATCTAGTTTGATCTACATCCTTACCATTTGCATCCATGTCCATCTTGACTGATGTGTTCATTAGAATTTTCACAGAAGACTTCTCTTCCATACCAAATTTCTTCATTAAATCTCTGGATGTACTTTGTCGACTTATGAAGGTTCCATCCTTCAATTGCTTGACTTGAAGTCCTAGGAAGAAAGTCAGCTCTCCCATCATGCTCATCTCAAATTTACCTTGCATGAGGTTTGAGAACTTATCACACAACTCTTTATTTGTGGATCAAAAATAATGTCATCCACATATATTTGAACAAGCGGCTTGAATTAGAAGAGTGTTCTATCCACTTTGCCTTTGGTGAATCCATTGTCAGTTAGAAATTGGGTCAATGTATCATACAAAGCTCTTGGTGCTTGTTTCAATCCATATAATGCTTTCTTGAGCTTGTAGACCTTATCTCCAATAGTTTTCAGCTCAAAACCTGGATGTTGTTTAACATAGACTTCTTCCTCTAGCAGTCCATTTAGAAATGCACTCTTCATATCTATTTGATACACAGTGACGTTCTTATGTGCAGCATAGGCAAGAAACATCCTTATTGCTTCCAATCTTGCAACAGGAGCAAAAGTTTCATCAAAATCTATACCCTCTTCTTGGAAATACCCTTTGGCTACCAATCTTGCTTTGTTTCTCACCACAGATCCTTCCTCATTCATCTTGTTCCTGAAAACCCATTTTGTGCCAATAACATTTTGATGGGTTGGTCTCTACACCAATTCCCATACTTTGTTCCTTTCAAACTGATTCATCTCTTCTTGCATGGCTTGAATCCAATGTGTATCCTACAATGCTTGAGATACATCTTTTGGCTCTATTTGGGAAATAAAACAAGTGAGCATTTTCATGTTGTGCTCTGGATCTGGTTCTTATGCCATCTCTAACATCTCCAATTACTAACTCTGGTGGATGGTCTCTCAGCCATCTCACATCAGGTTGGAGCAAGTCATTTGGATTGTAGTCTCGCCTGAGCTAAGTTGTTTTGAACAGCTCTTTCATATTCATTCAGCTGTAGACTTTCCAGCTGTCTTTGAGATTCATCTATCTCATCTTCATCTGGGTTGATTGCTCTTACTTCAGCTTCAACATAAAGACTCTTTTGCATAGTTGGTTGATTCAGCTTACGAGCTAACTCTTCAATATCTTACCCATTCACAATAGGTTCATCAAAAACCACATGTATAGACTCTTCTGTGACCATAGTCCTCTTGTTCAACACTCTATAGTCTATGCTCTCAGCAGAGTATCCCAAAAAGATACATTCATCAGCTTTAGCATCAGAAGCCTTCAAATTATCTTTGCCATTGTTATGGATGAAACATTTGCATCCAAATATCCTGAAGTACCCAACATTTGGCTTTCTCCCGGTCCAAATCTCATAGGAGTCTTGGTTAATTGCCTGTTGATCATGCATCTATTTTGAGTATAGCATGCAGTGTTAATGGCTTCAGCCCAAAATCTCTTAGGCAATCCCGACTAACATGGTCCTTGCAGCTTCCTTGAGAGTTTTGTTCATTCTTTCAGCTACTCCATTCTGCTGTGGAGTTCTTACTACAGATATCTCATGAACAATACCATTTTCAGCACAATACTGAGTAATTATTCCATTGACAAACTCAGTTCCTCTATCAGATCTTATCTTTATAATGGTTTGGCTCTTTTCATTTTGAACTCTTTTCATTAGCTGAGGTAACTTCTGCAAAGTTTTCTTCTTTTTGCACATGAAGATTGTCCATGTATATCTTGAATAATCATCTACAACCACAATGGTGTATTTCTTTCCACTTATGCTGGTTGGTTCAACTGGACCAAATAGATCCATATGCAACAGATGTAATATCCTTGTTGAAGAAGGACTGGTCTTATCCTTGAATGAAGATTTTATTTGTTTTCCCATCTGGCATGCATCACATACACTTTCCTTCTTGTACCCTAAGTCTGGAAATCCTTCCACAAGATGACTCCTTGCAAGCTTGTTGATTGTCTTGAAGTTCAGATGACTCAGCTTCTTGTGCCCACGGCTAACTTGATTTAATTTGTGCTCTTTGCTAGCTATGATGACAAGTGCTTGGTGTAGCAAAGATAAACCAATCTACCACATACATATTCTTCTCTGTCTTGATCCTTGCAAAGACTATTTCATTTGATTCAACATCTTTGATCCGCACACTCCCATATTGAATCCAACATTGTAGCCCTTGTCACGAGTTGGTTGATGCTTAATGAGTTGAAGTTGAGGCCTTCAACATAAGCAAATTTGTGATTTCCAATCCATTCTTCTTGATAGATCATGTGCCTTTGATTTCCCCTGGAGCTTCATTTCCTCCAAATATGACTTTTGCACCTCTGATCTCTTTAAATCTTGACTGATTTTTCTTGTTTCCTGTTATATGTCTGGAACAACCACTATCCATGTACCAGGTTCCTTGGCACTCAGTTGTTCCTTGAACCAGCAATCAAGGAAATTAGTTTTTAGGTACCCATACTTGCGTGGGTCCTAAGGGGTTAGTACTATAAGATGATTCAACCAACCTATAGCCAAAGGACTTGACTTTAAGAGGTTGTCATCTATCAGTGCCATAATCATAGTGCACATTAGCAAATTGCTTGGGGGTTTTAGGTTCATACAACTGTCTCTTTTGTCTGTATGACTGTGTGTGTGTTTTAGCAATTGCTTTCTTGGGATAGTTGTGATGTTTCTGAGTGTAGTGCCTGGGTGCATATGTGTGTTGATAATAGCTCTTTTCCCTTTGGAATGACCTTTGCTGAGTTTTAGGTCTTTGCCATTTAGGCTTGTATTCTATTGGTCTTTGCTGATATTTCACATTGTACCAATCAACCTGGTTTGGATAGTTTCTACCATTCCCATCATATGTATTTCTCTGATGAAATTTTTGGGGTTTCTGGTAGCTCTGTTTGCTTTTCACAAAGTATTTTTTGTTTGGAGTTTCTTTGAGAAACTCGATCGATTTCTTCTTGTCCTCTCAAAGATACTCAATTGTTTTCCTTTCCTTTTATATCAAGGCCGAGTTTTTTGTGATTGTGCTTAGGAATGAATGTGGGTGCAACATTTGGTGTTTTGGATTTTTGAGATGCTTCATTGCTTGAAGATTCTTTTTCCGAAATCACTCTTGGAGTTTGACTGTGCACAAAGAAATTGAATCCTATGTCTGTTTTATCTCCACATTCTTTTTGACTCATGATAAGATCATCTAATGATTTGGATGCCTTTGTAAATGAGGCAATCACATTTTTGAGGTCTTTTTCTCTCTTTTCTATAGTAGGTATCTCTGCTATCATTTTGGCATCTCAGCCTTCAGCTTTGTGTTCTCATCAGCTATGTAACTTAGAGTACTCAACTCCTTAGTCAGCTGTGAGTTTTGGCTTTTGAGTTGGTTGTTTTCCTCATTTAGAAGTGTGTGAGGATTTTTATGTGCTCAAAATCTTTCATCATTTTTCCTAATGAATCATAAAGATCAGTGGGTGATGAAGTGTGTGTATCACAATCACTATCACTTGAATCTGAATGAGATGAGTTAGAGTGTACCTCATCTTCTTAGCCCGGTTGATCTTGTTCTTTATCCATAAGGCAGATCATGGCCTCTTCTTCAGAGTCACTTGAGTAGTCAGCTTCATTACTCTCTGAGTCTGCTGCTTCTTTAGACTTGGATGTCTCAACAGCCAACATGGCTTTCTTCTTTTCCTGCCTTCTTTCTCTGAAGACTTTTCTTTCTTCTTCATTCCTATATTTGTTGACTAGTGGATAGGAAAAATCAACTGCAAAATGTCCTGGTTGTCTGCAGTTCCAACACAGGTTCTCAGCTCTTTGATCAGCTCTTTCTGTTCTTGGATTATCAGCTCTCTGATATTCAACACTTTGATGCTCAGCTCTCTTGGATGGCCAATCTTCCCTTGACTTAGAGGGAGAATGTCTCCTAGAGGTTTTACCCTTATTTCTTTTATAGTTCTTATTAAAGAACTTGTTGAATCTTTTAACCATTAGGGCAATTTTCTCCTGGTTTATGGCTTCCTTGGGTTTATCTCTCTTTCCATCCTTGGCTATCAGTGCAGCTGTCTTGGGTACAGCTGTCTCCTCTTGCTCTTTTCTTCTCAGCTCAAACTCATAGGGTTTGAGGTCTGAGAATAGCTCCTGGTTAGATGTTCTTGAGAGGTCCATTGAATGTCTCAGGGCCATAGTCTTTATTTCCCATCCAGCTGGGAGGCTTCTTAGGATCTTCATACATATTTCCTTTTGTGTATATTCCTTCCCAAGAACTGAAAGATCATTTGTGATTTCAGTGAATCTGCCATCCAGTTGATCCATGGTTTCACCTGCAATCATTTTGAAATTTTCAAATTTTTGAACAGCAACAGACAATTTATTTTCTTTAATTTGTTCTGATCCTTCACAAATTAAAGTCAGTTTATTCCAGATTTCTTTTGCAGATTTGCAAGATTTGACTTTGTTGAACATGCTTTGTCCAAAGTCTTGTAAAGTTTGTCCTTGGCCACATTGTCCAAGTTGTATCTCTTCCTATCTTCATTTGTCCACTCAGTCTTTGGTTTTTCAACCATGGCTAGTCTTGCTTCAGCAACAACTTCTTCTCCTTCAGCTACAGCTGCTCTTATTGCAGCCATGTTCACTTTTAATATTTGCAGTGGTCCATCCTCTATCACAAGCCACATTTCATCGTGTAGAGCAGATAGATGAGCCTGCATACGAATTTTCCAATCATCAAATTCTTCAACAGTGAACATAGGAATGCGTGTCAAATTTGCTTCCATGATAATAACATTGCTAAAAATGAAAGATTTTGAATATGCAAGTGTATAAAACCTTTTTGTTTTAAAAAAATAAAGATCTAGTTCAGTAACCAGTGCGGAAGGCTCAATGAACCAACCGCTCTGATACCACTTGTAGGTCCCAAGGGGTATGAGTAAGGTTTAGAAGCGGGGGTTGAATAAACCTTACCAATTTTTCGATTTTAGTCCTTTTAAAATAATAACAAAGTTAACTCAAACAATTGTGTCCTAAAGGGACAACTAAGTTGGTTATTCAGCTGAGTTAGCCACTCAATAGACTCGATAGAACTGTTGATAGATTAACTCGGTTGTTTAACCTAAACTTTAACTTGGTTGTATTGGTTTTATCAGCGGAAGACTTAACACCCTTGATTTGTTTTAAGTTTGTTTTAACATTTGATTCTTTAGCACTTGGTTATTAATAAGTTGGATATCAAATGTGAGTTTTATCAGTAGATATGATGTGAGTATGCGGAAATGTAAATGTGCTGAAAAATAAATGACACAGATAATTTTTATAGAGCTTCGAAGATGGGGTAATTCTTCTAATCCTCTCTTCTCCAACTCTTGGAGGAATCCACTAAGTAACATATCAATTTACAAAGTGGTGAACAGTCTAGAGACAGCCTTGATCACACAATTGGCTTCTCTTCCAACTCAGCTTCTTCACAGGGCAGCTGCCTTGCTACTTCATCTCACTTTTCAAGCTCTTGGATTTGATCACGAAGTCCTCCAATAACTTGATACTGGTTCGACCTTGAACCTTCCTACAATTCTCTTTGGAAAGTAGACCCCGTTTGATTCTTCAAAAATTTCCTCTTCAACAGATTTGAAGTTGTCTTTCCTTCACAGCTTTGTGTTGGATCGATTTCCTTCGGGTTTCAGGCTTGAGGATTTTCTTAAATGTACTTGAGAATATTTGCAGGTTAATTGCTTGAGTATTGCTTGCTTGTTCGTGCTTCAGGTTGTCAAGGTAACCTTTTCTCAATGAGTTTCCCCAGCCTTGTATAGTGAACTTTTGAAATTTTGCCCGTTGAAGAGATAGGCTAATTTCAAAAGTCACTTGTGTTCGTTGGCTTGTCTTGTTGCAGTCCTTGATGTTGACATTTTCTCGTATTTAATGTCTTGTAGTATTGCAGTGTATCTAACACTTGGTGCAATGCTTCCCATTGGTTTGTTCCTTTTGCACACATCTGGAACTAACATTTTATCTTTGACAACTTTAACATGTTACCATTCTGAGTAACATTCTTGACTTTCATCAACGGATCTCATTCAGTTGTCTTGACTTGACTGTAGTCTTTTATTCCCCAGGTGACTTGAGTTAGCTTCCAATCTTTGGATGACTCATCTGTCACTTCAAATTGAGACGTGGCTTTTTAAGTTGACTTGATTGACTCTTCACACAGCTGTTTCACAGCTCATACACCTTCAGTCGAGTTCTTGACTTTCCTTCTTTGCCATACTCAGTTGTCTTGCAGCGGAGTCTTCACTTCAGTCTTTAGTTGACTTCTTGTATTTCTTGGCGTAGCTGACTTGACTCAGCTTTTCCAGCCCTATCTATTACAATACAAATTACAAGAAAAATGGGGTGCCAACTTTCTAGTTTAAGTTTTACATGCATCAGTCAAAATCTATAAAATAAATTTTCTAACAACAGGGGTTCTAGAGTAAGACCGATAGAAACTAGTCTTATTGATTGGAAATATTAGATGGATGAGATCTTTACATTTTTTTAGTGACTAGTTTGTATCTGTCATTCATTAAGGACAATATATTATTTTTTTGTTTCAGCACTTTTATACGGGGTATGATTATAATTGTCTTATTTAATGTCTTATTTAATGGCGCAATTTTAGGGGAAAATTTTCTTTTTATTTTTTTCGGAATCAAGCATATTTAGTATTTTTTTGCTACTTAGACAACTTTTAGATAATGCATAGTTAGTTATTTTCTATTGAAATATTTTATGACATATTGGAGAGTAAGAAAAATTGATTTTCTTTTGATGCTTAGATAGATCTTATTCAATGTATATTTATTTATTTTTTATTGCATTGTTTATGACACTTATTGCATAGTTGGAAATATTGTATTGTACATTTAATTTGTATACACTGCATATATAATAAAACACCCCATTTATTACACTTATTCCATAGTTGAGTATAATTTACTGCACATTACATACATAGCTTCTAGACAATGCATAATTAGTTGATTTTGATCCAATTGTGTATTCGTTATTTACGGGATTGTGGAAGATAATGACAGATTCTCTTTCTAATTGTGTATCTTTTTTTATTGGATTAGTTGTCAATTAAGGCTGATTTTACTTTATTATTCATTCTTTGATCAAATTAATTATTTTATTATATTATTTGCTCATCTAATCACAACCACTTAATGATTCAATCTATAGCTAAAATTAGTCCTTACGGTCTCACCTAAGGCCCTGATCTCACTGGATCATCTCCCTATATATATAAGACTCACGACCAATTTCATCAAATTAGATATGTTATCTTTCAAACAACAATATTTAAGTGGGTTCTACACTTACATATCCGAGAATGCATCCAAAACAATTTTATAATGGGGCATAAAACACTACAAGAAGCTGGCGATAGACACCACCAAAAAGACACCGGTTTTTATGATCAGATCGGGTGTCTTTTCCTTTTTAACACCGGTTTTGTAAGAAACCGGTGTCTTATTAGTGTTGTCGTTTGATAAACAACACCGGTTTTCTAGAACCGGTGTCTATTATAAAACAAATTCCCAAATAGACACCGGTTTTCGCATCGGATTTCGAAACCGGTGTCTATTTATATAAATTATTAGATTAGACACCGGAACTTTCAACACCGGTTATAGAACCGGTGTCTATAATATTTTTTAAACCACATTTTTTGACACCGGTTACAGAACCGGTGTCTTTATTTTTTAATTAGGGTTTAGACACCGATTCTATAACCGGTGTCTTTATATTGCCCCTAATTAATTAGCTAGGGTTTACTTTTTAGCATAAGATGAACAATAGTCTTTATTGGCCCAAACCATCTTTGCCCGTCGGCGTCCCCCGTCCCCCACACCCTCTCTAACATTGTTTTTGGGCTGAAAAGTGAGAAGAGAGAGTAAGATTCGACAGCCAAAACACCAATTCCTTGAGAGTGAGAGACAACGACCAAAGCATAAACTCCCACTGGCCGCCGTCGTTGCACCACCACCGTCTGGCATCACAACACCACCACCGTCTACCCGTCCCGTGAATACATCCACCAAATCATCATATTCTTCGTCGTAATACTCCGGTGCCATGAACTCCAGCGTGCCAGCCAAAACCCTAACCGGGCTCTGCTCCATTTTGGTCGCTAAATCGAAATCCCTAATTTTTATCTCGCCGTCTCCGTCATCAACCGCTCAATTTTTCTTCTAATTTCTCATAAACCTTCGGCGGTTCGGCCATATAACTAGGCACTAGGGTTTACCTTTCCCTTCATTTCAATAGATGAGCGAGAAAGGCTGAGAGGGAGGCGCCGCCGTGTACTCCATCCACCAACGAAATGGTATGTAAATTTTCTCAGCCATTGTAGTTTGATATTGCGTATTAAGGATGTTTGTGGATGCTTGTATCCGTTTGTTTCGAGAGGATTGGGCCTTTCGTTGATTTTCCTACTTGATCGTGTCTCCTACGGTAGTGAAAGTAGTCGCTCATTGTTGTTCGTGTGTTATTCGTTCAATTAGAGATTGCTTTTTGGGGATGTTTGGATATGTGTTTACGGATCGTCATCGTTGCGACTTGTTTATGATTCATAAATTTGTAGCAATTGGTTGTTTGGATATTCATTGATTTTATCTTTGTCTAAGCTTTGTTTCGCTTTTTACGGATCATTGAAATCTTGTAATAAAGAACGCAGAGGGTGGCCATATTCAGTTTATTTCAGATAAAGCGGGGCTCATGCTTGTGTATAGTGATAATTATGTCGGTGATTAGTGATTGGATACGAGTGATGAGTGAGGGAGTAATGCGGGGAATTTGATATGGGCTGCGAATTAGTGAGCCTGTTTCTTCTAAATTTGTAACATTTTCACTCTACTTATGGTTTAGAAAATTGTAATTGTCTATTTTCTAATGAGAATTTGTCTTTCTAATTATGTACTTTAGAGATATATCATGTTGTGTAAAATGCATTTGCTTTGTACACTTTCTCTATTTTTAAATGCTAATAAAGATGTAAAAATTTTCTAGTTCAAGGATGATGGTTCTTTCAGATTTCTTGTGTCTTGACACATTTTCTTCCGACCGCTTTACTTTTTTTGGCAAAGAGAGGTTTGAAGAAACATTTGAAGAGGCTCAATGCCCCAAAGCATTGGATCTTTGGACAAGCTTGTGGTGCTTTTGTAAGTATATTGTTATGATTTAATTTTTTTATATAAATTTATTAATTTTTTTTTTCGTTCGTGGTCACCCATTTTGCACGTGTCACGTGTCTTACATAAAATCTTTATTTAATGTTCGTAAATGTATATGTATGCAGGCCCTCAAACCATCTTTCGGACCCCACAAATCAGGGGGAGTGCTTGCCTTGATTCTTATTCTCGCGAAACAGGCTAAAATATGCTCTAACATACCGTGAAGTCATTGCCATCTTGATGCAACGCCACATCCTTGTTGATGGGAAGGTCGAGCAGATAAGACGTAACTTCCTTTGGTTTTATGGGTATGCACTCCTCATCATTTCTATGCACTCTGTAGATGAAGGAATTGTGTTGCATTTGATGCGGGAAAAGGTGTGCCTCTGAATCAATCAAATGACGCTCTTCTTGCACCATCAGATAGACAAAAATAAGCCTCGTAAAAACAAGTTTAAAAGAGTTTCACCTTTGAGTGCTTGTTTTTATCCGGATGCATTGCAAAGCAAGCTTATGGTATTGCTTCCTTATCCCATATATATCTGAATTTTCGTTAACTCTAAGCACAAGATACCAGTTGATAAATGGCGATTTGTTCGTATGTGGTTGGTGCAGATTTGAACAAGCAATTGCACGAGCCCATATCTCACAAATTTCGTAGCTAAATGGGATTTTTCTAGGTCATTTTCTCGATTTCGATAAGTTATTCTTAATTTGTTCATCATTCATTTTTATTTTTATTTTTCATGCATGTGAAATAGCTCATGAGCTTTTCGTTTGTTGAAATAAAGTTTTCTTATCATATATCAACATGTCTCGAATGTCGAGGCCAATGAAGCCGTTGTCACTTTGGATGGTGTTCTTTTGTTATTTAGTTATCGGAGGTACCTATGGGGCGTCTTGACTTTTTGTTTGTTGTTATAGAGCGCTTTATCTTTTCTAGATTGTTGCGTTGTTCATGTTACAAAATAAGTGAAGGCTTTCGTTTTTTTGTGGTTCTAGTGTCTTGACTTGAAGACGTTGTGTTAATGGTATAGATTAACCATGAAATTAATATTGATGAAATTAATTTATCCAAATTTTAGAGACCACAAGTTGTCACACTGCAGTATTTGACTTATTCAAACATTGAAATCTTACTATATTTGTTCTAGCAGATTTGCATTTGGAATATTAATGCTCTCTACGGTGCTATTTGTTCTTGTATTTTGGTAGTGTTTTGATCAACATCACTCTTCTTTGGTGTGCCATAATGGAATATGTCGAACTGCTTCACGCATGTGTGCGGTGGCAATGTTAACTTCTTGAATAGCCGGATGTTCCAACCGCCACTAGACATTTTCCGTATTGATCGCATGGATGTTAAGGAATTTTATTGGCTATTTAAACTTATAATGATTGTTTATTCATTACATTTACGGTACTTTTTCCAGGCGAAAAATGAGTGTCTAGAGATGATATTGGCCTCACAATGAGATTACATAGCAGGATTGGTTATTAGACATTGTTTTTAGTTATTTGATAGGCCAATACCAAAGTGAGTAACACAAAAACTTGGCATTCGAAAAATGTGCTTAAGTTTTCATATTTCTTAACATATTTATTTCTCATACAGTTTAGTTATCCAACACTTGTACAAATTCATCATGAATAAAAATGTGCTTCACAATTTAGTTAATTACGAAAGGTTGTTTCTGGTGTATTCAATCTTTTAGGGCTACAAACTAAATTTGAAGATGTTGCAATTGATGATATGGAGCATTTGGTGAAATAAAAGGAACCTAATCTAACGAAAGGTGTTGAGTTAAGAACAGGGATTTTTATGATTTGGATTTTAGATGGCTCATTTTTGTTCATGTTTATACTTTTGTTACGAGTTGTTTCTGTTTTTGGTTGAGTGACACTAAGTTGCAGATTGGTGTTGCCATGTATTGAAACAATATTTAATGGTTAATTTTGATAACCCTGAGAACTTATAAATTCTTTTTTTATGCAGAATGTACCCCTGTTTTGCTTGTTCCTTCTTGAGGGAGCGGAGCATCATTCGGAATGAGCCGATTATGGGGTTGATGTGTTCTCTGTTTCTTCTCTTAAAGCTAGTCTGTATGTAGTTTCTTGCGCTAAGCCTGGTGGCTTTCCTGACTCTAGCACAAATCGTGGAACATGAGGAGGTGGTAATCTATTTGCTCTATAGATTGAAATTCGTGACTTCAAATTCTTCAACACCCTTTGTTTTTGGGTAAGTTCTAGTGGGCCGATATTGGACTAGGTAGTTAAAAAGGCTGTTATTTTTTATTAGGCTATCACTTTTTTCTCATGCATTTTAGTTTTTATTATTGCGTTGGTAGCTGCTAAAATCTTTTTCTTATTGCGTTGGTCTAGTTTTTATTCTGTACATGTCCTTATTTTCTCTGGACCAATTTGACCAACCAAAGAGAATAATTGGTGGTAGGGAACAGATCTGTGGAAAGAGAGAATGTCTAATGGGGGTTGCCTGCTTTCAAAAGGCAGATTAGTTAGCTACGTAATAACTGGGTATTTGTTGCAGCCTAAGCATAATCTTTACTTAAGCTTTGTTTGGGTAAGAGCAGAATTGAAGTAAATGTTCACCTCGCCTAATTCTTGTTGGGGAAGCAATTCGCACATTCATTCTTGGACTGACAGAATATAAGTAGAGAATGAGAGAGAAAGTTTAGATGCTAGTTATACAGGGTAAGTCATAAATCATAATCATCATATGAAGGCGAATTATGGGAAGGGCACTTGTAGCAGAAATACTTGTGATTGACTGCTGATGTCCACTTCATGAGAAATGTTCATTTTTTATATTTGTGTTTTGTGTAGAAACAATAAATGCTACTTTCTTACTAATATTAATTTCTTTATTGTTTCTACCAGCTATGGTATGTGCTATCAAAGACACTAGCTGAAAGTGTTGCCTGGAAGTTTGCAAAAGAGAAAGGTATCGACTTGGTTTCCATAAACCCAACTTGTATAATTGGTCCACTATTGCAGCCAACACTCAACACAAGTACCGCCAATATCTTGAACTTGATTAATGGTAAGTTCTACCACTTAAAATGCTTATACTTAATGCCTTTCCTTGTGACAGGCACCTTTTCTATCCATCATTCATTTGTATAATATTTCATCCTTTTGATGCTAAAAACATGTAATTGAAATGTGCAGGTTCAGAAACATTCCCAAATGCCACATATGGATGGGTAGATGTGAAAGATGTTGCAAATGCACACATTTTGGCATTTGAGCTATGTTGATCATATGGATTTTGTTGCCTTTAGTTGAATTATATAGTCTTTTTATTGGTTGATGGAAATAATTAGATTATGAATTTATAGTTGTTTTATCGAAAGGAAACTTCGCTACTAGTACTTTTTGTTGGATTTTGGCTATTGGTGACTGTAGCATTAATGGATTGTGATGTTTAATTGGTAGTGAACTCATGATGGATTGATGGTTGCTAGAATTCGAGTTCATAATAAATTATTTATTTATATGGTTTTTTTGCAACTTTGGGTCGGTGTTCTTGTGTAAATTAACAACCCTTTTAGAAAGCGGATAATTTTTCTCAAAGAAACCGGTCTAAAACAGTGTCTTTCAAAGAAAAGGCACTGTTTTAAATCAGTGTCTTTCAAAGAAAAGACACGGTTTTAAATCGGTGTCAAAAAGTTCAGGCTTTTAACACCAGTGGCTTTAACAACGGTTATTTTACTAATAGACACCGGTTTAAAACCGCTGTCGTTGAAGGAAAAGACACGGTTTTAAACGGTGTCAAAAATTTCGGACTTTTAACACAGTGGCTTTAACACGGTTGTCTTTACTAATAGACACCGGTTTAAAACCGTGTCGTTGAAGGAAAAGACACGGTTCTAAACCGGTGTCAAAAAGTTCATACTTTTAACACCAGTGGCTTTAACACCGGTTGGTTTACTAATAGACACCGGTTTAAAACCGGTGTCTATCAGCTTTTTTGTAGTAGTGAAAAATAAGGGGCACTAGTTTGATTATGAGTACTATTAGACCTCCAAGATGTTTTGTAAGTGTTTCTCATCTATTCTTATTCAAACTCTTCACCAACAAAGCAATCTTACATGTTCCCCAAATTTTAAATCAAGAGATAACAACAAAGGTAAAATACAACATCTATGCATATTACCAACCAATTAGAACACCTAGTAATCCAATAAGAGTGAAACGCCTGAAAGAAATTCCACATTTAGTGGAAAAAAAATTGGTTGGCAAGTGTCCCTCAATAATGGAGTCATTCAAACTTCAATCGAGCTCAAATAATTTGATCAATCTAAATATTTTTTTTAACTTGGCGGATTTGGAAATAGTTTTGATACATCAAATGAGTAAATTATAGTCAAGTTTGATATAAAGTAACTGAAATCAAACAAACTCTTAATACTTACCCTGTACGTAATGAATAACTTGAGCTTTACTCCCTACACAATCACTCTTAATAATTACCTTAGAGTGATAAATAACTTGAGTTTACTCCCTACACAAGCAACTGTCATAAGCATGAAGGACTCGTTTGGGAAACTTGATTTATTAGGATAAATTATTAGTCCAAGTTTATTAATTATTTTGAATCTTTGACTATAGTCCATGATACTAATCTCAACCAATTGTTTTGTCTCAAGAGCGAAGGGGGCCAACCTTCCCCTTCCCCCTCCCCCCTACTTGATTTTATTAAGAAACTAAAATATAAAAAAATAAGTTGTAGTTTATATGACTTCTTTAAGTTTTTCATCCGACCCATCCCCACTCTTGTGTGTCGGTCCGCCCTACTTTCGTGGTCTAGTTATGCCATTGGGAGCAATTATATAACCCCACCCAGCTCCAACCCTCATGTGAACTGACATTTGACAAATTTGTTCCTCATTTATATGGGTGGCATTACGTTTTTATTTCTCATTTGGGGTAGTTTGGCCATTTCAAAAATTTATCCAATTTTATAATCAATGTCAAACAAAATATTGTTATCTCACTAAATTAATCACACATCACAATCATATTTTCCAAACATCTTATATGTCTCACTTATATTATTCAATCCTAATTTATCTTATTTTATCAATCCATTCAACAATCGCAAAACTTGAATTTGGATCAACAATCAACATCATAAAACCCCATGTCACCTATGATAAACTGTTTTATATATGCATTTAATGTATCCTGTCATCAGTTTTATTTAGTCCAATAGCCCGGTGGTATTTTTGTAAATATTAGGCCCACATACGGGTGAGATGAATATTAAAAACTAGTACTATTTTTTTTCTGGAAAAGGTATTGCACGTTGAGCTAAAAAAATATATGCTTTTAGGTAAAATTATTGCACATTTAAGTTAAAATTATTAGTAATTCATTTGAAAGGTATTAGTTTTTCCCCTAAAGTATTAGTTTTCTCTATGAAAAGTATTAGTTTTTTCTCTAAAAAGTATTAATCGTTCCCTGGAAAGTATTAATTTTTACTCTCTAAAGTATATGTTTTAAAAGTAGCAAAACTAATATTAATATTGACCCTTGAAAAGTATTTATTTTTCCCTTAGAAGTATTAGTAGCTCCTCCGAAAAGTATTAGTTTTTTTCTCAAGTGGAGCAAAAACCGCTTGGAATTGATACTATATTCTGTAAAGTAATGAAACAGATTCCTTTGAAGTCATCACCTTTTCTCTTATCCACAAATGGGTTGGATCCACATTTATCCTCCACCAGGCTGATATTAAAAAGTAAAATTTATTTCTGGCCAAAAACCAGGCCTAGTTCAAGTGCTGTCTTTTATCGTCACAACATCTTATGTTTGGAGTTGCTTAATGAAAATTGAAATCCGGAGAAGAATTAGTTGATGATAATGTCCATAAGCTCAAACCACTAAACGGACAATCAATGAAGAAAGTGGCTTGAGGATCACTTTTATATGAGGCCCTTGCACAAATTTAAAAATAAAAATAAAAAATCCATATGTTAGCAGACATATGTATTTGATTATCGGATGGAATGACATTGAGAATCTGAGGACAAATTTTAACGAAAAGAGATCGGAAATTTAGAGAAGAGGGCATGGGGAAGATGGGGTTTTTGCTGATAAGATTTGGAACGTGGAGGAGGCGGGGTTTTTTGCTGATAAAATTTGGAACTGTAGATTGAGAATAATTGAAGAGCAGAGACATAGGTCGGGTTGGAGCTCGACCTTATCTGGGTTTGGGGTTTGGTTGTTGGGGATCTGTCTTCCAATATTTTATCTCAACTTGTTATTTTCTTGCCTCACAGTTGGCTAAGAATTGATAAAATATTTATTCCAAGCTAGACAATTGTTTTTGTGGTTGATACGAAATTTCATGATTTGCAATATCATGGGCCCATACATTTTCTTGAGGTGGATAATAAGGAACACATATGTTCATTTTTTTACTTCCAAAAATCCCTGTAGCATCATCAGTTGACCACTTATATGCATACATTATAATGTCATACTGCAATGTGCCTTCAGTAAAAAAAAATAAACAAAATTTAGAAAAATAAAATAAAGAGAAAAAAAATACTCAAATTACAATTAAGGAATTAACCTTTATATAACACAAAATACATTTCCTGGCAATGGCGTCAAAAACTTGTTAGACGTAAAAGCATTCACCTAATCTATCGCAAGTACGGTTGCCAAGTTTAATATAGTTTAATGAGTAGGGTTGTCCTATCCACAAAGTGTGAGACCCCGAATTTTAACGTGAGATTCGGTGTTATGTAGTGATTATTTATTCGGCTATGTATCACAAACCTATTATTAATGAAACTCGACTCTATTTTTATTTATTTCTTCCAACGTCAATTACGCATTTCGTATTTTTAGAGCTTACAATTTTATATTCTTCCTCTAGTATTAATACTTGATCGAATGACTACTACTTTAGGAATATTAGACCTCCAACAATTTAGGAGTACATTCCAATCCTTATCCTAATATTTCATCTTATTCTATAATTCATCCCAACCAATTTCCCAATCAATTTTTTTTTATATTTTTAAAAAATTTCGAAAATTACCATAAATGGGGAGGTTGTTTCATATTCTTTTCAAGACCTACAATTATATATGTATATATATATATTTACATATATATATATTATTTTTTTTTAACTTTTGGTCACATGCTTAAAGGATGGACAAACTTTTCTTTCCACCAAATTCTAATAAATAAAAATAACAACACCATGATTATTATTCCCTCCAACTTTTGGCTCATTGTCTTAGGGGAATCAATCATTTTTGTTATTTTTTTTCTTTATCTACCAATATTATTCATTTCATAATTATCATAAAAACACAAGACTTGCTTCCATTTTCCTCTCTAAAGGATCAAATTCTTCAAGCATAAGGTAAGAATATCTTCATTTCTCCCAACTCTATTTTTCTTCTCCAATCCTCAACCTTATACCTTCACCATCTAATAATGTTGAATCCTTCTTGTTGAGGTACTCCTAGAGAAAATTCTTGAAGAATTAGAGACCTAGATTTGACTACAAGCTTGAAGAGAAAATTCAAGATTACATATTATTAAGGTGAGAAAATAAATTTTTGACTCAAGAATATAAATTTTTGGAGTTTAGGGGCTGACCTAAGTGGAGGTTAGAAGCTTGAAGGAAAATTTCCATTTTTGAGACTACTTGAAGATATTAAGGTGAGTAGTAACCATTTGGTACTAGTATATTTTCTTTAGACTTGAGACTTTAATTTTAACACCAAAATATGGTTTGGATACCATTTAGGGGCTGATCTTCAAGAGTTTGAGTCAAGAAGTTGATTCAAGGAAGAAGACCACATTTTAGATCAACCCGAGAAACTACTACGAGGTGGGTGGAAAAATCCTTTCAACTTCTAGGTGTTTTAAATTGAAAATATGCATGTAGTATTTTGTTATTGAGCACTTGAGATATATATTATGTATTGCATGCTATTTTCTTGTATCTAGTGGAAAAATTCTCAAGTGTTGCTCAAAAATGCGATTTATCGAAAAATAGGACATACATGTACACTTTATTGTTGTACTTGATGAATGCTTGCATGAAATGGATATGTATATTTATGACTCTTGTAATCTATATTTTGAATGATTTATAAACTGGAAAAGTCGAGCATAATTGATTAAATTTCGATTTTTGGACTTAAAATATAAAAATGGAAAGTTGGTGGACTTAATTGCAAGAAAATAAAACTTAAGGGACCCCTCTGTAATTTTCGATTTTTGGGACTGTACTCAGGTTCAAAAATTATGTTTTGACATTTTAATAAAGTTTTAAGAGTTTTTAGATAAATAAAATCAACCCTTAAAAGCCCAAGGACTAGATTGTAAAATTTGAGAAGTTTAAGGGCTAATTTGCAAATTTCGAAACTGTACCAGACCCTAATTTAAAACTTGAAATTTTAACTCTTAAGGGACTGGAAATAACATATTTTAAGTGAATTCCAAAAATCCAAGTGTTTAGAGCTTGGAAAGTAATTTTATAAAACTTAAGGGACCAAATTGTAAAAGATTTAACTTGAGGACCCAAATGAAATTTCCAGGACTTATGCAGCCCATGCACCTGGAAATACTAATTACCTATAACATAATTATATTTTGGACCCAAGGTTCAAATTTCATAACAATTGGACCCCTAAAAGCCTTAAAGGCAATTATTTCAAAATGGAACAAAAATGAGATTTTCAAAAGTTAAGGGACCTATACTTATGAAATTTTAAAAATGTTTTAGTTCCAATATCCCACTAACCTTAGTGACATTTTCCAACTGGAATCACATTAAAATCCCTTCCGGTTTGTGAGTTCTGATTATTTTAAACTTAGGGCCCGAAATGATAATTTTAACAAATTTGGGGCCAATGTGAGAATTTTATAAAAACTTGACCTCAAAACTTTAAAAACCTGAATCTCTGAACAATTTAGAGAATTTAGGAACTGACCTCATAATAGTTCAAGATCGGGACATTTATTTATTTAACTTTTAACCCCAAAAGTATTGGTTTTTACAAAGCGGGGCTAATTGTAAATTTTATTTTTATAAGGACCTAACTAAAATTATTTTCTTTTAAAGAAACCGCCCTGGACCCTCTTACTTTAATATTTAATTAAAATATTTTATTTTCTTAAAAATCCTTTGACTTATCGGATCGTCTTGACCGATTAAACCGATCGGGCGACTTCCTCGCCTCGCGATTTCGAATCTATAATCGGACCTATGTTCCTCCTAATCCTTAAGATATCGAAGACTACTTATCCTCCCGATAATTATCTTCATCCCAATAACTCCACCAACGCCAAAACTATTTTGTACAAAATTTGAGAACTTTTCATGAATCGCTTCCCGAATCAATAATACTGATCGCCTGGTTGACTACCGAACGTGTACTTAATTTCCTGCCGAGTCAACTTGGTGTGTCGAGCTCATAGTCGGAATGGATACGCGGGGATGGAACCGGGCAGCTCATTGCTATTCCACTCTCCGCCCCATCGCCCTAATCCCGCAATCGAGGGACGAAGTTTGTCCAAGGGAAGCGGGTCGTAGATCTTTGATTGAGGTATAATCATGATTATGATGAATCGAGCCTTGCTAGCCCAACGTGGATTTTGTCTTTGCCTACGGAGCGATAAGGTGACAGGTCTTTGACCATCATGAACGGGAGTTACAAGGAAGAACAAAGGAATCGGGCATTGTCCGATCCACACGATTCCGGAGTTGAACGGAACGGCGGGTGGGCGCTACATATCGAGACGCAACCACTAATTGTCTTGTATAGGATTGGCGCTACACATCATCGACGCAATCCCCATGTCTTGCTTGAACCATAATGCTTATGCGTGACTACGAATCTGTTTTCTTAAATGTATAAGTATATTACTTAATATATTTATCACGACGCTTGTGGACTATGTGTGAACACATCCATCATACCTCACGCGCGTTTTCATACAACCGTTTTCTCGCATTAACTATTTATATCGCCACACTTGCACACGATCACCCCATCCACCGAGATTTGTCTCATTCTCTCCTGTTTTCTAACCTTTAGATGAAGAGTTCGTTGAAGACATCGAACTCATCGCAGATTGAATCCCTATCGGTAAGAATGAGGAGCGACATTTCCTTTTACTTTTATTTATTGTTGGACTCCTTCATTTTATTTTGTTGACCTGTAAGTTAATTCGGATAATCTTTTGGGTTGTATTCGGATACCGCAGGACTTTAAGATGTAATTTGTACTCGTGTTTATTTTAATTCCGCCGCATTAGACTCTATTTTACTTGGAGTTTTGTATCTTTGGTTTAGATCCTGTTGATTTATTTTGTTTAAGTAATTGATCGTTGTCGCGTCACGTTTGGGGCGTGATGTTTTATGGTATCGAGCTCGGCTAGTAAGATGGAAACTTACACCAAGTCGACCCAGGATAGGACCCTGACCGTGTCATAAGTACCGTGACTCTGACTAATTAAGTTGTGAAATCGATTTCAAAAATGGCATAGAACCATATTATTGATGTTTAGGTTAAGCTAAAATTTATACTTGGAGAATCCATAGTCATACTTGATTTGACTTAGCTGGCTTTTGAATGACTTTTCTTAGTCATTCTTTCCTTGTTCTCCTTATCTTTCCTTACATCCGTCTAATCCGCCTCAGTTTTGTTTGACAGGATGGAGCCGGCACCTCCAACCTGGTGGGACGTAATAGAAGCTCGTTTTGAACGGGATCACTATAAGGCCTTAGAGCTTCATTGGCGCCAGGCATTCCTACGGGCCGACTCTGAGCTTACCAGGGAACGACAATGCACTCGTGAACTAGGACACCTCCTGACAAAGAGTCAAGAAGAGAAGAATAACCTTACTCTCCTCGTTAAGGACCGCGAGGACACCATCCGCGCTCGCGAGGACCAAATTCAGTTGATCCAGGAACGCCTGGATAATACTCGCGAGAAGATGGAACGTGCCAAGGAAGGTCGCACGAAGTGGAGAATGGAGGCGCACATGTCAAGAGACACCATAGGACGCCATGAGGAGACCATCAACAAACAAATGCAGGTGATCGAGGAACTCACGCATGCCTTAACCCATCGGGATGCGGCTCTGGAGGCTGCCTTAGCAGCTAATGCGCCACCGTTGCCACCGCCCGAGGCGGAACCAATGCCCGACCTCGAGGCCGATAATGAAGAGGATCCCGAGAAGGATCCTGAAGAAGACCCTGAAGAGGATCCCGATGAGGATCCAATGGAAGATGAAGAGCCCGAGGCGCTTGAAGCCGCCCTACTCGATGATGCTCCGGGACTAGAACAGTGGCTACATTTCGCCAACTGGCCTAATGCTGAGGTGCTACCTCAGCCCGATCAAGTTCGGTTACGGGACGAGGCCGCTAGTGATGATGACGGCGACCTCCTTTGAATAGATAGCTTTTGTGATAGATAGTATCGGCGCATATTACCTTCCCGATGTATTTTGCATTCCGTTGTACCTTGAATCTAGAATATCTTCGATTCTGTATTTAAGTTGTATGAACTCATTTGAATGTATTCAATTTTCACGTTAATGGATATATCTTTTCTACTTATTCTATGTCTTGTGTACTTATGTTGCTCTCCTTGCGGTATAACTTGTTTTACACGAATATTTATTGGAATCATTCATTTTTGTATTGTAGCTAAACTCCAGATTCATGGCCGAAAACGTGGACGCGGAGACCCCGCCGTATACCCCAAAGGAACAATGATGCGCAAAGGGATCGGGCACCTCCCCGAATTGCCACCACCTCCTCCGCCAATCGCAGGAGATAACCTAACCGCAATAGCCTTTGCAACAGATATTGGTTTTTATGAGGCAACAAGCGAGAGCCTCGTCGGCCTAACCATGAACCCGCCGAGAGACGAATGACCGCACCTGGAGCGGTTTCGATTCGACCCCGACTTTCTTAGGGGAACAGATGACATGAAAGCGAGAAGAATGGATCGAGAAAATAGAGAATATCTTCAATGCTCTCCAATACTCGGGGAAAAAAGGTTACGCTCGCCGTGTTCGACTAGAATCACCGCTCGAGATTGGTGGAGAGCAGTTGAGAGAAAGTGGGAACAAGATCAAATAGATAGGACATGGGAAAATTTCTGGTGAATTCAATGAGCAATACATACCCCAAGTCGTGAAGGAGGCACGGGATGAATTCCATAAGTTGAGACAGGGGAACATGTCTCGTGGCCCAATATGAGTCAATTTCCATCGGTTATCCAAATATGCCGGGAACAATCGCGACGGAAGAGGACAAATTGTATAAGTTCACACGGATGAAGTTGGAACTCGAGAAACAATTTTTGATTTGTTGAAATAACAACATACTCGGCCTTGCATAAAGGCTCCGCATTGAGTCGGGACTTAACCGCATTGGTCAAATTCAAATTGAATAGGCCATCAAACAATCTCAAAAGGACGGTGGGACAACCATCAAGGCCGCCTGTTAAAATTCAAAAGGGGCCATTGTTAAGACAGAAAAAGGGAAAGGACCAATACAGGTAAAACCGGGCCAAGTATGTACACATTGCCAAAAACCGGGACACACTGTCAATGATTGTTGGTGCAAACAGGGAAGATGTTTGCTATGTGGCAGTAATTAGCATAAATCAAGGATTGCCCAAGGTACGGGGATCGCACGAAATAAGTGTTGCCTACAAAGCCGGGTAATGGCTAGGGTAACCGGGCAAGGATGCCTGCTCGAGCATTTGCACTAGCCGGACATGAGGCTCCGGAGGCAACAGACGTGGTGGAAGGTATGCTTTAAAGATTAGCCATTACGCTAAAGTACTATTTGACCTGGATCAACGCATTCATTTGTCGCACTACGTTTGTACACAAATTGCATGCATGCATGGAACATATGCCTATTGGTTTAGAAGATCCACTCCTATGGGCGCAAGCCGAATAATAGATACTATCTATAATGCATGGGTTAAAATTGATGAGATAAATTTCCTGTGACTTGATCTTGCCGCTATATCCGAATACGACATTATATTGGGAATGAATCGGTTGTCCGCACACCATGCACAAATGGACGCCATCGCAAGTCCATTAAACTATGTGAACCCGATAAGCCCGAAGTGGAAATTTCGGGAAGAGCACGAAGTTAAGATTGCCCCAATCATTTCAAAGCAATGAAAGCGGGAAGCGATCACTAGAGGGCACAAGGGTACTTGGCGTTTGTAATTAACAAACCTAAGGTTGAGACACAAATTAATCAAGTACCTATAGTATCGGAATATACAGATGTATTTCCACAAGAACTCACCGATGTCCTCCGGATAGGAAGTTGAGTTCACCATCGGTATTACCAGAACCGCCCGATCGCTGTAATGCCGTATAGAATGGCTCGCTGAGTTGCAAGATTTGAAGACTCAATTACAAAAGCCGATGGATGTGGGATTTATCCGACCGAGCACGTCTCGTGGGGAGCACTGTGATCGTTTGTCAAAAAGAAAGATGGCACATTAAGACCGTATAGACTATCGCGGACTTAGGCGTGACCATCAAGAACAAATATCCCTCCCGAGGATAGACGAATCGTTTGATCAACTTCAAGGAGCGACGATGTAATGGAAGTTTGATTTACAATAAGGATATTATCGATTAAAGATCCATGAAGAGGCGTTTCCAAAAACAAAGATTTTAGACCGGATATGGACACTACGAGTTTGTAGTGATGCCTTTCGTCCGACAAACGCATCTGCCAGCCGGCGTTTATGGATCTAATGCATCGAGTCTTTCAACCTTATTTGGATCAATTCGTAGTGATATTCATTGATGACATACTCGTATACTCCAAGTCTAAAGAGGAGCATGAGCGTCATCCGAAAATTGTTTTAGACACTACGAGCACAAGTTGTATGCCAAATTCAGCAAGTGCTAATTTTGGCTTAGTGAAGTCGCATTCTTGGGACACATAGATCCTAAGATGGGATCGCCGTAGATCCTTCGAAAGTATAGACAAGTGGTTGAATGGAAACAACCCGAGTCTCAGAACGGAGATTAGAAGTTTCTTAGACTAGCTGGATATTATCGAAGATTTATCCAAGATTCCTCCAAGATAGTCGGACCACTCACTCGACTAACCTAGAAGCAAGTCAAGTTTGAGTGGAATGACAAGTGTGAGGCTAGTTTCCGGAGTCAAGAACGACTTACTACGCTCTCAGTCTTAGCCCTTCCAAAGGGAACAAAACTTTGTCGTCTACAGCCGACGCATCAAATGAAGGACTAGGAGCAAGACTCATGCAAGAAGGAAAGGTCATTGCTTACGCATCACGAAAACTCAAGCCGTATAAAGCCAATTACCCAACGCATGACTTGGAATTGGCAGCAATAGTGTTCGCGTTAAAGAAATGGAGGCACTACCTCTACGGAGCAACATTCACGGTTTACATAGATCATAAGAGCCTAAAGTATCTATTCTCTCAGAAGGAACTCAATTTAAGGCAACGGAGATGGATGGAGTTAATAGAAGATTATCACTTTGATATTCAATACCATCCCGGGAAAGCTAACGTAGTAGCTGACGCCTTAAGTAGAAAGGCGAGTTTAGCTAGACTAATGATTCGAGAGTGGAGATCATTAGAAGAATTGAGCACTTGGAATCCGACGAGAACCAGTACTCGAATTTCATGTGCTAATATTTTAGTTAAACCCGATCTACTGAACGAGATCAAAGTAACACAAGGGATTGACGTGCAACTTCAAAAACTAAAAGAGAAGATACTCAAAGGAGAGAGATCGAGTAATCCTCGATGCGGGAAGATGGGATCATCGATTTTGGAATAGAATTTGTGTACCGAGTGATGAGCAACTTTGGAACAGTAATCCTCTCGTAAGCACACCGTTCAAATACACTATACATCCGGGAGGAAACAAGATGTATAAGGACTTGAAAAAAGATTATTCTTGGTGGGCAAACATGAAGAACTGGTGCAGCGAGTTCGTTGCGAGATGCTTGACTTGTCAACGAGTAAAAGCTCGAACACCAACGACCATTTCGTTTATTACAACCGTTGAGAATTCTGAGTGGAAATGGGAACACATAACGATGGACTTCGTGATGGATCTACCAAGGACTAGACGAGGCGATGATGCTATATGGGTAGTCGAGACCGACTCACGAAATCGCACACTTCCTACCCATGAAGAAAACCGATAGCCTTGCGTAAACTTGCGCAGATTTATATCCGAGAGATCATTTGACCGCATGGAGTGCCGTCGACATAGTGTCGAGAAGAGACTCGAGATTTGTCTCCGTGATTCGGAAATGCTTACATGAGGAATTGGGTACTCGCTAAGTTTCCAAAGACAAAGAAGACATCCACAAACCGATGGCGCCTGAGCGAACAATTCAAACCCTGGAAGACATGCTGCGAGCATGCACGTTGACTTCCAAGGAAGTTGGGATTCGTATTACCATTGGCCGATTTCGCCTATAATAACAAAGCTATCGAGGCAACAATTGGGATGGCACCCTACGAAGCCTTGTACGGGCGAAAGTGTAGATCTCCACTACATGGGAGATTGATGACCAATGGACTCCAAAAGAGAAACGAAAGTCGCCCGATTCCAAAGGTCGACTTAGTTCAGAGGCCATGGAGAAGGTCAAGTTGATTAAGGAACGGATCCGCATGACTCGAGCCGCCAAAAGAGTTACGCAGACAAGAGGAGAAAGGACTTGGAATTTGAAGCCGAGATGAAGTATTCCTCAGACTGTCTCCACGGAAAGGATTGATCAATCCAAAGAAAGGAGGCAAGTTGAGTCCGAGATATGTTGGACCTTACAAGATTTTGCAGAGGATCGGGAAGTTAGCCTACCGACTTGAGTTACCGGCACAGTACGCGGGAATGCACGATGTATTCCATGTATCGAGATTGAAAAGGTATCAACCAGATCCTGAGCACATCATCACTCGTGATGCTCCTCCTCTAATGGAAAATTTATCTTACACCGAGAAACCAATCGAATCATTGACCAAAGCAGTACGTCATTGCGTAACAGAAGAGACTCAATGGTTAAAGTTGTATGGCGGAATCACAACCGAGACGAAGACGCAACGTGGGAGATGGAAGAAGACATGAGGAATCAATATCCAGAATTGTTCTAAAGAGAATTTGGGGACCAAATTCTTTTAAGGAGGGGTGAATGTGAGACCCCGAATTGTAACGTGAGATTCGGTGTTATGTAGTGATTATTTATTCGGCTATGTATCACAAACCTATTATTAATGAAACTCGACTCTATTTTTATTTATTTCTTCCAACGTCAATTACGCATTTCGTAATTTAGAGCTTCGCAATTTCATATTCTTCCTCTAGTATTAATACTTGATCGAATGACTACTACTTTAGGAATAATAGACCTCCAACAATTTAGGAGTACATTCCAATCCTTATCCTAATATTTCATCTTATTCTATAATTCATCCCAACCAATTTCCCAATCAATTTTTTTTAAAAAAAATATATATATATATTTTTTTTATATTTTTAAAAAATTTCGAAAATTACCATAAATGGGGAGGTTGTTACATATTCTTTTCAAGACCTACAATTATATATGTATATATATATTTACATATATATATTATTTTTTTTTCAACTTTTGGTCACATGCTTAAAGGATGGACAAACTTTTCTTTCCACCAAATTCTAATAAATAAAAATAACAACACCATGATTATTATTCCCTCCAACTTTTGGCTCCTTGTCTTAGGGGAATCAATCATTTTTGTTATTTTTTTTCTTTATCTACCAATATTATTCATTTCATAATTATCATAAAAACACAAGACTTGCTTCCATTTTCCTCTCTAAAGGATCAAATTCTTCAAGCATAAGGTAAGAATATCTTCATTTCTCCCAACTCTATTTTTCTTCTCCAATCCTCAACCTTATACCTTCACCATCTAATAATGTTGAATCCTTCTTGTTGAGGTTGTAGGTCCCAAGGGGTGTAAGTGTAAGGTTTAGAAGGGGGGTTTGAATAAACCTTACCAAATTTTGATTTAGTCCTTTTAAATATTCGAGTTGATACTACACATTTGTGTCCTTGGTGGATGTACCAATTTAGTTAATCGTGAGTTAGTCTCTTAATGACTCACCGAGTATTCGAATAACTCACCGGTTGTTAAGTCTAAATTAACTCAACTCGTGGTTTGTTTTTTGAAGACTTAACACCCTTAAGTTTGGTTAAGTAGAGATTTAGAGCTTGATTTAGTACTTAGAGATTATCTAATGGATAGCAAATATGTCACAGTAAATAAACAGATATGATGCAAGAATTAAAGTGCTGAAATGTAAATGACACAATAAGATTTTTATAGAGGTTCAAGATGGGGTAATTCTTCTACTCCTCTCTTCTCCAACCCCGGAGGAATCCACTAGGTATTGATCAAGATACAAAGTGGTAACACCAGATACAAGTCTTGATCACACAAACCTGACTTGATCCTTTGGGACTCATTCTCGAGACGCCTTGATCACTCACCGGGCTTCTCTTACGACTCGCCTTCTTCACAGGGGGGTTGCCTTGCTACTACACAACTCACTTGCTCAAGCTCTTTGGATTTGATCACGAAGCCCTCCAAAAGCTCAAGACTTGGTTCGACTTGAACCTTCCTACAATCCTTCGAGGAATGTAGACTTTGTTTTTTCAAGTATTTTCCTCTTCAACCGATTGAAGTTATCTTTCCTTCACAGTGAGTGTTGGATTGATGTTCTTCGTAGTGTAGGCTTGAGGATTGAGAATATTTCGGGTTTACGTTCTAATAATTGCTTGAACGTTTGTGGTTCGGTCTACTTCTCTCGAGTCATTCCTCGGCCTTTTATAGTGATCTTTCAAAAATCACCGCCCGTTGAAGAGATAGGCTTATTTTTGAAAGTCACTTGCGAGCCGTTGGCTTGTCTTGTTGCGAGTCCTTGGAATTGCCATTTCCTCGTATGAATTGTTCTTCACCTTTTCGAGTTCGACACGGTGTAGTGCTTCCCATTGGTTTATTCCTTTTGCACGCTTCGGGGACCGAGCACTTCGAGAAAGGTAGTATGGAGATATTACTTGTTTAGGCAATTCTCTTGATTTTGTGCAACGGATCCTTTTCGATTATCTCGACTTGATCGCATTTCCTTGCTTTCCCCAGGTGACTTAGAGTCGCTTTCAATCATGGATGACTCTTTCGGTCACTTCAACTTGAGACTTGGCTTTTCTTGAGTTGACTTGATCGATACTCCACTCACCGCATCTCATTTTGCTCATTCAATAGAGTTCCGTCTACTCTTCTTTGCCATACTCGGTTGTCTCGCAATGAGTCTTCCTTCTAGTCTCCAAATTGTCTTCTTGCATGTTTGGGCTTAGGCGACTTAACTCATTTTGACCAGCCCTATTTATTACAATGCGTTTACAACAAAAATGGGGTGCCAACTTCCTATTTTAAGTTTTACATGGCATTCATCAAAATCTAAACAATAAATTTCCTAACAATTTCCCCTTTTTGATGATGCCAAAACTTAAACCATTTAAAAATGCAAATAGCAAAGATACATACATATAGTGTATTCACATAGAATGTATGCGTAGAATCAATCCTTTTATTGATCATAACATTCTTGTTCTTTTACACAATCACATAAGGTGTATCGAGCAAACATTTGTCTACACAAAAAAATGAAGAATTTATAGCTTTATTTCGTAAGACTTACATAGTATGTATTTACATAATAAAATACATGAAGGGGTGGACAAAGAACACTTCATCTCCTTTTATCTCCTTCTTTTCATCTTGTTCAAGATCTTCTCGCTTCTTCTTCTCTTTTTCTCATCGTCAGCTCCCTTCTTCTTCTTTTCATATGCCTTCCTGGCAGCTTCATCTCTTCTTAATCTTTCTTGTCTTTCCTCCCATAGCTGAGTTTGTCTCTTGTTTTCTTCTTCTATTCTTTTTGCATACTCAACATTACTTTTAGCCACTTGCAAATTTGCTATTTGGTCAAGACAAAATTCCAAGAGATCCCTCCTTTCTTGCCTGGATCTACGTATTCAATGTTTTTGGGCGAGAGGCCTAGGTCTCGAAACCTCTTCATCCACCACCGCTTCTTCCTCTACCTACGGGCGTGTATTGTACTCGGGGTCTTCTTCTTTCCAAATGGAGTGACCAGCAGAGTGATCGCTGGTAGTCCGTCTGTCCTGCCTTCTTCACATAACGTGAGACCATTTTTCCCAAGACAAGTCCCAAGCTTGAGCCATAGACATATTTGCAAAGTATCCTCTGGGATGCGAGCGTTTTAAATTCATCAATCGATCGTGGCTCGTCCCGACATCCGAGATGGCATAAGTGTCCATCTCTTTGGAATGCCTCCATGTTGTTTCAAGATGTTCATAACTCGGGCATCCATTCTTCCTTCCACTTCCTCCATCCCCGCTTCAATTGTCTTTCTCTTTTCACCATAGAGATATGAGTGTTGGAGTGGCAGAGTCACTGGAGTTTGTCTGCGATAATATCACCCGTGACAATACCTTGTTGGGGGTTTGTGCGATCATCAAGGTCACATCTTTCGATCCTTCCCCCTCAACGGACTTTCCTTTCTTTTGTTTCAACACTTCCTCGCTTGTCTTTCCCTTCGCACCGTGATCCTCTTTTTCAGCCTTTCGGATCTCTTCGTGCTTTTAAGGTATTCCTCTTCCCCTTTTTGGCATCATCAAAGGAAAGAGGAACGCCTAGAAACATAATGGCAAGCAGAAGTCGAGCTCATGATAGTCGAAGTTTCTCTCCTCGAGTCTGCTGCGGAGTATGCGGCACGAAATTCAGAGCGAGTAGCGTTGGACTCTGCTTGAAATTAGCTTCATTTCAGCCATGAGAAGGCTGAATTTTTTTGTCCATATTTGCTTCCAGGATCTTTGGAGATCACTCTTATTTTGCTCACGCAGCAGCCTTTATCTCGGCAAAGGTGAGCTTCATGCATGTGCTCAATGTGTTCTCTCAATTTCGTTTTTGCATCAAAGCATTCTCGGCTCTCCATACCAGCACTTGTTGAACAATGTCCTGAAGTATCTAGCTTGTTCCACACGCATTGTTTGCTGCTGTTGCCACCATTCCCTGATCCTGACTGTTATGCCTCTCAAGTCAGCAGTAAGATTGGCATCTCTGTTGTCCAGTCGCATGTCCATAGAGGCCTGGTGCCTCTCCATCCGTTCAATCTCAGCAAATAATGCTTTGAACACCTCCCGAACTTCAGCTGTTTCTTCTGATGCAGCTGATGGCCACGCAGCGTCAAAGTCATAGTCAGCTGGAACGATGGTACCTGACGAGATGACAGGAGCTGGTCTGTGGAAGCGTGCGAGCTCGTTCTCTGACTCTTCAGGGAGGTCGGGTACCTCCAGAGAGAAAGGAAAAGATTCTATAAAGGAATCATCACGGCCAACTGGTATTTGTTCAATGATGAGAGGTGCGCGTGAAGTTCCTTTTGAGTTGAACTCCGCGCAGCTTGGGAGCTCGCCAGTGGACTCTGTTTCACTGGGGTCTGTTGTGAAGTGGACCCAGCTTGTTGAGCCTCATCTCTCAACAACTTCGTTGGTCTCAAATGGTTTCTCCAATTGAGTGGATGGTCCTCGGCCTTATCGAAGCGTCATCGGACGATGATGAGATTTCCATTGGTGGCCCATCATCAACATTGAAAGTTTGACGAGTAGTCTTGAGATCGATTTGCTCGTGGCCGGGAACATCCGTAGCCGAGTCTTTTGGAGTTGTCACGGGGGATGACTCGGCTTCTTCGTCACCTTCGATCCCGCAGAAAGGTTACATCAGGATTATCCTGGGAATCATGAAGCGCTTTATCTCCTTTTCGATGGGTCAATGATAGTAGGAGGGATGTTCTCTCTTGACTTCTTTACCCCGGAAGTCTCAACCTCCCGTGGGCCTTCATTACCTCCAGCAGCCTCGATCGCAATGAGGCTTGGATGTCCTTTCGACGGTGTCACTGTCTTAGGGTCTTCAGTAGTGGCATCCATTGGAGTCTCAACCCCATGGATTGCACTTTCATCGCCCCAGTGTTAACTCCCGGGTTGTTCCTTCATGTGCCTCGACTCGCATCAGCAGTGTCATAAGCCAGAGCAGTTGGCACCTCACCGAGACAGTCTCAATCGCCTCGAGCTTCGTTGATGGCAACTTGTCGCTCGTTTGGTGTTTGTACTTTCTCCACTTCGCCTCCCGGATCCGTTGTGGAGTCATCCGGCAGAGATTCTCCGACCTTGCCGCCGTGGAGAGGAGTTTCCTCACCGGGCGCACCACCGAGTGACTTGGAATGGGGTTACTCGTCTCCAAACTCCCGGCTATTTTTACCGAGTGTTCAGCCGTTGGGGCGGGTGGTAAGACACCTTCGTTAGGGGTTGGCTCAACGGGGTCCCCACTAACCCGATTTCATCGCCAGCTTCCTTAATTCCTTCTTCCGAGTGAGTCGGGAAGTGGTGGCAGAACAACAATGGCGATTTGTCGAACCACTCCCATTGGATCAATTTCACCGTGTTGGGAGGACTCTCCTGGTCCCTCCATCATGCTCTTCTCATGAAGAATTCTCGATTCATGCATTGCTTGCTACATTTGCAACTCTTTTGTGCAAAGAAAGCAGTTCCGGGTTCCAGATCCTCATCACTCGATAGAATATCGAAGTGAGAATGTGTATGTTCTGTGGTTCCAGTGAGAGGGGCGATCTGGCCTTTCTCTTGCCTCGCCTTCTTCCGCGATCGCTCCTTCTCCTTATCCTTGAAGATCTACAGATATCCGTGCAGCTTGTCTTCATCCGATCTGATCACAGAGGTCACCCAAGGAAATTCAACAGATTTCCTCTTCTTCTTCTATAAACTCAAGGCCGTTGGAACTGTTCCGTGGATCGACTCAATTTCCATTTCCTCCACTCGCAGACGATTTTGGATATCCGGGTAAAGTGGGGATAGGATCATCACATCACTATCAGCTCTATCACCGCCAGGTCTCACTGCGCGGACTACAAGCTATTTCTTTGATTTGCCTCTGTTGATCGCCTTCAGCAGACTTAGTTGTTTCATCTATAGTATCCGGAGACTCTACTTCTCCAGCAGTCTCCAAGATCTGCTCCAATTTGAGTGGTCGACTCAAAGCCCGGTTTCTCAAGCTCGGAGTGCTTGATGATTCTTCTTCGTCTCCTAGTTTGTACCAGAGGGATTTCGGTTCGAGACGGTTTTTCTCGAGTCTTGGGCGGCGGGGCCGTCTTTGGTGTCTTCTTCTAAAGAGCTGGCCGTCTTGGCTTATCGATCTCCTCTTTTGACGATCCGAGAATGTAGTTGAGAGTCCTTCTCGCCCGCTGCTTCGGGGGAGAGACACGGCCGCGAGGGCAGTGACTCACGCGGGGCAGGAGCAGTTTGACTTTCTTTGCCGCAGAGCAGCATAGATCTTCTTAGCAGTGCGCAGGAGAAGCTTTCTTCTTTGGTGGAGAGGAAACAGTTGTATCTTCAGTGGTCACCGATTCCCCTCACTCGTGTCGCCTCTCTTGGCGTAGGCTCTCTTTGTGCGCTGAGAGGTTTGATCTCGAACATCTCTTGTTTACATGGAACGCCTTTCCATGTCTAAGAGAACTCCTTTCACCTCCATCACCGGCCAATCACAGGCCATATCCTAGGGATCCTCCAAATGTGCCATCTTCCTTGAAGGATTTGTTCCTAGATTCTCGCATAGTCTGCTGTGAGACAAAACTCACCAGCTTTATTTTCCTTTCTTCAATGATCGCAGCCATTACGATCAACTTTGCTTTTGTGATTGGTCAAAGTCGCCAAATTTGATGCCAATACATTTGGCAACTATGTCCAACAGACTTGTGATAATCCTCCTTCAGACCTCTTATTTGTTGTGTAAACTATTTTATTAGCATAGTCGGGCTTGGCTATTTCCTTCCAAGCAAAGCAGCCCATGTTTACATCGGCCTTCGTTGATTTCTCGATGCTCCTTCCGTCGGTAGTGAGCAGTGTTCACCAAATCCTTGGCAAAGATGGTGAGCTTCTTTCCGTGGAAAGATGACTTTATCCCTTCATCGTGAATCTCAAAGCATTTACGAGAATCGCGCGACCTCCTCCACATAGGTCATCGGATATTCCAAAACGTAAAACGATTTCATTGAGACGTTTCCAATTTCTCAGCAATTTTCATCACTAGGGTGTCGTCGGACCCCTGTTTCACCATGCCGTCGAAATCCACAGTAGACCCGGTGTGGATTTGCTTTCCTAACTTGACAAAATCATAGGTTGATGCCATCCTTCAGATTTTGGTAAGAAAACTTAGAGATTGATTTGAAGATAGATAGGGTTTTGAGAAAATTTTTGCCTTTGCTTCTGAGAGAGAGAAATGAACAGTTTTGGTAGTGTGTGAGAGAAATGGACGAAAATGGTTTAAGTATGGTTTATGAAAGGACGTGCGGGTGGTTTTTGAAATGGGATCGAAATCAACGGCTTAGATTTGGCACGCCGATTGAGCATTTAATGTCTCGTATTTAATGCGGCAGCATTTATATCCAATCATAAGCTTAGTGTGCAGCTTTTGCCTGTACACACATCATAATTATGCCGACGCTCATTCTTAAAAACATTCCCGCTTAGTAAAACGACGCGTTTTTGTCACTTTGCTCATAAATGATTCACTTTTGCCCTCACCTGGTTTAGCTCTTCTTTTCACATTCCTCTTTGTGACTCAAATTGTCACCGACTTGGTATAGTTGTCTTTTCCGATATGGTCGATTTACTTAGGCGATTTGTGAGTTCAGCTCTTTTTTCCTTTTTGTGTTCCATTTCTTTTCTTTGATTCTTTCCGAGTGTCACTCACTCAATTAACCCTAACTCATGCTTGAGTTCTACAAATCTTGACTCACATAATGGTTTTGTGAAGATGTCACCAATTGTTTATCGCTTGAGATATATTCCAAGATGATGTCCTTCTTTTCAACATGATCTCTTATGAAGTGATATTTGACATCAATATGCTTTGTTCTTGAGTGCAACACAGGATTTTGAGTAATGGCAATTGCACTTGTGTTATCACACATGATTGGAATTTCTTTTCCTCAACTTCATAGTCTCTCACCTTTGTCTCATCCATAGGACTTGGGCACAGTTTGCCCGCAGCTATGTATTCTCGCCTCACCGTAGAGGTGGCTATTGAATTTTGCTTTTTGCTAAACCAGAAATCAGCCTATTTCTAGCATTTGACATGTGCCTCGAGGTGCTTTTCTGTCCACTCGCATCAAAGATAGTCGAGTCTCAATAGCCAATTAGTTTGAATCTACCTTCCTTTGATACCATAAGCCAACTTCTTGGCTTCCTTTCAAGTATCTCAGATTCTTTTTAGTCTTTGTCATATGACTCTCTTTTGGAGCAGATTGAAATCTCGCACATACACCTACGGCAAAGGTGATGTCCGCCCGCTTGCCGTGAGATAGAGCAATGATCCAATAAGTGCTCAGATCTTGTTTGATCTACAGCTTGCCATCCGCATCCATGTCCATTTTGATCGATGTATTCATTGGTATTTTTACGTAAGACTTATCCTCCATACCAAATTTCTTCATTAAATCTCTCCGGTGTATTTTGTTTGACTTATGAAGGTTCCATCCTTCGCTTGTTTCACTTGGAGTCCAAGGAAGAATGTTAGCTCTCCCATCATGCTCATTTCAAATTTACTTTGCATGAGGTTTGAAAATTTTTCACACGCCTTCTTTGTTTGTGGATCCAAAAATGATGTCATCCACATATATTTGAACAAGCAAAGATACTCTTTTTGTCTTGAATTTCGAAAAGTGTTCTATCTACTTTTCCTTTTGTGAATCCATTTTCGATTAGGAATTGTGACAAAGTATCATACCATGCTCGGGGTGCCTTTTCAATCCATACAAAGCTTGAGTTTGTATACCTTATCTCCAAGAGTCTTCTCGCTCAAATCCCGGAGGTTGTTCAACATACACTTCTTCTTCCAATAAACCATTTAGGAATGCACTTTTACATCCATCCGATATACAATAAAATTCTTGTGAGCAAGATAGGCAAGAAACATCCTTATAGCTTCCAATCTTGCTACAGAGCAAATGTTTCATCAAAATCTATTCCTTCTTATTGGCAATATCCTTTGGCTACTAGTCTTGCTTTGTTTCTTACCACGTAACCTTCCTCGTTCATCTTGTTTCAACACCCATTTAGTACCAATAACATTTTGATGTGTGGGTCTTTGAACTAATTCCCATACTTTATTTCTTTCAAACCGATTCACTCTTCTTGCATAGCTTGAATCCAATGTGTGTCATCCAATGCTTGTAACACATCTTTGGGCTCTATTTGCGAGATGAAGCATGTGAACATAGCTTCTTGTTGAGTTCGATCTCGTTTTGACACCTTCTCTTATATCTCCAATGACAAGTTCGTGGATGGTCTTTCACCATCTTACATCAAAGTTGAAGTAAGTTAGCCAAGGTTCGCTTGTCTCAGCGATGTGTTGCTTTGATCGCCTCTCTCGCACTCACTTAGCCGCAAATTTTCCAAAGATTTTATGAGACTCACCTATCTCATCTTCATCCGAGTTAATAGTTCCACTTTCCGCCTTCATCATAGGGACTCTTCGTATGGTTGGATGATTCACTTATCACCGACTTTTCAATGTCTTCTCTATTTACATTTCGCTCATCGAATACCACATGAATGGATTCTTCTCGCAACCATAGTCCTTTTGTTGAGTACTCTGAGGCTTTGTTTTTTTGAGTATCCAAGAAGATACCTTCATCGCCTTTAGCATCAAGGCCTTTAGATTGTCTTTGCCATTGTTGTGGATGAAGCATTTACATCCAAATATTCTAAAATATGCAACATTTGGTTTTCTTCCACCCAAATCTCATAGGGAGTCTTTGTCACCGGTCTGCTTATCATACATCGTCTTGAGTGTAGCAAGTCGTGTTTATCGCTTCACCCAAAATCTTTTTGTAACCCCTTGCCTAACATGGTCCTTGCCGCTTTTTCGAGTTCGTTTCCTTCTTTCTCGCAACTCCATTCTCATTTGTGGAGTCCTTGCCGATAGTTCATGACCAATACCATTTTCAATACAATATTGAGTTATTATTCCGTTGACAAACTCGGTTCCTCGATCTTATTTTGATAATGGTTTGGCTCTTCTCATTTTGAATCCTCTTCATCACCGTGGTAGTTTTCAGAGTTTCTTTCTTCTTACACATGAATATTGTCCATGTATATCTTGAGTAGTCATCTACTACCACCAAGGTGTATTTCTTTCCACTTATCTTTGGCCGGGTTCCACTGGTCCAAATAGATCCATATGTAGCAGATGCAATATTCTTGTTGAAAATGGACATGTCTTTTCTTTGAATGAAGATTTGATTTGTTTTCCTTTCGACATGCATCACATATACTCTCCTTCTTGTATATCGAGTCCGGGAAGTCCTTCCACAAGATTACTTCTTGCAAGCTTGTTGATCGTTTTGAAATTCAGTGACTCGGCTTTTTGTGCCACGACCAACTTGATTCACCAGGTTTTGCTAATCGACAGTGCTATGTGTAGCGGTTGACCAATCTACTACATACATGTTCTTTTATCCGCATCCTTGCAACACAACTTCATTCGATTCAAGATCCTTGATTTGGCATATGCCCATGTTGAATCCAACATTATAGCCCTTGTCACGTAGTTGGCTAATGCTTAGTAAGTTGAAGTCGAGTCCTTCGACATATGCAACATCCGTGATTTCTAACCGTTCCTCTTGATGGATCCAATGCCTCTTACTTCACCTGGAGCTTCATTTCCTCGAAATATGACTTTTGCTCCTTTAACTTCCTTGAATTTTAACATATTTTTCTTATTTCTGTCATATGTCCTGGAATGTACCCACTATCCATATACCAGGTTCCTTGGCACTCACTGCTCCTTGAACCCGCAATCAAGGAAATTAAGTTTTAGGTACCCATATTTGTCTAGTCCCGAGGGGTTAGAATTGTAAGATGATCCAACCAACTTATAGCCAAATGATTTGACTCTAAGGGGTTGTCATCTATCGTGCCATAATCATAATTAATCTTGGCAAATTGCTTGGGGATTCTAGGTTCATACAAATTGTCTCTTTTGTCTGTATGCATGTGTATAAGTTTTAGCAATCGCCTTCTTTGGGTAATTGTGGTGTCTCTGAGTGTAGTGCCTAGGTGCATATGTGTGCTAATGAAAGTTCTTATACTTTTGGAATGGCCTTTGCCATTTGGGCTTATATTCCATAAGTCATGCCGATAGTTCACATCATTCCAATCACTTGGCTTGGATATTTTCTACCATTCCCATCATATGTATTTCTTTTATAGATTTTTTTCGGGGTTTTTGGTAGCTCGCTTTTTCTTTACGAATATTTTCTGTTTGGAGTTTGTTGAGGAACTCGGCCGAATCTCTTCTCACCTGTCCTTTCAAATAAGCACTTAATCGGGTCGTTTTCCTTTTCCTTTATAACCAAGGCCGTTTGCTTGTAATTGTGCTTTGGAGTGAATGTGTGTGCAACATTTAGAGTTTTGGATTTTTAGACTCTTCATTGCTTGAAGATCCTTTTTCCAAAATTACTCTCGAAGTTTGACATATCACAGAGGAGTTAAATCCTAAGCATGTCTTGTCTCCACATTCTCTTTGACTCATAATAAGATCATCTAATGATTTAGATGCCTTAGTGAATGAGGCAATAACATTTTTGAGGTCATTCTCCTCTTTTCTATGGCAAAGCAATTTCTCGCTATTAGCTTGGCTTTTTCAAACCTTTAAACTTTCATTCTCATCGCCTATTTGACTTAGAGTACTCACCTCCTTAGTCATTTTGTGAGTTTTGCTCTTGAGCAGCTGTTTTCCTCATTTAGTAGTGTGTGTGAGGATTTAATGTGTTCAAAATCTTTCATCATTTTGCCTAATGAGTCATAAAGATCAGTGGGTGATGAAGTGTGTGTGTCACAGTCACTATCACTAGAATCCGAGTTTGATGAGTTAGAGTGTACCTCATCTTCTTGGTCAGTTGATCTTGTTCCTTAGCCATCAAACGATCAAGGCTTCTTCTTCAGAGTCACTTGAGTAGTCGGCTTCACCGCTCTCAATCAAATTTTTCTCTTGACTTGGCTGTCTCTCGGTTTCTGCTGACCATCATTGCTTTTTCTTTTCTTGTCTTCTTTCTCTCAAGACCTTTCTTTCTTCTTCATTCCTCGTATTTGTTGACTACATGGATATGGGCAAATAATGGCATAGTGACTGGTTATCTACAGTTCAAAGATAGATATTCAAATTTTTTTGATCAGCTCTTTCCATTCTTGGATTGCCACCCTTTGATATTCAGCTTTTTGATGATATGTTCTCTTGGTTGGCCTATCTTTCCTTGATTTGGAGGAGCCGAGTGTCTTCTCCGGGAAGATTCGCCCTTTCCTCTCTTGTAGTTCTTATTGAAGAACTTGTTGAACCTTTTAACCATCAGGGCTATTTTTCCGGATCAATGACTTCTTTGACCACCTCTCTTCCCATCTTTAACAATTAGAGCATTGTTTTGGGTACAGCTTGTCTCTTCCTGGTCTTTTCTTCTCACTCAAACTCGTAGGCTTTGACGTCCGAGAATAATTCATGGTTGGATGTCTTTGATAGGTCCATGGAATGTCTTAGTGCCATGACTTTCATTTCCCATTCACTGGAAGACTTTTTAGATCTTCATACACATTTCCTTCGTGTATATTCCTTTCCAAGTGAGATAGCTCGTTGGTGATTTCGTGAACCGAGCATCCGGTTGATCCAGGTTTTTCCCGAGATCATTTTGAAGTTCTCAAATTTCTGTACCCACCGATAATTTGTTTTCTTTGATTTGCTTCCGAGCCTTCACAAATCAATGTTAGCTTGTCCTGCATTTCTTTAGTCGATTTTGCATGATTTGACTTTATTGAACATGGCTTTGTCCAAGGTTTTGTAAAGGATGTCCTTGGCTACATTGTCCGTGTTGTATCTTTTTCATGTCATCATTTGTCCATTCAGCTTCTTGGTTTTTCAACCATGGTCGGTCCGGGAGCAACATCCTCCTCTCCTTCACCGCACTTCTTCTTACAGATTGTGTTCACCTTTAAGATTTGCAGTGGCCCATCTTCTATCACTATCCACATCTCATCATGTAATGCCGATAGATGAGCCTCGCATACGAATTTTCCAATCATCAAATTCTTCAATTGTGAACATAGGGATGCGTGTCAAATTTGCTTCCATGATAATAAATTTTAATGATAAAAAGAGTTTTGAAAGTTTAAGTACTAAAGCAGACTTTGAAAAGTTTGGAGATCTAGTTCAAGAACAGTCTGGATGGAAGGCTCAATGAACCAACCGCCCGATACCACTTGTAGTCCCAAGGGGGTGTAAGTGTAAGGTTTAGAAGGGGGGTTGAATAAACCTTACCAAATTTTTATTTAGTCCTTTTAAATATTCGTAGTTGATACTACACAACCGTGTCCTTGGTGGACAGCCAATTTAGTTAATCGCTGAGTTAGTCTCTCAAATGACTCAATCGAGTTTATTCTTTGAATAACTCGCTTGTTAAGTCTAAATTAACTCAATCGTGGTTTGTTTTTCGGAAGACTTAACACCCTTAAGTTTGGTTAAGTAGAGATTTAGAGCTTGATTTAGTACTTAGAGATTATCTAATGGATAGCAAATATGTCAAAGATAAATAAACATATATGATGCAAGAATTAAAGTGTTGAAATGTAAATGACACAATAAGATTTTTATAGAGGTTCAAGATGGTGTAATTCTTCTACTCCTCTCTTCTCCAACTCCCGGAGGAATCCACTAGGTATTGATCAAGATACAAAGTAGCAGTCCGTATACAAGTCTTGATCACACAAATGACTTGATCCTTTGGGACTCTGGGCCTGAGACGCCTTGATCACTCACTGCTTCTCTTACGACTCGCCTTCTTCACACAGGCGCCGCTTGCTTACTACTACAGCTCTCACTTGCTCAAGCTCTTTGGATTTGATCACGAAGCCCTCCAAAAGCTCAAGACTTGGTTCGACCTTGAACCTTCCTACAATCCTTCGAGGAATGTAGACCCCTTTGTTTTTTCAAGATTTTCCTCTTCAACTCGATTGAAGTTATCTTTCCTTCACAGTGAGTGTTGGATTGATGTTCTTCGTAGTGTAGTCTTGAGGATTGAGAATATTTCAGTTTACGATTCTAATAATTGCTTGAACGCTTGTGGTTCTCGTCTACTTCTCTCGAGTCATTCCTCGCCTTTTATAGTGATCTTTCAAAAATCGTTGAAAGAGATAGCTTATTTTTGAAAGTCACTTGCGATCGTTGGCTTGTCTTGTTGCGATCCTTGGAATTGCCATTTCCTCGTATGAATTGTTCTTCACCTTTTCGTAGTTCGACACGGTGTAGTGCTTCCCATTGGTTTATTCTTTTTGCACGCTTTCGGGATCGAGCACTTCGAGAAAGGTAGTATGGAGATATTACTTGTTTAGGTAATTCTCTTGATTTTACGCAACGGATCTTTTTGCTTATCTCGACTGATCGCATTTCCTTGCTTTCCCAGGTGACTTTAGAGTCGCTTTCAATCATGGATGACTCTTTTGTCACTTCAACTTGAGACTTGGCTTTTCTTGAGTTGACTTGACCGATACTCCACTCACCGCATCTCACCGCTCATTCAAGAGAGTTCCCGTCTACTTTCTTTGCCATACTCACTGTCTCGCAATGAGTCTTCCTTCTAGTCTCAGTTGTCTTCTTGCATGTTTGGGCTTAGCCGACTTAACTCACTTGACCAACCTATTTATTACAATGCAGTTTACAACAAAAATGGGGTGCCAACTTCCTATTCTAAGTTTTACATGGCATTCATCAAAATCTAAACAATAAATTTCCTAACAGAGGTACTCCTAGAGAAAATTCTTGAAGAATTAGAGACCTAGATTTGACTACAAGCTTGAAGAGGAAATTCAAGATTACATATTATTAAGGTGAGAAAATTATGGTTTTAGTATTTTCTCTTGACAACATGAAGAATTAATTTTTGACTCAAGAATATAAATTTTTGGAGTTTAGGGTCTGACCTACATCATCCCAAGTGGAGGTTAGAAGTTTGAAGGAAAATTTCCATTTTTGAGACTACTTGAAGATATTAAGGTGAGTAGTAACCATTTGGTACTAGTATATTTTCTTTAGACTTGAGACTTTAATTTTAACACCAAAATATGGTTTGGATACCATTTAGGGGCTGATCTTCAAGAGTTTGAGTCAAGAAGTTGATTCAAGGAAGAAGACCACATTTTAGATCAACCCGAGAAACTACTACGAGGTGGGTGGAAAAATCCTTTCAACTTCTAGGTGTTTTAAATTGAAAATATGCATGTAGTATTTTGTTATTGAGCACTTGAGATATATATTATGTATTGCATGCTATTTTCTTGTATCTAGTGGAAAAATTCTCAAGTGTTGCTCAAAAATGCGATTTATCGAAAAATAGGACATACATGTACACTTTATTGTTGTACTTGATGAATGCTTGCATGAAATGGATATGTATATTTATGACTCTTGTAATCTATGTTTTGAATGATTTATAACCTGGAAAAGTCGAGCATAATTGATTAAATTTTGATTTTTGGACTTAAAATGCAAAAATGGAAAGTTGGTGGACTTAATTGCAAGAAAATAAAACTTAAGGGACCCCTCTGTAATTTTCGATTTTTGGGACTGTACTCAGGTTCAAAAATTATGTTTTGACATTTTAATAAAGTTTTAAGAGTTTTTAGATAAATAAAATCAACCCTTAAAAGCCCAAGGACTAGATTGTAAAATTTGAGAAGTTTAAGGGCTAATTTGCAAATTTCGAAACTGTACCAGACCCTAATTTAAAACTTGAAATTTTAACTCTTAAGGGACTGGAAATAACATATTTTAAGTGTATTCCAAAAATCCAAGTGTTTAGAGCTTGGAAAGTAATTTTATAAAACTTGAGGGACCAAATTGTAAAAGATTTAACTTGAGGAGCCAAATGAAATTTCCAGGACTTATGCAGCCCATGCACCTGGAAATACTAATTTACCTATAACATAATTATATTTTGGACCCAAGGTTCAAATTTCATAACAATTGGACCCCTAAAAGCCTTAAAGGCAATTATTTCAAAATGGGACAAAAATGAGATTTTCAAAAGTTAAGGGACCTATACTTATGACGTTTTAAAACTGTTTTTGTTCCAATATCCCACTAACCTTAGTGACATTTTCCAACTGGAATCACATTAAAATCCCTTCCGTTTTGTGAGTTCCGATTATTTTAAACTTAGGGCCCGAAATGACAATTTTAACAAATTTGGGGCCAATGTGAGAATTTTATAAAAACTCGACCTCAAAACTTTAAAAACCTGAATCTCTGAAACATTTAGAGAATTTAGGAACTGACCTCATAATTTTTCAAGGTCGGGACATTTATTTATTTAACTTTTAACCCCAAAAGTATTGGTTTTTACAAAGCGGGGCTAATTGTAAATTTTATTTTTATAAGGACCTAACTCAAATTATTTTCTTTTAAAGAAACAGCCCTGGACCCTCTTACTTTAATATTTAATTAAAATATTTTATTTTCTTAAAAATCCTTTGACTTATCGGATCGTCTTGACCGATTAATAACCGATCGCGGGGCGAAAATTTCCTCATCTCGCGATTTGAATCTATAACGGACTTATGTTCCTCCTAATCCTTAAGATATCGAAGACTACTTATCCTCCCGATAATTATCTTCATCCCAATAACTCCACCAACGCCAAAACTATTTTGTACAAAATTTGAGAACTTTTCATGAATCGCTTCCCGAATCAATAATACTCGATCGCTGGTTGACTACCCGAACGTGTACTTAATTTCTGTCTGGAAGTCAACTTGGTGTGTCGAGCCTCACAAATCCGGAATGGATACGTCGGGGGGATGGAACCGGCAGCTCGGCCGCTATTCCACTCTCCGCCCCATCGCCCTAATCCCGCAAATCGAGGGACGGAGTTTGTCCGGGAAGCGGGTCGTAGTACTTGAGGTATAATCATGATTATGACGAATCCGAGCCTTGCTAGCTCCAACGTGGATTTTGTCTTTGCCTACGAGCGATAAGGTGACAGTCTTTGACCATCATGAACGGGAGTTACAAGGAAGAACAAAGGAATCGCTGCCTCGATCCACACGATTCCGGTTGAACGAACGGGTTGGCGCTACATATCAAGACGCAACCACTAATTGTCTTGTATAGGATTGGCGCTACACATCGACGCAATCCCCATGTCTTGCTTGAACCATAATGTCTGCGTGACTACGAATCGCTTTTTCTTAAATCGTATAAGTATATTACTTAATATATTTATCACGACGCTTGTGGACTATGTGTGAACACATGCATCATACCTCACGCGTTTTCATACAACCGTTTTATCGCATTAACTATTTATATCGCCACGCTTGCATTACGATCACCCCATCCATCGAGATTTTGCCTCATTCCCTCCTCGTTTTCTAACCTTTAGATGAAGAGTTCGCCAAGACATCGAACCTACCGCAGATTGAATCCCTATCAAGAATGAGGAGCGACATTTCTTTTACTTTTATTTGTTGTTGGACTCCTTCATTTTATTTTCGTTGATCGTAAGTTAATTCAGATAATCTTTTGGGTTGTATTCTCGGATACCGCCGACTTTAAGATGTAATTTGTACTCGTGTTTATTTTAATTCCGCTGCATTAGACTCTATTTTACTTGGAGTTTTGTATCTTTGGTTTAGACTGTTGATTTATTTCTGTTTAAGTGATTGATCGTTGTTGCGTCACGTTTGGGGCGTGACACAAAGAATGTGTGTGTAAGTACCAAATATAAATTTCGCGCTTATATTTGATCGATCGTGAATGGGTGGATTTATAGCTAACAATAACTAAATTTAAATGACTAAAAATACAAACATCTAAATCTACGGGAGAATTACTCTAGAGATAGTTGATGTCATCATGTTATCACTTATATTTGATAATTAATCCATCAACTAGATTAGGGCCTCGTGCGATGCACAGGCTATCCTAATAATAAATAAAGTTTTCAAATAGGTCGACGTGGGCTAGCCTGCTAGGCCAAAGAGAAATGGGTTGTGGTCGGGTCGAAATTCTATCTAGCCGTTATTTTTTAGATCAGACCGATCCACCTTATGAAAATACAGATGAAATTACTAGGTTGATCGAGTCGGCCTAATTTTTCGGGCTTAATAGGCCGCGCCAAATAAAATGGAAAGTCAATATCTAATAATTTAAATTAAATACGGATGATTGTATTTTACAATTTTGGTTGAAATATGATCTAAATCTTTCCAATTGTCGATACATTATTTAATTATGAAATCGCAATTCTTAAATTAGATTGATAATCATACCAATATTAAAAGATAAAGTCAACGAGTTATTCTAATTATTATAATTAAAAATATTGAAATTTATTTTTAGCAAATGCAATTTTTTTAATTAAAAAACATCGAAATTTGTTTTTAGCAACATGAAAATATGAATTTTTTTAATTATAAATTATGCCATTAATTTTTTGATACACTAATATTAATAAAATTATTGAATGGAATTAACTTGGAAGACTTATTTTTTGATATCGCAATAAATTGGTTTTCCATTCATGAATCATTTGTGAAACTAATGTCAATTATATAAACTAGTAATCCCGCACGTGCATTGCACGTGTATTATTATTTTATTATTCTTAGTTTATACTGAAATTTATGGTATTTATTACTTTATTTTAATAATAAAATACTCATATAAAGTAAATAGAAAACAAAAATTTATATATAAAAAACTTATATTTTCAATTATGGACTTATATTTCAAATTCAATTCTGGAAAACATCAAATGAATCAATTATAAAGGTCAATTAAAATATAATAATTCAATATAATAACATTAATCATAATAATTTGTCTATACTTTTCTCGATTGATGACGGTGTTTGTAGAAAATATCATCCAACAGATATTTCCAATATTTTTCCCAAACATATTGTGGAGTGCTTAAATAGTCTGAAGCTACGCAATATAGTGAATAAATACAATCTGAAATATCACTCAAAGTGGTTCTTGAAAATGTTAGGTTATCGTGCTCAATTCCAAATTTTCTTTGTTTATAGGTTTCTCGGACTTTTCTGAGAGGTGATCTGTAGATGCGGATCCTGATAATTCAAGTTTTCTGCACATATACAAAGTACCAACACATTACAAATGATGTAAAGACAGAGATAGTAATTCATTAATTGCGTACTACTACTACTACGTACTACTACTACTACTACTACTACTACTACTACTACTACTACTACTACTACTACTACTACTATTATTATTTTCTTATTGTAATTTCAGTACGTTAATTAATTGCATGAAAACTAATCATTCAAGTGTTTTCATTCTCAATTAAATTAAAATTTCAAGAATCAATAATTAATTCATAAATTTATTCGTAAATATAATACAAAAATACATAAAGATGATCTTAATGTTTTCCCCACATACACAAAAACTTGCTATTATTTATTATATGGTATAACTTAGTGGGAAACAAATTAAATTAAATTGTTTTCATATCATAGAATTAACATGTGGATATTTAAGATAATAGTGTGTTGATGGTGCAATTGTATTTTTTCCCTTATAATGACTAATGAGAAAGAGAAAAGGCTACAGGAATGCATTGTGAATATGTTGACTATATAATATATATTGTTTTATGCTATTGACTATGCATTTTTAAAGAAGAATGAATAACGATTTCTATAATCAATTGATAAAATTTAAATTGAGATATTATTCAAAATAATATGGTAGTCACACGAATAAAAAATTATTGTAAATTGTTATTTCATTAGATATAAACTGTAGTTGTATCATAACCAATTTTACATCAATATCATAATAATAATACTCTATAAAATTATGAATATAAACATGATACAACTAAAATAGAGAATAAAAATCATGCTATTGACATCTATGTTCGTTCTTTATCGTTATTTCCAATAGTTATAGACCTATGAGTTTTCCTATTTTGATCAACAATGAATTGTTGTAATCACTCGTCAATCAAAAGAAATTGTATAATGCGATGGAAAAATTCTCACAAACCGGAAAAGTTTATATGGGAAGTTTATTTAAAAATGCAATGCACGGACGAATTTAGTTTTTGGTAAATATTTGAATAAGATTTTTTTTCTCTTAAAGGTAATACATAGATGGCCATTTTGAGTGTTTATACAGTTTGAAAAAATTATTTCGCTGAACAAATTGGTGTGCTTTTATTGTAAGGTAATAAATCTCTAAATGAATAATGTAAGATTTTTGTCAATTTTTTCCTAAACATATTTTCAATTATTTGACTGCATAGCATTGTCAAATTCAATTAAAAATATAATAGATACTGCAAATTTTGTATTTCTGGTCTTCCATATTATTTATTTTTTCAATTGTTATCTTTAGTAAAATCAAAAAACAAAATTGGTGGATATGTATAACTTATATTAAGTATTTTATCTATATTTATAATGAATTTGAGTAACATATCAAGATTCTTTCTCAAAAGAATTTGGGGGTTAGATTTTCACCGAAAATTCCTTTTTTTCTTTCTTTTTTTCTTTTTTTCCTTTATTTCTGTAAGAGGTGAGATGGTAAATACAAAGAGAACTGGTACTAAGAAAATATAGAATAATCCGAGTATTAAATTATTGTTCCTATATTTTTGTCCTTTAATGTGACAAAATTTGCATATTTAAACAAATTCGTAAATCATAAAACTATATATTATTAAAACAAAAGTAGATTGTAAAAAGATCGTAAGAATAACCAATGTGGTCTTTTATTTAAATTAAAGGATAATGATCTGTTTAGAATGCCACTCATCGAGGTTTTAATTTCAGAATGTGTACGCCAATCTTTTATTGTATTTCCTGATATAAACATGGTTATATATATTATAATAGGATATAAGTTATTTCTTTTTGACATATTGGCTCAATATTGTGAGTTATAATTAAATTAACATTTGATATTTGATTGATACATTGACACAATGAATTTAACACAACAAATATCTTGAAAAAGTTAAGGTTTTCTAATTTTTGTTACAAAATCATATATTGCTGAAACAATATTCGATTTACAAATTTAATTTTAAAAATTTCCTTTTATGGATTATTAAATCAATAGTTTTAAATTTAGAAAAATATATGTAATTTTATTTCAAGATTTGTTTCTCTATAATTCGGCTAAATTGATTGAAGGTATGGAGAGTGAATTGACAAGAAACCAGGGGCGATTTGTTGAGTCGTAGATTGTGTGGCATTTGATTTATTTTATGTATTTTTTAGGATATTAGGTATATATTAATATCAATATTAATATTTAGGATTTTCATTTAATATTTATTTCATTATCTACTGTTAGGATTTTGCAGTAAAATAAGTTATAATTTTAGCAAGTGGAAATGGACAGGAAAAACCAATTAGCCAATAAATTATATCCATCACAGAATAGTCATTGACTTACCAAAACAAAACACTACTAAATTCGGGTAACTCCAAAACATGCTTTGGTTAGGAGAATTTCTGACTGATTGGTCCAAATTAGTCTATCTTATTTTGTATCTTGTATTTTTTTTTCACTTTCAATTAAGTCATCCTAAATTATCACATACTAAAATGTTATTGTATGGTCAATATGTTGTTAGCGGGAAAAACTTAATACTAATTCACCACCATTAGTACTTTGGCATACAGATTTATTTGAAATATTAATTAGCTAATTATTAATCAAAGAGAATAATTTAATCCATAAGCCAAATTGTTGAGTGGTAATTTGTAAAACCAAATTCAATAATCTCTTTTAGAAGATAGTTGCTTATCATGTCTATCAGACAATTGATGCTATGATAGACTATGAAGAGGCTACATAATTTTGTTGTTCCAGATGATATTATCAGTTATCATCTCCATCTAAATTTAAATATTAATTTTCAAAATGAGAATCATTCAAAATAAACAAAATTAAATACAAAATATAACTTAATAAATAAATACAACAAAAATATAAGGAATAAACAAAAAGAAGCACAATTTATTTATTAGACTAATCAAAAAACGTTCATGTAGTTCCACAAGATAGATTATTAAAAAACTCATGTTTAGTACAGAATCGGGGTTCAATCCTGCCGATGTTGGCGCGACATTTGATGAAGACTGTAATAAGGGAAAATGTGAAAATGAAACGATATTTGTTGGTTATGCTTCGACTTTAGGATCAACAATGTTGAAGTGTCTCTCTAAAGCAATTGAAGTAGTATAATAGGAGAGAATTTTGTATAAAACATACTTAAGTTAATATAAATAATAAGATTTCAAAATACATTTGAACAAAACATTTGCTATAATTAATTGTTTTTGTACGTTGTATCTAAAATTTGGCAACTTTTGATACAATAATAATATGGAATACAATTCATAATCTTTTCCTAATTTATAAACAGTAAAATATTGACTTTAAATATCATTGTCTATTTACTTAATGATCGAAATTATTTTTATAAATAATTGTTATGGTAATTTGTGTATCTAATCTTTAACTATATATATATATATATCTCCATATATATATATATATTAATATAAGCATTAACGTTCAAGGTTATTATTTAATATAGATTGCAAGATCTACGTTTTGTATTTTGCTATAATATAATTTCTAAATTAGGAAGTAAAAATGAGCGGAAAATTTTTTGGACCAAACTTATGCTATTATATATATAGATATATATTACTTGGCCAAAGAATTTACTCGATTTATTTTTTTTTATTAATTATCCAAATTAGAAAGACTATATATATTGATTAAAATTATAATGGAAAGTCAATATTTAATAACTAAAATTAAAAATTACAGTTGTATTTAGGATCTTTGAAAACGGAAAAATTGTATGATTGGTATAGATACAATATTTAATACGAAATAGAAATTCCTAAATTTGGTTAATAATCTTACCAAAATGGATGAAAATAAAAGGTTAATGATATATGATAGTTACTACAATATTTAGTATATTTCAACCATTTTTTTAATTAAAAAAACATCAAGAATCGTTTATAGCTAGTGCGTTTAAGCGAAAAAAATAAAATTGGAAAACATGTTTGTTATTATTATATATTATATATAGATATCAAGCAATAGTTTATAAGTTGAAATCCTGAATTTAATCAACTACCTCTCTCGATTGTCTAGTGATTTTAAATTATAAAACAAGATTTCGATATCTCTATAAAAAATCTCAAGAGTTATAACTCTAAATAGAACATTGGAATTTCTGCAACAACTCCAAAGGATTTACAAATATCTTGATTATATAATTTTCTATATTGTGTTATTTTAGATCTGGTATTAAACCCCTTCTCTCGAATGTTGTATTAACATATCAAGCAACAAAGATTGCTGATCAAGTAATCAAGATGTAATTAATACAAACAACACAAATAAACCATGAATTGCATGAAATAAAACATATCTATTTATCAAACACAAGATCAAACAAGATTACATCAAGCCTCCAGAATATCTAATTAATTCATCAAATAATTAATGAAGAAATTCGATACATAGTAATTAATATAGTAACTGTGCTAGAAAGAAAGAGAAGAAGAAGAAAAAAATTATATTTTATGATTTGATCGGTAATTCTCCAAGGGTTTGGTGAAGAATTAATCTGGTTCCCTTCTTGTTCTGTTGTTTTCTCTCTGTCTGAATTCCATTTCTTAATCTTATTGTATCAAAACTCCTTCTCCCCGGTGTGTTTTCCTGCTGCAAACCCTATGTATTTATAGAGGCTAATATCTTCTTATTCTTCCACTTGCAGCTGTGAGTTTTTGTTTTCTTCTGTTGGCTTTGTTATCTTTCGGCATAAAGAAGCTTTCTCCGTCAATTTATCATGTGAAGTTGTATAATTGTTGAAATTTGTTAGGTAGGTACTGCGATATAAAACAACTGAAAAATTGGAAGTACCCCGGTAAAGGAAGATTGAACCACGGTACACAGTAAAAATACATTGTACCGCATTATAAATGACATGTATCGTGGTACAGGCTACACAACCACTCTGTACCGCAGTACATCTTACATATACCACGGTACATGATGTTTTTGTACCTGGTACAGAAGACATACCACTTTTATATTTTTCTCTTCTCTGTACCGCGGTATACCTTTGTGTATCACGGTATACCCTATAGAATTAAGCTCTTTTTCCTCCGTTTTTCCTTCCATTTTCTTGGTTTTTTGGTACTTGAATATCTATTATATCTCGATATATACCTCAACATCATATATACAATAGTTTTGACCCAATTTACTAAAAAACAACACAATAATTAAGCCTAGGACATCTAATTTATTGGTATAAAACCAACTTAACACCCCCTGCAAAAACAATTGGCTTCGTCACTGAGTGAGACCTAGTACTATCATATTCATATTTGCATATTTTAATATTAATGTAATGACACTACAACAAATGGAGTCTTTTCCGACGAGAGTATTAGTGTCGTCAGTATATCGTCGCAAAAGATTAGTATTGCAATGATATGTTGTTTCTAATAAATAGAGCCTGAATAATAAACAAAAATTGCTGGTATTACTTATAGAGACAAATAATTAAAGAAGTTGTCACTATTAGTTCAAGAAAATGTGCCAACATTGTTGTCGTTGCTAATAAACCATTAATCACGACAACATTTTCCGTCGTTGCTAATAAGTTGTTATTAAAAATAAATTAGACAAATATTATTAATGACATGTGTCATAGCTAATAGTACTCTAAAAATTGATGAATCCCTTCCTCCCTCCTCACATTTTCCGCGCCCTAAATTCTTCACAACTTTTGTTGTCAACTTCGCCCTAAATTACAGCAGGTATGTGTTTAAGCATTAATCTATCTCACTCACTCTCTCTTCTCTCGCCGCTGCTACCAATCCGCTTTTCACAAGTGATTACATATAATATGAATTTGAGAATCATCACATGACTACAAAAATAACTCAAAATAGCAGTTTAATTTGATTTGAAATCCGCCATATTTGGAGATTCCAAACAAGTTAAATTTGTTATTATGAATTTGAATACATAGTTTCAAATTCAAACATTGTAATTTCATAAGAGTTGAACTTTTGGTAATTAAGCTAATCTCAACATGCTATTCTTTTAGCTTCTTGTGTTATTAGCATAATCAAACTTGAACTTGCTTCAACTGAGTCAAGTAATAATATGATCTTTCTACATATATTTGTTTTTCTTTTATTACATTAGCGAGTTTGAACAGAGTTTCAATATATTAAACGAGCAGATTATAGTAAAGTTTGGGTTATATAAAAAAGTATTAGCAGTTACTCGAAAAAGTATTAGTAGTTCTCTGGAGAGTATTTTAGTAATTTTCCTGAATATAATTAAATTTTTCTCCCGAAATGTATTAACAGTACTTCTGAAAAGTATTAGTCGTCCTTCTAAAATGTATTAGCAGTTCTTTCCAAATGTATTAGTAGTTCCTCAAGAGTATTTTTAGTATTTCTCTGAATATACTCCCGAAATGTATTAGCAAATTCTCAAAAAGTATTAGTAGTTCTCGAAAAATATTAGTAGTTCATCAAGAGTATTTTAGTAGTTTCCTTAATATAATTAAATTTTTCTCCCAAAATGTATTAACAGTTCTTCTGAAAAGTAATATTAGTCGTCATTCTAAAAAGTATTAGCAGTTCTTCTGAAATGTATTAGTAGTTTCCTGAAGAGTTTTTTTAGTATTTCTCATGAATATACTCTGGAAATGTATTAGTAGTCTCTCAAAAATGTATTAGTAGTTCCATGGTGAGTATTTTAGTAGTTTCCTTGAATATAATTAAATTTTTTCTCGAAATGTATTAGTTGTCCATCGGAAATGTATTAGTAGTTTCTAAAAAGTATTAGTAATTTTCTAGAGAGTATTTTAGTAGTGCTTTCTGGAAAGTGTTAGTTTTTCTTATAAAATGTATTAGTATTTCTCCATAAAAGTATTAGCTGATACTAATACTTGTATCATTTAGTGTTTCGTCTTCAAATACTTTGCTCTTACAATATTCATTTTTAAGATCACCTTAAGAAAAAAACAGAGCAAATCTAAAACCATGGATTTCTTTACAAAACTAATACATAACAATGAAGATACTCCCCTGCATAATTTCAAATATAATTCCTTAAAAATCTTATGAAAAGACTCCAAATGGAAAATAGTTGATGCTTGAGAAGCCAATGATATTGCAGGAAAATGTGCCCATGAAATCAATTCTAAATTAATCTCGAAAGTTTTTTCTTGTAGACAAAGAGAGCGGTGTGAGTGCGTGTTTCTTTTTTTGTTTCTTACTCTTTTGGGCTGGCGTTGGGGATAACTATATAACAGCCCAATATGATAAAGGCGGGTCGGGTCGAGATCTGTCTGACGGTCTGACAGGAGACCTACTCTATGATCTTTCTACATATATTTGTTTTTCTTTTATTACATTAGCGAGTTTGAACAGAGTTTCAATATATTAAACGAGTAGATTATAGTAAAGTTTGGGTTAATATAAAAGAACTTGAAGTTAAACGAACCCTTAATAATTATCTAGAGCAATGAATAACTGTTGGATTATAAATCAAATGTACAAGATGGGATGTGTGATTACATGCTGGGTCTGGGCTTAATGCTGGGCTTGGGCTCTTATCAAGCCCATTAAGCTCAATCAACCGGGCCTAAGTAAAAATGGATCATTTTTTTTTTTTTTTGATAACTCAGCCTTCCAGGCTTAACGCCTGACTATGCCTGAGGACAACAGCTCCGGCTCCTCATTGCTTCCGGCTCCTCATTGCTGCTGCCACGGTAAAAATGGATCATTTATTCTTCGCATGACTACTAATGGGGAAGTTTTCTTCAGGCTGCTTTCGCCACATGTATTTGGAAGCCTCTATCCACTTGGGATGGACCAGATATTTATTCTCCCGCACAGCCCATCGCGATTTATACGTTCCTGCATCTGTGGACACCACATGCGTAACAGATGGATCGATTTCAGTCGAGCATGTAGCTCCAAGTTGCTCCGCCATTTTCCATAAGGTGTGCTGCTCGGCCGGGAAATTTGTCGGAAAAACACGGCTGAAAACGACTTTGCAGTCTTTTAAAACTTCCTTGCCAACAGCTTTCAGCACCTACATCACGTGATTGGAAAGATGATTCTGATTGGTGAATGAAAATTTTGAAAGGGTAAATGCAAACACAGCCCTGAAGTTTGGCCTAATTACAAATATACTCCCGTCATCTTTCAAATTACGAATACTCCCTTGAAATTTGTGTTTACCGAACAAGTAGAGGGTGCATTTTGTAAGATAAAAACAAATGTCAATGAGGTATTTGTAATTTTAAAAGATAACTGGGGTATATGTAATTAAGCTAAACCGTATGGTACTCTTTGTAATTAACCCAAATTTTAATGAACAAAAATCAAATCTGCACTCATCACCTCGAATGGACATCCATTAAGGAAACTAAGGTTGTGATTGGATATGGAAAATATCTCATTTTCGTCCCGCTGGAGAATTTTTTTTGACCAAACATGTGATGGGTTATGAAAAATTCAGAAAATACATTATTCTCTCATTTTCAATTTTCTCATTTTTTCTCTTATTAATCACATATACATATTTTTCCACAAAAACTAATTATTATTACACATTCTCCTACAAATTTCACTATTCACTCACTCACACATTTCTAACTACCAATCTTATTCAATCATTATTTTACTATTTTAAATCAAATCAACTTTTATCATTACCTTTTCATCTCACATCTAATCACATTCTCAAAATTCATTTTTTTCTTCCAGAATTTTTTTTTACCACTATTCTCTAACAAAATGAAAATTTTCAAAATGAAAGCATATCCAATCGCGCCCTAAACTTGTGAACAAACAATTTGGATTATTTTTTAAATAATAGGGATAATTACAAAAACTACACTTTGAGGTTTCAGCTAATAACAAAAAAGACCCAGATATTTTTGGAAATACAAAAATCCCCTTAAAGTTTGATTTTGTATTACATTTTGCTCGTTCATAAACAAAAATATCTCAAACAGCCCATTGACATTTGTAAAAATATTACAATTACCCCCTTACATTCAATACGGAATCAAACTTATGGTTTTATTTGTAATTTTAAAACTTCTCTGATTATTTTTGTAATTACTCCGAATGTCAGAGGTAGTTTTTGTAATAATCCCATAATAATATTGACACTCTCCAGCTCATTTGAAAAGTTGCATGACAGAGTACACCATATACACTCTCCAGCTCTGGTAATTATGCACAATAACTAACAACTAATAGATGGAAAAGGAAGAGTATACTTGGCCATCCGACTCATATATACCTGTCTGACGTCTCGGTCCTCGAGATTATTCTGGCGCTCCTGAAACAAAAGACAAGTCAATTAATTAATTATCTTGAAAAAAAACTAATTAAAACTCTTATTTTATTTAGATTTTTCAGCTATTAATACCTCGTCGAAGAATAAATTGTGGATCCGCTGAAGAATTTTAAGAACAGTGGGCAGAGCTCCTTCAGTCTCACTTTCATCACTTTTTAGTTGAGAAAGTGATTTACAGTTGAGCCCAAATTCCTTGCAGCTCGAGGCAAAGAAGTGATATCTTTCCATTAATAGTAAATTCTCCTTGTGCTTTCCCCACACCTAAAATAAATGAAGCCAAAAATCTGTTAATCTGATGCAAAAGGAGTTTATTCAGTAAACGACTAGGATTACCAGAATATAAATGTGTCATTTAAGTCATTGATTGTTAATCGAAAGCAACTTAAGGTAATATCATTAGCCAAACTCTTTTCATAATAATTAATTTCCCAGTGTTGAAAGTTCAATGTAACATTCTTCAATATTTATAAGAAGTATGTATTTAACAATGAGAGAGCTTTCCTTTGGTTCATGATGTATCATCAAGATAAGAGAAAGATTCTAGACAGCAAATCCTCATTTGAGGGATAATTACAAAAACTACCACTGAGGTTTGGGTTAATTACAAAAACCTCCTTCAGGTTTGATTATGTATTATACTTGACCCCTTCGTAAGCAAAAATAATTAAAAAAAACCCTCTACTCTACATTTTGTAAAAATATTACAATTACCCTTTACGTTTTACACAGCACCAAACTTCATTGGGCTTTTTACAATTTTCAAACATCTCTGGTTTTATTATAGTCAACTCAAACCTCAATGGTAGTTTTTGTGATTTATCCCTTCGAGAAATTAACAAATTGGCATGCTTAAAGACAAAACTAATGCAAGTTAACACAATTATTCACCAGAAACTACATTCAGAACATGGATGGTCACAGATCACAAAGACTCTGTTAATTCAAGAATTCAAGAGTTGCTGAATTACCGCTTCTGTATCATCGAGGATGAGCACTGCACTTTCTCGGCCCAAAACGACATCAAGACCCTTTTGATTCCTCTGTGTGCAATCGCCTTGTGCGATTATTCTGGAACTAAAGTAATTATCTCCAGGGTCGAGCAGTTTCGCCATTTCTAAAGCATACGGACGTTCGCCCATGGTGTATATGTACATCTCGAACAAATTACTAGCTTCTTTCAGGAAGCTGTGCACAAATGGCCTCAACTTAGTCATCATTTGCATCCTTTCCACTCTGAATAAGCTGCTTTTTAAGTTATCTGATCATTTGCAAATTGTAAGTCAAGAAACTATGATAGAGTTCAAAGCCAAAAAGTAAATTGCCTTACGCCACAAAAGAAAAGAAGAAATTGAAGCACACAGCAACAAACTCCGTAAAGGAAAAAAATGAAACACAAAAAGCTTAATTCCTAGTTAATTATCAAATCAGTATGTCAAAGGTCTTACGAGCATCTGTGTCCATACTAAACCATCGACACCCCCACATACACGAGCTCAAGCATAATGTACATAACATTATGATCAAGAGAATATAATGGAACCATTGGTTGGCGAAATTAAGTATGATAAACGGAAGTCGAACTTTCTTACGGCACGTGTTAAAATATCTGAACTGATTATAATTCCAGTCAAGTTACATAATAGCTCAATAAGGTGATCATACCAAGTGAGTTCATGAGGTTTGTCCAGATATGGTTTTTTCAAATAGGATTACAAAGCTTAAATTAAAGTAAATTATCTGAGCATGATTCATCGGTACAAGATTGAAGCATAATATTATCTTGTATAAAGATGACCTTAGAACAACTTCATTCATAATTATGCCCAACTGCATAAATAACGAAAATTGCCACGGCAAGGATCAAAAGAAGGAACATAGAAATGCTAAGGAGAAAATACCTGGCAAAGCATCCATCTGGTTATGTAAGTATCCTTCCTCCACTGTAATATCAGGAAATTGGGCTGAATGGAGCAGCGTATGATCTAAATCGAGAATCAAATAAAGCTTCCTATCACGTAGCAAGTTCTTCAAGTCTTTGTCGCGCAATCTTGATATCTCATCACTAGCAAGCCTCAGTTTCTGCATTGAGGCATAACTTGACAAATGTGAAATGTTTTTTCAAAGTTTACAACTGCAAGACAGCAACGATAGCTAGAATCCATGATCTTTTTCATACACTGCCTGTTAAACCTTAAACTTTCATAGAAGGCATGGAATTTAATGATAGCTCATCATTATTCCATATTATGTTTATCCAAAAAGAACATAACTGAATAACTGATACTTAGCATATGATAACTTTGACATTATTTACCATATCAGGACAAGTTTTGCACATTTCAGAATAGGATGTAAACGATAGAAATAGAATATTAAACACTTAAAAAAATATATTTCGACAGAAAGTGACCTTGTGTATGTACCCAAATGCAACACCAAATTCATCATCCATTTCTTGGCCACACCTCATGCACATTCCTGCATAAACACCAGGATGTGGGCACATATTCCTCTTAAGTGATGATCCTGCACAAGAGAGGTGAAAAAAATCAGGAATTACTAGTTATTTTAATGCACAAAGAGAAGTAAAATGGAGGACCCGGGTTAACTCGATGCTACCCAATTGGATTCTACCAAATTCCACACATCTATTGATATGTATTGATGAATGGAGTTGGATAGAATACACATCTATTGACACGTGTATTGCGTATTCATGAATGGAGTTGGACAAAATAGCATTGAATTTCTGCGCTCAGTCCTAATTTTACACAAACCTTTATATAAGTACACATTTTATTCAGGGTGCATTCGGATTGGGGATTTGGGATGAGGGACTTGAAATTCTTAGTTTAATTCATACCCTTGTTTGGTTTATAAATCTAAATCAATGGATTTCAAATCCCTTTTTAAGTTTTAGTTCATGTTTAAAGAATTTTAAATCTTACTTGCATATTCACACACATTGCACATAGTCATACCGTGATTGAACATAGTCACACGCGCGCAACATAGTCACACGCACTGCGCGCACACACACTGCATGTATGCATGCACACACTACACACAAGCACACTGCGCACAGTGCACTCACACACACACACACACAAAGACACTCTCTCTCTCACACATATATTCACACACTCTTTGTCACACACATATTCATATATAATAAAATTTATATATAGTTCATATTTTTATTATTAGTGTATAAAATTATAATTATATATAAAAAACAATAGGATTATATCTTTTATTTTTATTTATTAAATTTCAATTAAGAAAACCATTAGAGTAAATTTTACTATGGATTTCAAATTCCTACACAAATCAACATCATCCAAATAAGAGATGAATTTCAAATCAATGTACTTGAAATCCATTCATTTTCAAATACACTGGATTTGAAATCACCCAATCCAAAAGCACAAAAGTGTTTTTTTCTTCAAAATTCTATTTCTACTAAAAAAACAAAATCTATTTTTCTAAATTAGAAAAAAAAAAGTGTATGAAACGCACTTTTTTTTTTGTAGAATTCTATTCCCAATGAAAAATAAAAAAAAAAGTGTATGAAACGCACATTTAAATGACATAAGTTTATTTTCAAGTTCTAATTGAATCACACCCGAATACAAGTATATAAATAGTATTTGTATTTTTTTTTTTGGCCTATAAGCAAAAGGAAGACAAGTAGGAACAATGTACAGGGGCCGCTTTTTTTTCTTTTAGCCATAAGACCTCAAACGTTAGGGCCGGCCTAAGAGGATAAGGTGGGACAATGACCAGCAATAGATTCATACCACAAAACGAAGAGGATGTCGATGCATTCCGAACCATAGTTGTTCCACAATGCTCTCCCATGTCAGTTCCGAAACACAATCGCACAAACTTTGATCAATTACTTATACGTCGTTCACAAGATAAAGGCGGCGGACGGCGGCGGCACCTCGTGTGAGGATATTGATGTATCAAAAAAGTGAAAGCAAATAAGAAAGAAAGACGGAGAGGAGTGCGCTTTGAAAACTAACGGAGAAATATATGTTCTCCTCCGATGGCGGTGGAAAAAGGGGGAGAGGGAGGAGGAGGAGGAGGTGGCGTGAGAGACGAGAGAGTAGAGAGAATTCGTGAAAATAAGCTGGGTAGCGTGTATTTATAGGCATAATTAGATGTTAAAAGGGTCGGCTTCGGGCTAAACGGGCAGGTATTAACGGGCTTAGCAATATTAGAACCTAATATAACCCTAGCAGGTTTCAGGTTAAATGGTGTTGAATTATATAAACTATTTTATGTTTAATTGTGGTAGATGAGTTTGGTAGTTAAGTTTAAGTTGTTGGTGTGGTAGGTGAATGTGGTAGATGGAAATAAAAGATGACCATTGGATTAAGGTTGGTGAGAATCAATCTTAGCCATTGATTTAGATGAAGTTTTAGTATAAATAGGGGGTGTTGTTGGTTCATTTTGTATCAAGTTAAGAAAGAAAAACAAGTGAGTGAGTGAAGCGAAGCTTCTTCAAGTAATATTTGAGTTTGAGTGAAGTTGTGGTGAGGTGTGTATTGTAATATTTGAGTGGTCAATAAAATTATGTCTTTTGAGTGGTAAATTTCCAACAAAGTGGCATCAGAGACACGGTTGTAAAATCTCGTGAAATTCTAAGTATGCTCTGTGGTTGCGGCTTTTTGATCGATCTTCCACATCGAAAAAAATTTCTTGAGATTTTATACATAGTGAGATCAGTTGAGATTGAAAGTCAACTCATGAGAGTTGACCAAGTCAAGTTGATAGTTGACCGCGAGTTGACCAAGGGTTGACCGTTGACCAAGTAAAAAAAAAAATTCCAAGATTTTTTTTCATCCATTTGTTAGTCGAGAATCTTCAATACACTGGCATGCATTTAGTGTGGCATCATTCCAAGTTCCACAACTTAAGGAAACGACTTTGAAAACCGGAGTATCAAAATGAAGGCACTTCTGAGCACATGACGTATGGGAAGTCGTGGAAAAAGGTTATGAAGAAACTAAAGAGGCAGTCAACACTATCCTCTACGGAGAAAGGATAGTTTGAAAGACTCAAGAAAGAAAGACAAAGGCTCTCTTCCTCATCTACCAAGCTTTAGATGATGATGGCTTTGAGAAAATCTCAAGTCTACCTCCGCTAAAACAAGTGTGGGATAAGCTCCAAGTCTCTTACAAGGGGAGAAGAGAAAGTTAAAAAGGTACGACTACTACAAACATTGAGAAGAGAGTTTGATTCACTACAAATGAAAGAAGGTGAACTTGTTTCGATTACTTTTCTAGAGTTTTGACCGTTTCTAATCAACTAAAAAGAAATGGTGAAAAACTAGAAGATGTAGTCATTATGGAGAAAATTTTACGATCTTTGGATTCAAATTTTGATAGTATTACAACTATCATCGAGGAAACTAAAGACCTCGAAACTATGACAATTGAACAACTTCTTGGTTCACCGCAAGCCCATGAAGAAAAGAAGAAGAAAAAGGGTGTTGCGGATCAACTTCTTAAGACAAGTCCAAAGAAACCAAGAATGAAGAAAACTTCCACAATAATGTAAGTCAACGTGGAAGAGGTCGTGGACAAGGAAGAGGTCGTGGCCGTGGACGAGGTTGGAATTCAAATAATAATTTCAACAACTATATGCGAGGAGAAAGTTCCACAAGAGGTGGAAGAGGAAATTCATACTCGAGGTATGATAAATCTCAAGTTCAATGTTATAATTGTCAAAAGTTTGGTCATTACGCCGGAGGAAGATTGTAGAAATCCCAATACTCGAGTTAATGAGAGAGCCAATTTGGTGGAAGAAAAGAAAGAAGATGGTGCTAATGTTTTGCTTCTAAAGACGAAACGATAACGGTGAAGGTCAAGATGACACATGGTACCTAGATACAGTCTTAGCAATCATATGTGTGGGAGACGAACAATGTTCGTAGAACTTGATGAATCTGGAAAGTGGCAATGTCTCTTTCGGCGATGATTCTAAAGTAGTAGTAAAAGGAAAAGGTACAATCCTTATTCTCTTGAAAGATGGGAGGCATCAATTTATTTCTAATGTTTATTATGTACCCACCATGAAAACAAATATTTTGAGTGCGGGACAACTCTTAGAGAAAGGTTATGATATTCATTTGAAAGACAATAACCTTTCTATAAGAGACAATATGAATAACTTGATTGCCAGGGTACCCATGTATCGAGAAATAGAATGTTTCGCTCAACATTCAAACCGATGTAGCAAAGTGTCTCAAGATGTGCTATAAAGATTCATCATGGTTGTGGCATCTAAGATTTGGACATCTCAACTTTGAAGGACTCGAGTTACTATCCAAGAAGAATATGGTGAGAGGTTTACCTTGTATCGCCCATCCCGATCGGCTTTGTGAAGGATGTTTACTGGGAAGCAATTGGCAAAGCTTTCCAAAAGAGTCAAACCGGATCTCAAAAGCCACTTGAGCTCATACATGCCGATGTTTGTGGTCCTATCAAGCCAAATTCACTCGGTAAAAGTAATTACTTTCTACTATTCATTGATGATTTTTCAAGAAAAACTTGGGTTTATTTCTTGAAGCGAGAAGTCGAAGTGTTTGAAGCATTCAAAAAGTTTAAGGCGCGGTGGAGAAAGAAAGTGGTCTTCACATTAAAGCCATGAGAAGCGATCGAGGAGGAGAATTCACTTGAAGGAATTCCAAGAGTTTTGTGAAGCAAATGGAATTCGACGACCACTCATTGTTCCCGGATCCCCCCCAACGGAGAATGGAGTTGCGAAAGAAAGAAAGAATCGAACCATTCTCAACATGGTACGAAGTATGCTCAAAAGCAAGAAAATGCCAAAGGAGTTCTAGGCAGAAGCTGTGGCGTGTGCGGTTTATCTGTCAAATCGCTCACCAACAAGAAGCGTGTGGGGTAAGACACCACAAGAAGCATGGAATGGGAGAAAGCCTGGTATTTCTCATTTAAGAGTTTTTGAAGCATAGCTCATGTACATGTACCGGATGAACAAAGAAGCAAGTTGGATGATAAAAGCGAGAGGTTCATCTTCATCGGCTACGACAATAACTCCAAAGGCTACAAACTATATAACCCCATCAATGGGAAGATAATCACCAGTCGAGATGTTATCTTTGATGAAGAAGGCGAATGGGATTGGGGTACACATGCCAAAGATTACAACTTCGTTCCTGAATTTGAAGATGATGAACAAGTAATTGTTGAGCAATCGAGAAGAACCGATTACACCACCAACATCACCATCATTTTCACATTCACCGCCATCTTTCCTAGTTGAGAGAAATGAAGAGCGCAAGAAGCCGGGAGAGCTCTATGAGGTAACCGATAAGCTCGAAAACCTCACCCTATTTTGTCTGTTCGCAGATTGTGAGCGATGAACTTTGAAGAAACTACTCAAAATAAGAAATGGGGAGATGCAATGGATGAAGAAATTAAATCCATCAAGAAAAATGACACTTGGGAGCTTGCTCAACTTCCCAAAGGTCATAAAGCAATCGGTGTAAAATGGGTGTACAAGGTGAAAAAGAATGCAAAGGAGAAGTTGAAAGGTACAAGCGCGAGGCTTGTTGCAAAAGGTTATACCAAAGAGCCGGATTGACTATGATGAGGTATTTGCTCTGTTGCACGTTTAGAAACCATAAGACTAATCATTTCTTTGGCAGCCCAAAATAAGTGGAAAATACATCGATGGATGTAAAGTCGGCATTCCTTAATGGAGTCTTTTGGAGGAAGAAGTCTACATTGAACAACAACGGGCTATGTGGTTGAAGGCCAAGAAGATAAAGTCTTGAAGTTAAAGAAAGCTCTCTATGGATGAAACAAGCACCGAGAGCATGGAATAGTAGAATTGACAAATACTTGCAAGAGAAAGGCTTCACAAAATGTCCATACGAACATGCTCTTTACATCAAGAACAAGGATAATGATGTTTTAATTGTTTGCTTGTACGTTGATGATTTGATTTTTACAGGGAACGACATAGGCTTGTTCCAAGAATTCAAGAAGCAATGACAAAGGAGTTGAAATGTGACATTGGGTTGATGGCTCACTACCTCGGAATCGAAATCAAGCAAAAGGATGAAGGGATTTTTATCTCACAAGAAGGCTACACAAAAGAGATCCTGAAGAAGTTTAAGATGGATGATTGCAATCCAATAAACACACCAGTAGAATGTGGATTGAAATTTTGCAAGGATGATGAAGCAAATAAAGTGGATCCAACACTGTTCAAAAGCCTAGTTGGATGTTTGAGGTACTTAACTTGTACAAGGCCCGATATTCTTTACGCTGTGATTGGACTCGTGAGTCGCTATATGGAAAATCCAACCACCACACATTTCAAGCGCAACCAAGAGAATTCTTCGTTACCTAAAAGGTACAATCAACTTTGGTCTGTTTTTATTCGGATTTCTAATGATTATAAGCTAGTTGGATACTGATGATAGTGATTGGTGGAGATCGATGATCGAAAAAGTACAACCGGCTTCACATTTTTCATGGGAGATCTTTTGCTTTCACTTGGGCATCGAAGAAACAACCAATAGTCACTCTTTCAACATGTGAAGTCGAGCACGTGGCGCTACATCATGTGTTAGTCATGCAATATGGCTAAGGAATTTGTTAAAAAGAATTAAGCATGTCACAAGAAGATCCAACAGAGATTTATGTTGATAACAAGTCAAAGAATAGCTTTGGCCAAGAATCCGGTATTTCATAATCGGAGCAAGCATATTGATACTCGATACCATTACATCGAGAGAATGCATTGCAAGAGAAGAGATTCAAGTGAAGTACGTGAAGTCGCAAGATCAAGTTTTGATATCTTTACCAAGCCATTGAAGTATGAAGACTTTGCAAGATTGAGAAGTTCACTTGGGATTATAAAATAAGTTTAAGGAGAGTGTTGAATTATATAAACTATTTTATGTTTAATTGTGGTAGATGAGTTTGGTAGTTAAGTTTAAGTTGTTGGTGTGGTAGGTGAATGTGGTAGATGGAAATAAAAGATGACCATTGGATTAAGGTTGGTGAGAATCAATCTTAGCCATTGATTTAGATGAAGTTTTAGTATAAATAGGGGGTGTTGTTGGTTCATTTTGTATCAAGTTAAGAAAGAAAAACAAGTGAGTGAGAAGCAAAGCTTCTAAGTAATATTTGAGTTTGAGTGAAGTTGTGGTGGGGTGTGTATTGTAATATTTGAGTGGTCAATAAAATTATGTCTTTTGAGTGGTAAATTTCCAACAAATGGGTCACTATCAGTCTATAAGTAAAAGAATTAAAAATTATACATTTAAATTTAAAATTTTAAACTCAAATATATATAAAAATTTAAATTTAACATTTTAAGTTAAACTATTCGTCATAAATAAAATCCATTCAAAGTTTCTAATTACATTGCATTAACAAACTTATAAAACTAAATATTTTATAATCTAAATTTCGAAAATAAAATAATAATAACTAAAGCTACCCAGAATTAACATTTTTTTGTAATTACTCATATGGTTATAAGTTAAAAATTTTCAAAATTAGATATTTAAATCTAAAATTTTAAACTTGAACATATATAACATTTAATTTTAATATTTAAAGTTATTCTATTTATTATAAAAAAAAAGTCATGCATAGTTTATAATTACATTGCATTAACAAAATTATAAATTAGATTTAGCGTCATTTAGAAATATAATTTATATCCTAACAAATCTAATAAAACTACGTGACATTTTCTTATTCAGAATAAAAATCGGAAAACTAAATTAAGTAATAAATAAAATAAATAAAAAGAAGTTTTTCAAGAATTTACATCTTGTTTAATAAAGTTAAACTTAAAGATGATGGAGATGTAAATTTGAAAAATAAATTTACTAGTAATCTATATATATATATATATATATGAAGTGGATTCTGTGAGACCACCCTCCTAGGTAAGACCATAGGACTAGATCTACACTATCAAAAAAATAAATTAATTGCCAAGATATGAACAAATATATACAACACTTCATATGAAAGTATACATTAGAAAGGGTAAAATAGGAATCCAAGAAACTAAATATGGTAACCGTCTCCTACAAATTAGGGACGCGATATGTTATTGATCACGTCCCCATAATCACGCGATTCACCTTTCCATTCTCTCCCTTCTTCACAAGAACCTGCAAATTAATTCAAATTTGGCAACAGAATCATGCAACAATTAATGAAAAGTATACAATTCCACTAAACTAACTATACATTAAAACATTATTAAGTATACATAAATAATTAACTAACTATACAATTACACTAAACTACCTGTACATTAAAACATTACTAAGTATAAAAAAACATTTAACTAAGTATACATTTACAATGAACTAACTATACATTAATATATTACTAAGTATACAGAAACATTTAACTAAGAATACAATTATACTGAACTAAATACACAATTCCACTGAATTACTTATATAACTAAGTATACAATTCCATTGAACTAAATATACAAATACACAGAACTAAATATACAAATTCACTAAACTACTTATATAACTGAGAATACGATTCTACTGAACCAAGTATACAAATCCACTAAACTAAATATACAATAAAACATGACTAAATATACAAGTCCACTGTACTAAGTATCCAATTCCACTGAACTAAATATATGATAAAACAAAACCAGGTATAAAAGTGATGTATTTTTTCTCCCTAAAAATTGGCCAACTGGAAAGGTAAGATTGTATTTGTCTTAAAAATAGCAATTAAAGATATTAACCCGCCTATTTAATAAATTGATGATATAGAAAGTACAAATATACCTTTATTAGCCTAAAATAACTAGAATGATCCACACCATTTAAAATTTTAAATCAAGAGTCCATAAGTATTCCTATGTACTAATATAAAGGGGTTGGTCTCATTTGAACTAATCCATATATATATATATATATATATATATATAAAGCAACATGTTTCCATTTATGTTTTCCTTCCTAAAAACACCTTCTAAAAATGATTTTCGATGTATTTATATAAAAAAAAAAATTGTCTGGCAGCTTTCTAAAAATTGTAATAACTATAATGAAATTTTCGCTTTTTATTTCTGTCAACTTTGGTTAGAACATTTTATTTCGTAATAAATATTTTATCAATAAAAATCATACTATTAATAATAACTTTCACTAAGATTTGAAAATACGGTTGACTTTCTATTTTAAATTCAATCAATATAAATTGTCTATCTTATGATCATATAATTTGTAAAAAAAGTAAATCGACTTTAGTTGTTGACCAAGTAATGTGTGTGTGTGTGTGTGTAATTAGCATTAATTTTGCAAACAATCAAAAAAATAAAATCATATTATTGTGATATATCTGAAAATAAGACTTCCATTTTAATTCGATTCAATAATATTATGAATATTCGTGTATTGCAAAATTTATGTTCGAATTTACAGTTGAAAAAAATCACATTTATTACAATGCAATAAAAATAATTATGTCCCAAGTAATTAAAAACATACCTTATTTTATTTACATTCATATACTCATATTAAAAGGTAGAGTTGAATAATATTTTGAATTTAAAAAATTAATGAAACTTACTCACAATAAATATGATTTTGACATATTGCCATAATTATATTCTGGATTGCATATATATATGTACAATCAGTTCATTAGTACTTACATATTCAAACGAAAATACACAAATAAAGATTGCTCCATCATACCTGATTATACTAATATGTGATCTAAATATGAGCAAGACGCAATGGGTCGTAAAACTTCGACTTGTGAGAATATATGAAAAACATGCGTGCAATGATAAAAATCAAATACAAAGCCTTGATTGCATATTTCATGATATCAAAGTATGGTTTAGATTTTTTTAATTATTGATTTTAACATTTCTGCATAGTGCTGATATAATTTATTTTATAGGGAGATTCAATCCACGGAAGTGTTATTAAAATAGTTTGTGCATTGCACGGGGTCGGCCCGAGTCGACCCATTTAACAACTCTAATGATTATTAAATAGCCCGTGCATCGCCCAGGTGACTCATCTAGTAGGTAATAAAAGCATATATAAAAAATTAGAATTAGATTTATTTTTTAAAAAATCAAAATACCGCTAGCCCGGTCAACCTTCGGACTAGCCCTAACGGGCTTCGGTTTAAATGGTATTGGCCCAAAAGGCCCATATTTAAATGGGACAAAATAATTTGGCCCTAACTCTTTTTTTTCCAGTTTAAACGACCACCCGTTTAATATCTCTAGGCATTAGGTTCGATCAGCCGGATCGGTGAATGGGTCGTAGGTTAGGGTTGGTAGATGGGCCCAAGGTGTTGGGTATATGTGTTTGGGCCAAACGTCTAGGAACTAAAACAATAAATAGGCTAATAGTTGGCTTAAGTGATTTAATTAAAAATGCTGAGAAATAAATCACTAATGGGCTAAAGGGTTATGGGCTAGATTATGAAATGGGTTAATGGGTTGACTACTCTAGTTTTAAAAGTTGAAATTATAAGTACAAAATGACTAATGGGCTAATTTAAAATGTGACTAATATGGTCTATAAGAAATTAAATCCGTTATGGCCAATAAACCTCTAATTATACTAATTTTAAACTTAATTAATCCCAATAAAAGTAATATATCCGAATAATCAAATAAATTTTCAATTAGATAATTCTACAATTATTTTCAAAAGAAAAATAATTTCTAAAGATCTCAATTTTCCAATAATTATAATTGTGTTTTTGATAATTTAAATTAGAAAAGTATTCAATATTTGACTAATTGTGTTTCTAGTAATTTAAATTAGAAAAGCATTTCAATATTTGAATAATCGTGTCTTTGATATTGTATCAGATTTAATTTATATATTATTTTAAAAATTATTTGTGTATCTTAATATCCGATTATCTACTTAACCACAATTATTGAGTTTATCGACTTTAAGATATCGATTATTATATTATTTAAAAAGCTAAGTATGAAATCACACAATAAAAATTATAACGCAAAACTAGAAGGTATTAATAGCAAAAGAATGTATTATTTTTCGAAACCTTATGCTATTAGAACGAAAATCTTGTTATATGAATATCTTCAATTATTATATATACACGAATGTATATATGTAAGACCTCCGTTTTATACCGTGACATGTACAGTTTTCTAATAATTCTATGATTTCTATCTCATTCATTATAATAATTTAAAAATAGCATTAGACAATAGACATGTAATATTTTAATATTTTTTATTGATGAAGTCAAAAAAGAAAAAGATCATACCCCATAATCATTAATAAAATACATTCAAGACTATGTATTTGTGTTTGATCGTCGAAAATTGATTTTTCATATAACCGCGCATGTCGCAACTTCATCGCCCATTTCATCTTAGTCATGTGTCAAATTTTTAATAAGTGTTAAAATTAGCGGTATACTTTTTTCAAAGTTGTAGTAAATTTGGATACAATTTTTATGCTTATTAGCATATTTATACGATTATCAAGCTATGAAACTCTTGGGGCTTGTGTGGCTTTCATCTCAATGAGGTTTATCCCACTTTAACTATTCCAAATATATCAATCATATTTGTTTTACTGAATATTATACAGTGGAATCAAATATTCTATATTTATTTCCTAACTCTCTCTCTCTCTCTCTCTCTCTCTCTCTAATATATATATAGGGAGGGAATTCTGTGAGACCACCCTCCTAGGTTAGTCCATAGGACTAAATTCCTCTTTTTAACCAGTTTTCCCAAACCAATATATCCTGCCTATCCCAAAAAAGACACCATCGAAATAGTAAATCAATGGCCAAGATATATTACAATATATACAATATTTCATAAGTAAATATACAACATAAGGATTAAACTAGGAATCCAGAAAATTAAATATAGTAACCGCTTCCTAAAAATTAGGGACGTGATTTTGTATTGATCACGTCCCCATAATCAAGCGATTCACCTTTCCTCTCTCTCCCTTCCCATTCGAACCTGCAATTTATTCAAATATGGCTACAAAATCGTGCAACAATTAATGAAAAATATACAATTACACTAAACTAACTATACATTAAAATATTATTTAGTATACATAAACAATTAACTAAGTATACAATTACACTAAACTACCTGTACATTAAAACTTTACTGAGTATACAGAAACATTTAACTAAGTATACAATTATATTGAACTAACTATACATTAAAATAAAGCAAAATTGTTTTTTTAGTCCTCTAAGTGGACTGACCTGGAACTTTAGTCCTCACTTACTAATTTGTATGATATTAGTCCTCTAACTAATGTTTTTTCAGATCTTTAATCCTGTTACCTGCTATACCCGGTCAAGTTAACCTGGAATGCTGATGTGGCTTTTTTTTTCTTCTAATAAAACATTTTTTTAATGAGCAAATTGATGACTTGGACATATAGTTGGATGATTTTGGAGGGAAACTAGGTTTTGGTATCAACATGGTGGGAAAATTGATATTTAGTTATAAAATATAAAAAACTATATTTTGAAAAAAAAATTAAATAATTATATTTTTGTAAAAAATAATATAAGTTATCTTTTTGGAAAAAATAATTTGGTTATGGTTTAAAAAAATAATACCAAATTATTCTATAAATAATTTATTATTTTTAAAAATAATTTAAATTATATTTAGTTATAAATATAGTTTTTAACATTATTTTTTCCAACTTTTATAAATAATAAATTATTTATAGAATAATTCGGTATTATTTTTTTAAACATAGCCAAATTATTTTTCTAAATAAATAATTTATATTATTTTTTCATAAATATAACTATTTAAATTTTTTTCAAAATATAGTTTTTTTATATTTTATAACTAAATATCAATTGTTTTTCATAAATATAACTATTTTTAATTTATTTAAGTTTTGAATGTTTAAATTTTAAATATAATATTATATCGATGTTATTGAATTTGAATAATTTGGTAATGGTTTAAAAAATATTTACTTATATTTTTATATTATTTTTAATATTATATTGATGTTATTGAATTTGAAAAATTGTTTTTAAAAGTTGATAATGTCAAAAAAACTGAATTATTTTTTAAAGTTGGAAATTTTTTTGTTAAAAACAATATTTATAACAAAATATAGTTTAAATTATTTTCAAAATAATAAAATATATAGAATAATTCGGTATTATTTTTTTAAACGTAACCAAATTATTTTTTGAAACAAATAATTTATATTATTTTTTCGAAAATATAACTATTTTATTTTTTTGAAAATATAGTTTTTTATACTTTTACTTATATTTTTATAAATTTTTAATTTATTTATTGGAATGTTTAAATTTTAAATATAATATTATATTGATGTTATTGAATTTGAATAATTTGGTTATGGTTTAAACAAATATTTTTACTTATATTTTTATATTATTTTTAATATTTTATTGATGTTATTGAATTCAAAAAATTGTTTTTAAAAGATGATAATATCAAAAAACTGAATTATTTATAAAAGTTGGAAAAAACAATGTTAAAAACTATATTAATAACTAAATATAATTTAAATTATTTTTTAAAATAATAAATTATTTGTAGAATAATTCGGTATTATTTTTTTAAACCACGACCAAATTATTTTTCCGAAACAAATAATTTATATTATTTTTTTTGAAAACATAATTATTTATTTTTTTTCAAAATATAGTTTTTTTTTATATTTTATAACTAAATATCAATTTTCCCACCATTTTGATACCAAAACCTACTATCCCTCCAAAATCATCCAACTATATGTCCAAGTCATCAATTTGCTCATTAAAAATATATTTTATTAGAAAATAAAGCCACATCAAAGATTCCAGGCTAACTTGAGGGTATAGATAGGGTAATAAGACCAAAGATCCAAAAAAAAATTTAGTTAGAGGACTAATATCATACAAATTAGTAAGTGAGGACTAAAGCTCCGTGTCCTCATCCACTTAGAGGACTAAAAAACAATTTTGCCTTTTAAAATAATACTAAGTATACTAAATATTTAACTAAGTATACAATTACATCGAATTACTTATATAACTAAGTATACATTTCCATTGAACTAAGTATACAAATCCACATAACTAAGTATACAAATTCACTAAACTACTTACTAAACTACTTATATAACTAAGAATACGATTCCACTGAACCAATTATACAAATCCACTGAACTAAATATACAATAAAACATGACTAAGTATACAAGTCCACCGAACTAAGATACAATAAAAGCGACGCTCACAAATATGGCAGAAAAGAAGTATCAATTTTGAAAAAACGCTGCAAGTTGATGATTTTTCCTCCCTAAATTATTTGATATTTGGGATAGTGATTTTTGGCCTTTTAGGATTTTAATTCTCTAACATAGAAATTCACTTTTATTATTGTAAGCCCAATGATTATTACATTGATAGACCTGTTTTATAAGCCCACTTTATTAAAACTCATATGTGTATTTTATTTTATTTTATTTGAAAATCTGCAGAATTTTTATCAGAAAATGAATCCTTTGAAAATTTTATCAGATACAAAAGAATTTTATTTGTACATATCCAAATAGATTTAACCTAATACATGACCTAATAAAAGGACTCTTAAGCCGGGATGGGATTTCCTATTCCACTTTACCTATTCCACTCCTATTCCATTGCATTGGATGAAATACACGTGTGCAATATGATGTCACGTGATGTCACAATCACACACTTTCTTTCATCCAACATAATGGAGCGTATGGAATAGTAGAATAAAGAAAGTGGAATAGGAGATCTCAACCCATCAAGCCGGAATGTATATATAATATCCGTATCTCAGTTTCAACTTTCAACCAAAAATCTCACGTGATTTCATCTTCAACTCTCCAATCTCACGGCCAAAGGTAAATAACTCAATTTGCCAGTTTTCTATCAAAAACCAAAACCAAGTTTCAACACCAAATACTAATCCCGACCAAGTATACATGCTCTGCCGCAACCCAGCAACTTCGAGAAATTAACCTGAAACCAAGAACCCCTCGCCGAAAAATCGAATAAACTGCCCCTAAAAGACCACGAGCTCAATCGCCGCCCGTCATCCCTCGAAACACATAACCACCCCTCACCGCCATCCTTGAACCCCCACCACAACCCCCAAATCGCCCAAGAACCTGCTCGTCGCCGTTGCGCTGGGTGTACGAGCGAGTGAGTTTGAGAGGGAAAAGTTGAGAGAAAAGAAAAAAGAAAGAAATAAACATATATATATAGAGAGAGAGAGAGGGCTGATGGGAAGAAGAAAAAAAAAATGGTGAAGAGAGAGTTGATAGGAGATGGTGGCGTGAATGGTGATGATTGAGAAACTGGGGGGTTTGTTTTTGCTGAAAGCTGTGAGATTAGGGATTAGGGTCCAATTGGGGAATTGGGGAGTTTAAGTCATTATTTCCTTTTGGTTTTTTTTTCCAGAATCACAAATTTACCCCTCAAAGCTCCAATACCTCACAAATCCGCCCCTCATTCAAGTCTCTTGGAATTTTTATTATTTTTACCACAATTCCATTTACTACAAATATTTCTATTCCAATTAGAATAAATCCCATTATTTTTTTAAGGCCATGTATTAAGTTAATTTTATTTTTATATGTAGGAATCGATACTTTCGAGGTCTAGGATTTTCAAGCTCAAGCAATTTCATACTTTCCAAGTTCACGAACTGCATTATTAAGGTGGGGTTTACTGCTTATTGTCTACTTTAAATGCCTTGTTATGATTGTTATATGTATGGGCACGTTAAACATGACATGACACGAAGGTACTTAATTGTACATCACGAAGGTACTTAATTGTACAAACATGAACATACTTAATTGTACACCCACAGTTAGCCTACGGGCTTGTTTGATCAAACCATGAAAACCATAAGTGTGTATGCAATGATGATTATGCTTGTGTATTTGATTTAGACAGTGTGTCCCCACTGAGTTGTTGATAGCTCACCCCTTTCATTTAAAAATTTTCAAGTTAGGAGTATGGCGTGGCACGTGGTAGATGGATGTGATCGGAGTCATGCAAAATGTTTTCTTTTGAATATATTTTAATTATTGAGAGTTTTTCAGACAATGTTTATTGTTTTAAATTCTTCTGCGAATATGGATAATAGTTTAATGTGTCTTTTTTTTTTTTTTATAAATATAGGTTATTTATTTTTCTTGGAAGTTAAATTTAGTAATTTATTTTTCTATAATTGTGAGAACTTCTAAACCTTTTTATTTAGAGAAAAATTTATTCACAGTTTTCTTTTATTAAAATTCGGGGCGTTACAAGTGGTATCAGAGCAGGTCTACGATTCTGTAGACTTGGAAAAAAAAGTGAGGGAATATTATTTTTTTAAAAAAAAATGTATTTCAAAATGTCTATGAACATCCATCTCCGCCGTACAACGTTGACTCCAAGGTATGCATATTTTTTTTTTAATGATCATGTCAAATTACGATTTATGAGCTTTATGCTAATGTCAAGTATTATGAGAAATCATGTTTTATTGTCATCATGCGATATATATTTCATGTTTACCTTGTTTTATATCAAAGAAAATTTAATGATAAAACCATATGGGCTTTAATTACATGAACCTAGATGACCTATACTTATTAGACACGAACTCTTAGGAAGATGATTGAAACGATATGTTAATGGATTGATTATTGAGGGCTTATAGAAGTTACCAATTGCATGAACACGATAGTATTAATGTTTGCACCACAAATCAGACAGTATTTGAACCTATGATATAAGATGACCTACCTAGAGTACTAAGAAGCACTATGTATATGACTATAGGAAAATGATTCGAAGACGTAGAACTGGAGTCCGAGCCGCTGCTACTGCTACTAATAACAACACGAACCAAAATAACGAGGAAAACCCAGTACCGGCAAGAAACCAAGAGAATGTCGACAATGAACATACATTCAACCGAGTACCCGCGTTAACCCAGGCTCAGGTGGTGGAGCAGTTTCGCCGCTTCTCACCCCCAACCTTTAATGGGCAAGAAGGACCCGCATATGTAGACGAATGGTTCATATCGATGGAGCGCACATTTGAATTGATCGGGTGTACTGAGGCACAACGAATTCTTTGTGCTCAGTATCAATTTGTACAAGATGCTGGTCGATGGTGGATGAGTTATTGGAGATTGAGGTCTGCCGAAGAACGAGCAACCCTAACATGGGAAGGATTTAAGGAGATAGTAATGGAAAAATATTGTCCCCAACACTATCGAGAGAAAATGGAACGCGAGTTTTGGGATTTGAAGCAATGAGGAATGTCAGTTACAGAATATGAAAGAAAATTCAACCAGATGAGTTTCTTCGTGGAGCACTTGGTAGACACTGATCGTAAGAGAGCATTGAGGTTTCGAGCGGGGCGTTACACAAGTCCACTGAACTAAGTATACAATAAAGCGATTGTTCACAAATATGGCGAGAAAAGAAGTATCAATTTTGAAAAAAACGCTTGAAGTTGATGATTTTTCTCCCTAAAAATCAAAATCAAAAGGTAGGATTATGTTTCCTAAAAATAGCTAATAAGCTGTCAATTAACATAACTAATTAAATATAAAAGTACAATTATACCCTTATATGCCTAAATTAACTAAAATGATCTACACCATCCACAATTTTAAATCAAGAGTCCATAAGTGTTCTTATGGACTAACCTAAAGGGATTGGTCTCATTTGAACCAATCCATATATATATATATATATATATATATATATAAAGAGACTATTCTCAAAGCGTAACCATAAAATTTTCCCGCTCATTTTTAGTTGCTATAAAAAGTAATAAAAATTTGAAAAAAAAAGATAAAAACAGTATTTATAATTTTATGCTTTCCAAACCTGTTTACTGCATTAATTGATTTTCCAAATATGTGTGTGTACTGCATTAATTATTATATATATATATATATATGGTAAAATTGCTTTTTTTGGTCCATTAAGTTGGCTCGATTTCGCTTTTAGTCCTTTAATTTTTATGGGTTGCGTTTGCCAAACACTAGTTTTTCTAAACCTGCACATTTAATCCAATTTCAAAATTTGGGGGATATCTTATCCCTAAAATGCTGAGTTGGACCACTTTTCCATTAAATGACAATTTTGCCCCATTTGTTTTGGTCATGTGCATATCACATGACTGAACATTTTTAATATCTCAATAAAATTAAATAACAAAAATAAGTATAAAATTAAATTCAAGTAAAGAAAAAATCTGAACATATATTTATAATCTTATATATATGTTTAGATTTTTTCTTTACTTGAATTTAATCTTATACTTATTTTTGTTATTTAATTTTATTGAGATACTAAACAAGTCATGTGATATGCACATGACAAAAAAAAAGGGGCAAAATAGTCATTTCATGGAAAAGTGGCCCAACTCAGCATTTTATGGATAAGATATCCCCGAAATTTTGAAATCGGACTAAATGTGCAGGTTTAGAAAATTTAGTGTTTGTCAAACGCAACCCATAAAAATTAAAGGACTAAAAGCGAAATCGAGCCAACTTAACAGACCAAAAAAGCAATTTTGCCTATATATATATTTTAATTTAATAACTGTTTTGTTTTTGATTAGTTTTTGACGTGTAATATATCAAATTAATCACATTTCTACGATCTTTAGTTTGACACACATATTGCATATATAAAATAATAAAAATTAATAAAAAGATATATTTTCTCAAATTTTTATTTTTTAGTGGATTTTACAAATTCTGCATTCGAGCTATTGAACAATTTGTATATTCTTGTAATTTGATTATTTTAATTTTTCATTTGTCAGTAAATCGGGTTTTTATCCTCAACATAATTTGATAAGTTCTGATTGTTAATGTAAAATTATATTGACAACAACTTTTATACTTTCTTAATTTAAAAACAATATATAAATTTTTTAGTTTCAATAAATCGAATTTTCATATAATTCACACTTTTGTAATTTAAAATAAATAATTCTATATTTTTTATTTTTAGAAGATAATGAAGATCACTGTATAAAAAAAGTGATATGAATGCTTATATTTTTATAACTGTTAAGCTTTTCGGGATATTCTGAATCATAATTTAATACTTAACAATTTAACCTTTTATTAATAAAAAAAGTAATATTTATTTTATTTAGTTTCTTACCCAAAAACAAAATTCTGAAAAATTATATATTCTTTCATATTTTCTCTTATCAAAAATGTGAAAAATACAAAATATCCGATCATAATTTTTAAATTTACTTACTCGATTTTAACCCCATATTGAAGTAGTGGTGGAACCCACTACTACCATAAACCATTCATACTGGCATATTATATCAAACATAGTTCTTTTCATCTGATAACTTTGGACTAGTTCCCTGCTTAGAAATTTAGTCCTCTAAATATTCACCTTTAAATTTTAGTTCAATATCTTTTAAAAATTTGAACATTTAGTCCGATTTTAGTTGGAGAAAACTAATTTTGGTGGAAATTGCTGATTTGACACTTTCAGACACATAGATGTCCAAAAACTTGGGGTATGTTTGTTTGGTGATTGGAGATGATTGAGGAAGTTTCTGGGGAAGGAGAGTTTTATGTGATGTATGAAAATGTGTGTATTAGTTTAAAAATGCATTGGAAAGCGTAATATATGATTAGATGGTGATTGAGGGAAGAATTTGGAAAATAAATGTGATTGGGGAAATTAACAAACATAGCCTTGGGGATTTGCAATTGGGCAAGATATTGCCACTAGAAATGTTAAAAGGGTCGCGACTCGTTGGCCCATACAGTTTAAACTGTAAAAAAAAGAGAATTAGGGCCGAATTATTTTGGCCCAGACCATATAAACCGAAGCCCGTTAGGGCTAGCCTAACCCGACTCTTCCGCTATATTTATTTTTTAAAAAATAAATATAATTCTATTACTTTATATCTAGTTTTATTACCTATTACTAGTAAATTTATTTTTCAAATTCACATCTTCCTCATCTTTAATTATAAACTATGCATGACTTTTTTTTTTAAAATAATGAATAGATTAACTTTAAATGTTAAACTCAAATGTTATATAAGCTCAAGTTTAAAATTTTAGATTTAAATATCTAATTTTGAAAATTTTAACTTATAGTCACATGAGTAATTACAGAAAAAAGTGTGAATTCTGGGTAGCTTTATTTATTATTATTTTATTTTTGAAATTCAGGGCATAAAATATTTAATTTTATATGTTTGTTAATGTAATGTAATTAGAAACTTTGCACGAATTTTATTTATGACGAACATTTTAACTTACAATGTTGAACTTAAATATTATACATATTCGAGTTTAAAATTTTAGATTTAAATATATTTTTTTTAATTTTTTTGACTTATAGCCCGATAGTGGGCCGTTTAGCCCGAAACCCGTTAGGGTTAGGGTTAGGTTCCAATATTACTAGCCCATTTAACACCGACTCGTTCAGCCCAAAACCCACTAGGGCTGGCCTATAGGGCTAAGGCCAACCCGTTTAACATATCTAATTTCCACCTAGGCATTGACATGTCATTTTGCAATTCGGTTTTATCAATTATAGTTTTTAATGTAAACCATTAATTCTGTTTAATTTAGACCTCAGTTCAGAAAATGCCAAATTTAATCAACATGATAACTTTTCACAAAACAATTCCCTTACGTAATATTTCTTCTTTTGTCCTACACTATTTTTCACTAATATTATGGCAGACATATAAAATTTTCGTGAATACTATGGTATTTCTGTCCCCAATGGAAACAAAACCATAAAATCAAACTTCCATCTAATCATGGTTTCCCATGTACCATTTTTTTTTTCCGTCTCTGATTCAGATTGTGATTATTTTAAATACTGAATATGACAACATTGGATGGACAAATCAACTCAATTTTTTTTTTCGAACTATAGTATTTTATAATAACAAAGAAACTAAAATTACAACTACAAACATAGCCAACGGGCTAAGAACTGACAAGACTAACTAAGAGCCAAGCGGGAAATTGGTAAGACCAATTCAGATTCACAACATGGACTAAAAAACTACCCACCCCAAACTAAACCACTCCACGCCGGGAGACTTCAACACTCCTTAAAGAGACTGTAACACACCAAAAAAACTGAAACCGGGCACGAGCAACCACTACATACTACAGAACAGATAAAACTGATCCGCCTACGAATTTCGCAAATCAACCGGGAAAAACAAAAAATACACAAACAAAATAAGAAAACTACAATGTAGCAACAAAACTAAAAAAACAAAAAACTAAACAACAACCTAACAATCAAAGAAATAAAGGGTCTCTCCCTCCCCCAAATCCACAACCACATCGTCCCGACACCACCGCTCCCGCAAATCTGCCACCCTCATCCAGCCCGCCACCACGAAGAAACTTCCAAAGCCCGGATCTTAAAACAAAGATGAAAAATATTATACGGGTGGTTTCGGCCGGCGATCCGAAATTTCTGGCTATCTCCGGCCTTCATGGTGTGCATCAGCCTGAACTGGCAATAATGGTCACCCTCCTATTTTCCATTATGGAGAAGAAAACAAAACAAGAGGGAGAGGGGGAGGGGGAGGGGGAGGGGGAGGGGATGGGGGAGGGAAAAAGGGAATAGGAGGGCAGAGAGGAGAGAAAGAGTAGAGAGAGGAAGTGGTACTTTTTGGAATTGGACTTCTCTAATTTGACAAATCAACTCAATTAACTGTCTAACTCTTCATTGGCCAAATAATTCTTGCATTTTAGGCATTAATTATTGGTTCAATAGTTGGACCCAGTTATATATAGCTGTTTAGTGCCCAATGGTGGAACTGAAATCATATCAGTTATAACTAGTCATTTCACTAATAGATTGATCGATGGTCTATTTCACTTTTTTATTTCAGAAAAAAAAGACTAAATTATCATGAAAACGACGTATGTAAAATTTGGTTTTTTGATGGAGTGAATAGGTGTGGAATGAATTATTATGAGAGTTATAAACTGAGACAGATGAAATAGTTATTTTTTGATTAAATATTTTATCCATAGTAAAATACATACTCCGACTCTCCGAGGATACAAAAATAGTGTTAGACATTAATTGTGTATATGAATTATTATGAGAGTAATCTATAAACATAGTGTAAAATTAGTAGAAATAAATAGTGCATTATTTTTTTTATTATCAAAATTTGTAATCTATATACAGATAACTAAGTGGATACCAAACTTAATTGTGTATATGATGTTCTGTGCATTTACATTTCTTCGATAACTTATTTTGACCGTTGAGTTTTGAACCCTATATATAGCTAGCGCGCTTTGACTGCTAATTACCCTAAATCGAGACTCATTAACACATGCATGTTGATCATAATTAGATTTAATATCAAATTAGTATATAAAAAAATATGGACATCATGCCTTATAGGAAACGCTCCCAATATAATCACTTTATACTTTAATAAGAAACATTGAATGAAACTATATAATATTTATCGATTACCACATCATCAATTATCACTAAACATTAATACTTGTATCATTATTGAAGTTTACTAAATATACCATCTTTTCAACTTTGAAACATCAAATCAATTAAATTAATTTGAATGTTAATTTTTCTGGGATCGAAGTTAGAATTATGTCGAACAAATTTTGTAGACCATGAGGGTTAGTTCGAATATATATAAATATGTTATTGATGTACAAAATCTATATAATATATAAAATCAAGATAGTCTACAAAAATAGAAAGTTCCCGCCAAATTTTTATTGCCAGTTATGGTAAGTTTTGCTCTTTAATTTCGAAGTGTACTATTGACATGTAAATGCTTTGTTACGAATTATGGTTAGCGTTGCCCATTAATTAAAAAGTGTACTCTGACATGTAATGCATAGTTCAGTTAATTTTTAAATGTTTTTTGTTATCTGAAAAGTGAAATTAATGCTTTGTTTTATTAACATTGAAAACTCTTCGTATTTCGTATTGTAATGGTAATTTGTAATTGTTAGTTACATAGAATGGGGCACCAATTAAAACAAAGTTATTTCCTGCACCAATTAAAACCAATGTTGTAAAAATCGGCCTAGGCGGCCGCCTAGGCGCCGACTAGGCGCTAGGCGCCCCTAGGCCGACCCGATTTTCCCAAAATCGGCCAAAAAAATTGTGCGGGGCAAAACTCGGCCTAGGCGCCAGGGCGGGCTAGGCGGCCTAGGCGGGCGCCAGGCAAAAAAAATCGGAAAAAATCGGTCTCAGGCGGTCAGGCGGAATAAATCGCCAAAAATCGGGAAAAATCGCCAAAATACAAAAAAATGAAAAAATAAGAAAAACTTGGGCTTTTCTAGGCGCTCGATCTAGGCGCCCTAGCGCCCCTAGCGCTAGGCGCCGATTCCGCTGACCGGGCGCTGGCGATTTTCGCAACCTTGATTAAAACAAAGTTATTGGGAAATAGTTTAAATTTCAATTTTTTTTGTTTGATAATAGTAAACAAGGTTGAATTGTTGGCACCAAACAAGGGATAAGTAGATCTTACGGTCTTTACCCACTGGGTAGCTATACCGATTAGATCAACACATACACACACACACACACATCCACATGGATGTGTGTTAATCCAATGGTATAGAACCCAACAAGGGGTAAGTAAATAACAAGTTGTATTAGCATACAAATAAACCTCAAAAATAGTATATACGATTGTATTGATGATGACGCAAATAAATTACAAGTGGCATTTGGCAATAATAAATAAACCTTGAAAATTGATGTTAAAAGTTTGAGTAGGTCTCTTGTAGGACCGTCTTATGGATCCTATTCCGTAAGACGGATCCTACCTGCCCGCCCACCGCCACCCGCCACCCCATTGCCCACTCGCCCATCGCCACTCGCCCACCTTGACCCATTCGCCCCCGACCAGCCTACAACAACTGTTATTTAAAAAAAAATCACTTCAGTGCTCCACAGGGAAATCGAACCCGCGACCTAGATAGGCTTAAAGTAGTGTTTCAAATACCTTATGATTCTCTTAGTTGCAGTCATGTGACTCTCTTTTGGTGCAGATTGAAATCTTGCACATACACCTACTGCAAATGTGATGTCTGGCCTGCTGGCTGTTAAGTAGAGAAATTATCCAATGAATGCTCTATATCTGGTCTGATCTACAGCCTTGCCATTTGCACCCATGTCCATCTTGACTTCATCTTTTTTTTTTCTTTTGTAATAGTTTCTGGTTCAGTTCATATTACAAAATGTAGTAATTAAATTTGACAATGTTTGGTTCAAGCATTTCTTTTTTCTTCTTATGGTGATGTTCCTGCTCTTTGTCCTATTCTTCTTATTTTTCTTCCTTTTCTTCTTCTTCTTCTTCTTCTTCTTCTTCTTATGGTGATGTTGCTGCTCTTTGTCTTCTTCTTCTTCTTCTTCTTCTTCTTCTTCTTCTTCTTCGTCTTCGTCTTCTTCTTCTTCTTCTTCTTCTTCTTCTTATCTACAAATCTATGAACATTGATTCTTAAAAGTATCAGGAATTGTCTTAAAAGTATCAATAATTACCTTAAAAGTATCTGTTTTATGTCAATATATTTCAACATTATAACACTCCGCATGTTAGATTTTTTATGCTCAAAGTATCAAAAATTGCCTTAAAAGTATCATAAATTGACTTAAAAGTATCAATTTGTAATAAAGTTTGTATATAAATTTGTGAACATTGATACTTAAAAGTGTCAGAGATTACCTTTAAAGTATCAGAAATCACCTTAAAAGTATCAGAATTTGCCTTCAAGTATTAGTTTTATGTCACTGTATTTCAACATTGAACATATGTTATATCACTTTCCATGTTAGATGTTTGATGCTTAAAGTATCAGAAATTGCCTTAAAAGTATCATTAATTGCCTTAAAAGTATCAGTTTGTGATAAAAAAAAGGTTGTGTACAAATATGTGAGCATTAATGTTTGTAAGTATCATAAATTGCCTTAATAGTATTAGAAATTGCCTTAAAAGTATTTTAATTTTTAACAAATTTTATTAAAATCTTTCACTTAATGTAGAACCATATAATCATGAACCATGGCAGGAATTGCTTGATTGTCATTGATTTTCCGAACATAATTCATGCACAGTTAAAATGAAAAATAAATTAAAAAATCAAAAATTTTGCAATTAAAAGTATGAAAAAGAACAAAAAAAGAGGAAAAATAAAATAAATATGATGTAGTTAAAGTAACCCTTTTATAAGTATTCAATTATTGAGATAATGTATCATGTTTTTTTAATAGACTTGGGTTCGATTCTTAGCCTTTACATTTATAGACGTTTTTATTTTTTTTAATTACCATACTTATTTATGAATGTGTTTATATACATTGTTATACTGAAATTGGACAATAAGCACTAGTTGTGTAGTGGTAGTCTCTGATCATCATCCTCATCATCAATTAATTAACAGCAGTGCAAAGCCTACGAATCTCACTATTACTCCCTTTCAGGCAAATTTGTGTCCTTCTAAATGCTAGAAGAAAGAAGACGGGAAGAAGCAGAGAAGTAGAGAAGAAGAAGAAGAAGAAGAAGAAGAAGAAGAAGAAGAAGAAGAAGAAGAAGAAGAAGAAGAAGAAGAAGAAGAAGAAGAAGAAGAACCATTAGAGAAGAAGTAGAAGAAGCAGCAGAGAAAAAAGACGAAGAAAGAAACAGAGAAGAAGAATCACTCTGGAAACAAAACCCTAGAAAAATGAAAAAGAAATAGAAAACTGACAAAAAAACTAAAAATATATGAATTTGGGCGGGCGGACGGGCGGGCGGGTCGGGTAAGATCCGTCTTATAGGTTCTGACCCGTAGGACGGTATTACATAAGTTTTTGCCTAAAAGTTTTATCTGTTGTAAAAGTTTAAATGTGTCTTCTTTGAATTTAGTTTATATGTTTTTATTCCTGTTTGTGAGGACGTTTTGATTTTGTTGACTTTCTTGATTACATCGAATATTTTAATCTAACCGAAATTGACTTTGAAACTTAATAATCTACTTTCTTCAGCAAGAAAAAACTTAATAATGTACTAATTTATTAAATAAAACACATTTAATAAGTAAGAATGATAGAAAATATAATATGGAAAGGCAAATTAAATAATATATGTTGCAAAAAATAATCAGACAATCAGTACTCCACTCAACTCATAATATATTGCAAAATAGTATATATGTTGCAACAAATGATCAGACTTATATTGCAACTTGGAATATTAGTGTCAAAAATAGTTCCATCCAAATGAAAAAATAACAATTGTTGAATGTCTCAAATCACAATATATATTTGCTTAAAAACAATTCACAATATATACAAATAAGAATGGGTTAATTCAACTGGGCTGCTGTCTTTGCATAAGAAATGGTAATCCACTCCCATCAAATGGGCTGGGTTCTTCTGCATTGTATTGGGCTTTTTTATACCCATTTTGTGTATTTTTCAATTAATGGTTTTTTTGTTAATTTTTTATATTGAAATAAGCTGTAATTTGTTCTACTTTTCTTTGTCCCATAATGAATTGAATTTGTGATATTTTGTTAATTAATGGCTGGAAATTTCAAATAGGATTTTTTTTAATTATTAAGGAAATACAGAAAGAATAACAAAATTTTTTTATTGCATTTTGTTTGTTTTATTTTTTGGGCCTTTAAAGATTTGGGCTCTAATTTGTTATTTTCTTTATTTTTTATATATCAAAATATTTGGTTAATTATTTATTTCAATGTTTATATAATATATCTTTTTCACAGAAAATGTTGAATTTAAACATTGAAATTCTATGAAAAGCAAATTATATGGCTTTACAATAAAATTATTGAATTTAATTAAAATATTAAAATTATCTTTACTTAATATACAATTTGTGCATCGCACAGGTGGACGACTAGTATTAATTGAATATCACATATATCCGGGAACTGAATTGATATTTTAATACTTAAAAGCGTTCATAAAAACCAATAGATCCTCATGTTTTTAGGTGGTTCATTTGTGTGTAGAACAAGTGGCCCATGTGTCATATTTATGACATGTTCATAAAGAGAAAAATTTCATCAACTCAAATTTTACTTTGATCCGAAAGGCATAGTTAAGGATTAAGATTTTCTTAATCGTAAAGGGATAGACTTGTTGATGGAATGAGCTTATATAAAGCGCATTAACTTAGGTCCTTAAAACCATCATTCCAATTCAGATTATGCCATCAATCCATAGATAGAAATATTTTAGAAGTTCCTAACAAAGAAGAAGTATTTCAAGCAAAGTTGATACTCATTTTCAGATTCATACTATATCAATGGCTGGAGCCTGGAAGTAATATCGATTAAATTAATTTTCGCATTATAATTTTATGTATTACTATTGATTTTAGTTCATGGTAGGTCATGCTTAATAATATCTAACAATGTGAATCAATATTGACTTTGGATGACACACCGACGAGTAGGGGTATCAATCGTGTCGTGTTTCGTATTTGCGGGTCGTGCTCTGACACGTGTATTATAGGTCTGACACGGGTATTATAGGTCTGCCACGAAGATGAACACAACTCGTTTAATTATTAGAATCAAAATAAATGACACGAACACGACCCATTTATGATACAGGTAACCCGTCACGACACAAAAAAAAATAAAAAATTGGAGAAAAAGCTAAAATTACAAATAAAAATATATTAAAGTATTAAAAAATGCATTTTATAATCTTTCCATCATCATATAACCAACTAAAACATCAAATAATTAAAATAATATGTCACTACCAAATTAATTCGGTTAAATAGGTCAATCGTGTCGACAAGCGGGCCGTTCTGACATGACCAATTTATTTTTTGTGGTAACCGTGGCCGACCCGATTTTGACCCGAACATGTTCAGAGTTGTACTTGTACCTACTAAATTCGTGTTAGGTTCGTGTCGGGTTATTGTGTAGTGTCACAAATTGACGCCCCTACCCGCAAGCCCTTGATTTCAACTCCATCTGATCAAGATAAGTGCACGAGTGTAATTGATCTACATCATTGGATCACATGCCTACTTACTATAAATATAAGGAAATTCAGTCAGCATAAACGATTTTATTACAATTTAATGATTTCGGGATTTGAAATTCTTTCCCCAAATCCTCTCATCAAATCCAAATTCTCCCATCTAAACGCAATCAAGTAAATTTTAATTTTTAGCCTAATTTACAGTCAATTCTCAAAGCCACAATTACACATGCGTTAGGGCTAAGTGGTCATATACTCTACCATCGGCACAAAGAGGCATAATAACTCAAGAGACTTGAACTATATATCAAAGGCCCATGAGGCCCAAGTCCTTATGTATAAATTAAATAGTCCTTTTACTTTTTAATTACAAGGTACACAATCTTAACACAACTCTATGTCAATTGATTTTTGGGTGGCGCTATTTGCACTTTTTTTTTTTTTTTATAAATATACCCCCTCTCAATATTTATAAAAATGCTATAACTTTAAAAGGCTATAATACCCTTATTGTCATTTAAAATTTCTAAATACATCCACCAAAACAATAAATACACCTCATCTTGTTTTTAAACTTATATTCTTCTTCCATATCCCACTCACATTTTTCTTCTTCCTCCACTTAAATCTACAACAAAAAAATATAAACCCTAATTTTTCAACACTCATATTATTATAAACATGGACCACAATGAATTCATTGGCACCAATAATGTAAAAATCTTTTAATATACTGTTTAAAATATTTATTTTTTCACGTGTTGAAAATGGCACAATAGTGCCATAATTTTTGAGTTGACGTTTTCTTATCGAGTTTTTGACCGTTTACCCTTAGCATCTCCTCGTAAAAAGAATTTTGCTTTTTCCGATTAAAATTCTGAGTTAATTTTCGTGGATTTTATTTGAGGCCTTCTTTGATGATTCCTCTTGCATGTTCGATTTTAAGTTATAACTTGTTTACCTTTGTTGACGTGCGTTTTGGTCAACAAGCAAAAATATGTAAAAGATTTGACACGTAGAAATGTAAACGTGCGTAACGTGTGTTTATTTCGGCTAATTCTGCTTTTTTGTATATAATACCGTAGGATTATTGGGGTCGGTCTTTTTCTGATTCTTTTTTATCTCCTTTTTCTCTCTCTTTTTTTTTCGCCCATCATCCCTTTTTATACCCCTTCGAGTAAGTGGGTTTACAATAGTCATCTTTTCACTAACTATTCATTAATTAGTAAAATAATTAAAGAAAGACACATGTCCCTCTCTAATGTGCATGTCAGTCAAATCTTGCCACTTGTCGACTTCTCTTTATAACTTTCGACATGTGGCGTTTCGATATCGATAAAGTGTTAAGTATGGGCAAGTGATTACTTCTATGAATGTCGCGCATGCGTTTCCGCCGAAATTGGGGCTCGGGGCTCGGCGGCCGTGTTGCGGTTTGGGCTCGGTGAATGGACGAGCCTAGTTAAATGGACGTGTCGTCGTCGCGCACCATTGCTAACGTCACTCGCATGTCGCTTACTCGGATGCGTGTTGGAATGATGACTTGGATTAATTTCTTCCACTGCTCGGGTATCATCAAAGGCCCCAAGTTTGATTCCGAGAGAAGAATTTTCAAGTCGGAGTTAAACTTTAATGCTAATGATGAACATTTAATGGGGAAACGGATTTCTCAAAGGTTTTGTTCTTTCCTGGCATCCGTCGCGTAGTGATTAATGCCAAACGGCGCATTAATGGGTTGCATAATAATGCAGAACACGTGGCATCTTGTGGTTGGACCAATCTTGCGCAGAACCGGCAAAAAGGTACGTCGTCGATTCTCGCACGGGCGTGGGGACGCGCGTTTTCGACATGTTTGACGGCTTTTGAGTTTTTAAAAGGTGTGTCTTTTCGAATAAACGCCTCGTTTATTGAGGAACCCCATCAATAAATACCTTTGTTTCCCCATTATTCACTTTCGCAACCATTAACCTTTGAGCTAAAGTAACAAAAACCGAGCGAGAAATTTTGGTCGGCTTCCCAAGTTCGAGACTTGAATCTTAGGTATTTTCTCGAAATACTCTCCCTTTACCTATAAATGTCTTCTTTTGAGGATAGTAGGAGTCGTAGTTATAGTGTAGAGGTTGAAATTGAAGATCCTCCTCCGAACCTGTTTATTTCTCACCAGCACGGCGATCTCCGTCTCATAGCCCGAGCATTATTTAGATATCTTCTCCGGATTATCCACGAAGTGGAACGTCTTTGGGGCGGACTCATACTATCTTTAATCCGACGCCAGTGACCATCTTTAGAGAGGAACGGTGTATCGGCCCAGCGCACAAGGAGTTCCGACGAAGAATCCCCGAGTGTTGATTTTAGGCGATGTCGGCAAGAAGAAGAAAATATGGACCCATCGGAGCCGGAGTGTGATAACGTGGAGCGGGTAAACGAACCCTCCGGTGATTCGAGGCCGGAGAGGCCACAAGGGCCTATGGGTCATCGTAATGGCGACGGTCGGCAAGGAGGAGGCCCTCGCCTTCGTGTTGAGTCTCGGTGGACGCCGAGCGATATAAACGATATCCCAAGCATCTTTGATGATCCGGGAGATAGGAGAGCTCCGGCGAAGGTATCGTATTCCAAGTGGTATCCATTTCTGGTACCGGATGGCACGAGTCCCCAAAGACCCGCCCGTGGGTTGCGTGGGTATACATACCGACGCCTTGACTTCTATTCGGATCGGTTCATTTGCCGGTTTTTCTCGCGCGGTGGCTTTGCAAGTGGGGTATGCATCCAACCCAAGTGCATCCCATTACGTGGGGTAGGATTATTGGCCTCTTGGTGATGTTCCACCTAGAGAAATACCTCGCCCCTAAGTTCAAAGAGATGAATGAACTTTTTGTCTGGCGAGCAACTCCTTCACCAAAAGGTCACCGTCCGGGTGGTATTACGTACAAACCCGGGGTATCCGGATAGTTTAGTAGAAGGTCTTCCTTCATCGTTGAAGGATTGGAAAGAAAAATGGCTCGGGTGAGGTGGCGAGTGGCAAGCTCGCGTGGAGGACGGGCGAAGGAAGGAGACTGCCCTTTATCCTCCTTTGATTTTGTTTTTGGTTATAGTAAGTCTATATCATTTCTCCTTACTCGCTTTTGCTATTTATCGTTTCTTTTTGTGATTGACTTTTGTTTTTTTACCTTTATAGAGAACCGCGCATCAAAAGGGCCTTTGTCGGCCACCTTCATTCGCGGTGGAAAATATCCAGGCGAGGTGCAGAGATAGCGAATTGAGAGAGATCGCCACCGAGGCTAATTTGGCCGCGGGCGGCTTGAGGCTGCTCCCGCCCGACCCCGAGACCGAGGGGGCGGCTCGGGATGAGGCGGCTGAGCAGGAGGTGGAGGTTGAGAGAGAGACTCAGCAGGATCCTCTTGGTAATGAACAAGTACGGACACATTCTCCCGGGGAGCAGCCGGCGAGAACAGAGCGAGCTACGCCGTCCCCTGCGACGGCTAGCCCTGTGGGCAGATCATCTGCGCCCGTAGGGCAAACGCAGACTCCAGAGCCGCCGAGTGCGGCTGATGTTCGAGGTAAACGTTGTATTTTTCACACTTCCTTTTGGAATGTCATTTTGTTTTCTTTTAATCTTCCAACTGTGGTTGCTTTGTGTAGGGCGCGGCTTGGATTTGCGTGCACGTCTTCGCAGCGTGAGGAACACGGCCGCGCGGCGAACTCGGGCGGTGGCGATCAATCTGCGGATGTGGAGGCGGCTCGAGAGAAGATATCGGGCGAAACGCGTCCTGGCGATGGAGTGCCGAGGCGGTGCAGCCTCTCCTCTCCAAAGGAGAAGAGGAGGAATTGTGATGGAGGAGCCTGATCGATCAAGGGGTTGGTCGAAGCGGCACCGAACATCCCGAATTGACCCGAGAAGAGGGAGGTCCGCGAACTTTCTCGGATGACCTCGGCAGAGGAAGGTCACTTCATCCCTCCAAGTCAAGTGAGGGATGAATATTCGAGGAATGATTCGACTACGCCCGATGGTTTGTGGAATTCGCGTTCGATGTGCCACGCCGACGGAGGAGCAAACGAGAGTCTTACACGGAGCGGTCGGGCCGCGATGAGTGTCGGCTCGTGCCTGGACAAAAGGCATCGAGCACAAAACAAAGACTTGGTTACGCACCGAGCACAAAACAAAGACTTGGTTCTGTTCGATCGAGCACAAAACAAAAAAGACTTGGTTACGCACAAGCACAAAAACAAAGACTTGGTCACGCACAAGCACAAAACAAAGACTTGGTTACGCACCGAGCACAAAACAAAGACTTGGTTATGCACAAGCCGGGCGCATCTCGGCTAGCCCGAGTTCATCTCATTGCATCTCATCGCATCTCATTTCATCTCATCTCGACCTAGATCGAGCGCATCTCGGCCTAGCCCGAGTTCATCTAATTGCATCTCATTGCATCTCATTTCATCTCATCTCATCTCATTTCATCTCATCTCGACCTAGATCGAGCTCACCTCGGCCTAGCCCGAGCACATCTCATCTCGGCCTTGCTTGGCCTAACACTAAACGCTACAAAAAAAATAAAATCATCTCATCTTGACCTAGCTTGAGCTCACCTCGGCCTAGCCCGAGCACATCTCATCTCGGCCTTGCTTTGCCTAACACAACGCTACAAAAAAAAATCATCTCATCTTGACCTAGCTCGAGCTCACCTCGGCCTAGCCCGAGCACATCTCATCTCGGCCTTGCTTGGCCTAACACTAAATGCTACAAAAAAAAATCATCTCATCTTGACCTAGCTCGAGCTCACCTTGGCCTAGCCCGAGCACATCTCATCTCGGCCTTGCTTGGCCTAAAAAAAAAAAAAAGGGCATTTATGCACTTAACTCTTAAAGTTCCAGCCCGACTCAACATATCTCTTCCTCGGCCTAGAACTTGGGGGCCTGTTGATACCCAAATAAAACAGGATAATTTTTTTATGTATACCGGGTCTCCTGGAGAGCTAAGAGACTAGAAGAGCCGACCGGAGACCCCGACTTCTAGCGCCAATTTGTTGACATCAAATTTGGTCAACAAGGAATCAAATATAAAAATAGTGAATATAATAAATGGCTGTAAGTGCCTTTTTTTGTTTATTAAATGGCCAAGTAAAGTACAGAGCTGTTTTTTAGCCATCTCCCTCTTTTTTCTCTCTTCAATCCTATTTATACTTATTACATTTGATAGCCTTGCAATCATTACATCTAAGCTATTAGTGGGACACTTGTCTCCTCCTTATTGTGCATGAGTTGATTAATGGACACTTGTCACTTTGAGTGGGACACTTGTCTCCTCCTTGTTGTGCATGAGTTTATTAATGGGACACTTGTCTTATTGAGTGGGACACGTGTCTCCTCCTTGTTGTGCATGAGTTGATGAGCTGGTCTTTTGGTAGGCCTTTTCTGGTCTCCGGGCTCTCCGGGAGACCCGGGCTCTCGGGGTCTCCGGTCGGCTCTCCCGGGTCTCCGAGGTCTTTGGGCTCTCGGAGACCGGGCTCTCGGGGTCTCCGGTCGGCTCTTCGGTCTCCGAGGTCTCTGGGCTCTCCGGGAGACCCGGACTCTCGGGCTCTCTGGTCGGCTCTTCTGGTCTCTGGGCTCTCTGGGAGACCCGGACTCTCGGGGTCTCCGGTCGGCTCATTTCATCTCAGTATCGCCTCGGCCTAGCATCGAGCGCCGCAAAAATCGCTCGCCACGCGCCGAGTGCCGCAAAATCGCATCGCCACGCCGCGAGCGCCGCAAAAATCGCTCGGCCATGCGCCGAAGCGCCGCAAAAATCGCTCGCCACGCGCCAAGCACCGCAAGCACAAAACAAAGACTTGGTTACGCACCGAGCACAAAACAAAGACTTGGTTACGCACTGAGTACAAAACAAAGACTTAGTTACGCACCAAGCACAAAAACAAAGACTTGGTCACGCACCAAGCACAAAACAAAGACTTGGTTACGCACCGAGCACAAAACAAAGACTTGGTTACGCACCAAGCTTCGGGCGCATCTCGGCCTAGCCCGAGTTCATCTCATTGCATCTCATCGCATCTCATTTCATCTCATCTCATCTCATTTCATCTCATCTCGACCTAGATCGAGCTCACCTCGGCCTAGCCCGAGCACATCTCATCTCGGCCTTGCTTGGCCTAACACTAAACGCTACAAAAAAAAATTCATCTCATCTTGACCTAGCTCTAGCTCACCTCGGCCTAGCCCGAGCACATCTCATCTCGGCCTTGCTTTGCCTAACACAACGCTATAAAAAAAAATCATCTCATCTTGACCTAGCTCGAGCTCACCTCGGCCTAGCCCGAGCACATCTCATCTCGGCCTTGCTTGGCCTAACACTAAATGCTAAAAAAAAAAAAATTCATCTCATCTTGACCTAGCTCGAGCTCACCTTGGCCTAGCCCGAGCACATCTCATCTCGGCCTTGCTTGGCCTAAAAAAAAAAGGGCATTTATGCACTTAACTCTTAAAGTTCCAGCCCGACTCAACATATCTCTTCCTCGGCATAGAACTTGGGGGCCTGTTGATACCCAAATAAAACAGGATAATTTCCAAGAATGGAAATTATTCGTTGACTCTTCTACGCGCGAGGCGGCGGCGGAATCGTGATAATCGATCCAAATGAAAAATGCTCTTTGCTCGGCCGCACGATTTCGATTCCCGCAACGAACAACGGCCGAATATGAGGCGCTCTGGCAAAGCTTAGATATGGCGGCCTCATGGGCCTAAAACAACTATTGGTGCACAACGATTCTCAGTTGGTCGTTCATCAAATCAACGGCGAATACGAAGCGAAAGAGCAAAAAATTGCACAATATTTGGATTTGGTCAAGAAAAGATTATCACACTTTAAGACAAAAGTCTTACATGTGCCCCGAGCCGAGAACATGCAAGCGGATGCCTTAGCTCGGCTCGGCTCGATCCAGGGCGGATGCCATCACGGATGTCACTTTGTCACACAACTGGCTATCGCCGCCGTCACTTGGTGTAAAGAAAATATATACAATCGAAACCGCCGAAACAGACTTGGATGACCCCAATCGTTCAGTATTTAGAGAAAGGAGTTCAACCTGAAAACAAAGCTGAGGCCAGAACACTACGAACTCAAGCGGCTCGGTTTACACTAATAGATGGCATCCTATACAAACGAGGATACTCCGTCCCACTCTACGTTGCCTTTCCGAGAGACGGATGCGCATTATGCACTTCGAGAGGTTCATGAGGGAATATGCGGCAACCACGCTGGGGGCCAAACGTTGGCTATAAATTAATACGACAAGGATACTATTGGTCATCCCTAAGAAAGGACGCAACCGACCTCGTCAAAGATGCGAGAGGTGCCAAAGATTTGCACCACAGTCGGATATCATCCGAACAACTTACTTCCGTATTTAGCCCATGGCCGTTTGCCAAATGGGTAATGGACCTCATCGGACCACTCCCATTTGGCAAAGGGGGCGTCAAGTATGCCATTGTGGCGGTGGTTTATTTCACAAAATGGGCGAGCGCGAGCCTCCGCAAAAATAGATGAAGAAAAGATTGTGAGCTTTGTATGGAAATCCATTATCGTGAGATTCGGGATACCACATTCGATTGTTACAGGCATAATGGGAAAGCGATTCGATAATAGAAGGTTTGAAATTTTGTGAAGGTTTCCATATAAAAACTATTTCTCAACTCCATACCACCCCCGATCGAACGGACAAGTTGAGGCCGTTAATAAAATACTCAAGTATACCTTGAAGGCGAGATTGGAGGAGTCTAAAGGTAATTGGCGGAGGAACTACCCGGTGTACTATGGTCATACGAGCGACACATCGAGCGCCACCGGAGAAACACCTTTTCTTTAGCTTATGGAACCGAGGCGGTGATTTCTGTTGAGATTGGAGCCCCTACCTTAATTGCAAATTTTGAAGAAGGCGTAATGAGGCCACGCTCCGAGCGAGCTAGACCTTTCGAAGAAAAAGGTGCGAGTGCAAGATGAAAAATGCAGTGTATAAACAAAGGAGTGAAAGGTACTACAATTCGAAAGTAAAGGAAAGAAGATTTTAGGTTGGCGATCTTGTATTAAAAAAGATAACGGGCATTCAACCTAGCCCATTGAAGCCAACCTGGGAGGGCCCATTTCGGGTCAGCCACGTCTTATCTGGTGGGGCGTACCAGCTAGAATATTTGAGTGGAGAAAAATTTATGCATCCATGGAATGTAGCATACGAAATGGTATTATCAATAAAGATCTCGGTCTATGATCCGGATAGGATTCCAAAGAATTATCCTTTCATCCGGTATTTCGTGAGCTCTCTAAAGGGAAACGAAGTTTTTACTCACCTCGGCTATGTGCCGAGGGCAGAAAAATCGCTCGGCTTAAGCCGAAGGGGCTAAACGTCACCTCACGCACAAAATAAAGACGCCACGTGCAAGCAAGCCCAAAATCAAGACTTGGTTACGCATCGAGCACCAAAATCAAGACTTGGTTACGCACCGAACCGAGCAGAAATCACTTGGTTACGCAGAGCACAAAGTAAAGACTTGGCCATGTACCAAGCACAAAATAAAGACTCGGTTACGCACCGAGCGCAATAAAGACTCGGTTACACACCGAACATAATACCAAGACTTGGTTACGCACCGAGCACAGATCAAAGATTTGGTTACGCACCAAGCACAAATCAAAGATTCAATGTACACACCAGGCGCAAAATGAAAACTTGGTTTATACACCAAGTACCAAAAAAACAAAATAAAGAGCAGGTTCATATACCTAGTACGAGAATCAACTAAAGCAAGTAAAGTCCCTTATTCAGAAGCACTGGGAACCGAGCCCCGTACTTGGGAATATAAAAGGAAAAAGAAGAAAGGCAACAATCTTACAAAAAGGAAAAGAGCCGAGCATCTACAAAAAGCTTGAAACACATACACAGGTGAGGAAAATAACAATTCATTTCTACTTCAAAAGTATTTACATAAGGGAGGCCGGAGCCCATTATATCTTGAGGCACGAAGCCAAATTACCTATCTATCGGTACATATGAAAGCATCAAGACGAGCAGGCGGCGGAATTTTCGCACCGCTGCAGAGGCGACTTCTTCCACGTCCGGAGGAGGAGAGCCTGCGCATTAGAGAGCCTTGGCACAGATTCGGCCGAAGGGTATCGAGATCGGCCTCCGGGAGGGCGGATCTTTCTGCCGAGCAACAAGACGCCCGCCTTAACTATTAGTGGGACACTTGTCTCCTCCTTATTGTGCATGAGTTGATTAATGGACACTTGTCACTTTGAGTGGGTCACTTGTCTCCTCTTTGTTGTGCATGAGTTTATTAATGGGACACTTGTCTTATTGAGTGGGACACATGTCTCCTCCTTGTTGTGCATGAGTTGATGAGTCTTTTGGTCTTTTGGTAGGCCTTTTCTCGGTCTCCGGGCTCTCGGGAGACCCGGCTCTCGGGGTCTCGGTCGGCTCTTCCCGGTCTCCGAGGTCTTTGGGCTCCGGGAGACCCGAGCTCTCGGGTCCTCCGGTCGGCTCTTCCAGTCTCCGAGGTCTGGGCTCTCCGGAGACCGGACTCTCGGGCTCTGGTCGGCTCATCCGGTCTCTGGGCTCTCGGGAGACCGGACTCTTCCGGGAGACCCGGACTCTCGGGGTCTCCGGTCGGCTCTTCTAGTATCCGGGCTCTCCGGGTCTCTAGGCTCTCGGGAGACCGGACTCTCGGGGTCTCCGGTCGGCACTTCTAGTCTCCGAGGTCTCAGGCTCTCCGGAGACCCGGACTCTCGGGCTCTACAGTCGGCTCTTCGGTCTCCGGGCTCTCGGGAGACCCGGACTCTCGGGGTCTCGGTCGGCTCTTGGTCTCGGGCTCTCCGGAGACTCGGACTCTCGGGGTCTCGGGTCGGCTCTTGATCTCGGGCTCTCGGGAGACCCGGACTCTCGGGGTCTCCGGTCGGCTCTTGGTCTCCGGGCTCTCTGGGAGACCGGACTCTCGGGGTCTCGGTCGGCTCTTCTAGTCTCTCGAGCTCTCCGGGAGACCCGGTGTACATAAAAAATTATCTGTTTTATTTGGGTATCAACAGGCCCCCAAGTTCTGGCCGAGGAAGAGATATGTTGAGTGGGCTGGAACTTTAAGAGTTAAGTGCATAAATGCCACTTTTTTTTTAGGCCAAGCAAGGCCGAGATGAGATGCTCAGGCTAGGCCAAGGTGAGCTCGAGCTAGGTCAAGATGAGATGAATTTTTTTTTTTTTGTAGCATTTAGTGTTAGGCAAGCAAAGCCGAGATGAGATGTGCTCGGGCTGCCAGGCGAGGTGAGCTCGAGCTAGGTCAAGATGAGATGATTTTTTTTTTTTTTTTTTTTTTGTAGCGTTTAGTGTTAGGCCAAGCAAGGCCGAGATGAGATGTGCTCGGGCAGCCGAGGTGAGCTTGATCTAGGTCGAGATGAGATGAAATGAGATGAGATGAGATGAAATGAGATGCAATGAGATGCAATTAGATGAACTCGGGCTAGGCCGAGATGCGCTCGACCTAGGTCGAGATGAGATGAAATGAGATGCGATGAGATGCAATGAGATGAACTCGGGCTAGGCCGAGATGCGCCCGAAGCTTGGTGCGTAACCAAGTCTTTGTTTTGTGCTCGGTGCGTAACCAAGTCTTTGTTTTGTGCTTGCGGTGCTTGGCGCGTGGCCGAGGCGATTTTTTGCGGCGCTCGGCGCATGGCCGAGGCGATTTTTTGCGGCGCTCGGCGCCGAGGCGATTTTGAGGTGCTCGGCGCGCGTGGCGAGGCGATTTTTACTACGGCGCTCGATCTAAAGCCGAGGCGACATCGAGATGAAATGAGCACAATGGCCTTCCTCATTATGTGATGGCCCCGGGCTATGGATTGAGAAAATTGTACATTTACGAGTAGAATTGACCCGCAAAACGCCGATAGATCATTTGGACGATAATTTTGGGAAGCATTGGCAAGACTTTTTTAGAAATCATAGGGGCTCAAGCCACGCTGCTTTCAATTGAAGTGAGAAACTATAACATATTTCCAAAATCATAAAAAAATCAATCAAGCCTCCGTTTGTCTTTGCCATGTAGAAAAGATATTTATTTTTCCCTCTTTTTTTTTAATAGGTAGGAGGCCCCCTTCCTCTAGCGCCAATTTGTTGACGTCAAATTTGGTCAACAAGGAATCAAATATAAAAATAGTGAATATAATAAATGGCTGTAAGTGCCTTTTTTTGTTTATTAAATGGCCAAGTAAATCTGAGTTGTTTTTTAGCCATCTCCCCTTTTTTCTCTCTTCAATCCTATTTATACTTATTACCTTTGATAGCCTTGCAATCATTACATCTAAGCTATTAGTGGGACACTTGTCTCCTCCTTATGTGCATGAGTTGATTAATGGACACTTGTCACTTTGAGTGGGACACTTGTCTCCTCCCTTGTTGTGCATGAGTTTATTAATGGGACACTTGTCTTATTGAGTGGGACACGTGTCTCCTCCTTGTTGTGCATGAGTTGATGAGTGGTCTTTTGGTCGGCTCTTGGTCTCCGGGCTCTCCGGAGACCCGGACTCTCGGGCTCTCGGTCGGCTCTTGGTCTCCGGGCTCTCTCCGGAGACCGGACTCTTCCGGAGACCCGGACTCCGGGGTCTTCGGTCGGCTCTTCTAGTCTCTGGGCTCTCCAGGGGTCTCTAGGCTCTCCGGGAGACCCGGACTCTCGGGGTCTCCAGTCGGCTCTTCTAGTCTCCGAGGTCTCGGGCTCTCAGGAGACCCGGACTCTCGGGCTCTGGTCGGCTCTTGGTCTCGGGCTCTCGGGAGACCCGGACTCTCGGGGTCTCCGGTCGGCTCTTCTGGTCTCCGGGCTCTCCGGGAGACTCGGACTCTCGGGGTCTCCGGTCGGCTCTTCTGGTCTCCGGGCTCTCCGGTCGGCTCTTCTGGTCTCCGGGCTCTCCAGGAGACCCGGACTCTCGGGGTCTCCGATTGGCTCTTCTAGTCTATGAGCTCTCCGGGAGACCCGGTGTACATAAAAAAATTATCCTGTTTTATTTGGGTATCAACAGGCCCCCAAGTTCTAGGCCGAGGAAGAGATATGTTGAGTCGGGCTGGAACTTTAAGAGTTAAGTGCATAAATGCCCTTTTTTTTTTTTTAGGCCAAGCAAGGCGAGATGAGATGTGCTCGGGCAAAGCAAGGCGAGGTGAGCTCGAGCTAGGTCAAGATGAGATGAATTTTTTTTTTTTTGTAGCATTTAGTGTTAGGCCAAGCAAGGTGAGATGAGATGTGCTTGGGCTAGGCGAGGTGAGCTTGAGCTAGGTCAAGATGAGATGATTTTTTTGTAGCGTTGTGTTAGGCAAAGCAAGGCCGAGATGAGATGTGCTCCAAATTTGCTAGGCCGAGGTGAGCTCGAGCTAGGTCAAGATGAGATGATTTTTTTTTTTTGTAGCGTTTAGTGTTAGGCCAAGCAAGGCCGAGATGAGATGTGCTCGGGCTAGGCCGAGGTGAGCTCGATCTAGGTCGAGATGAGATGAAATGAGATGAGATGAGATGAAATGAGATGCAATTAGATGAACTCGGGCTAGGCCGAGATGCGCTCGATCTAGGTCGAGATGAGATGAAATGAGATGCGATGAGATGCAATGAGATGAACTCGGGCTAGGCCGAGATGCGCCCGAAGCTTGGTGCGTAACCAAGTCTTTGTTTTGTGCTCGGTGCGTAACCAAGTCTTTGTTTTGTGCTTGGTGCGTGACCAAGTCTTTGTTTTTGTGCTTGGTGCGTAACCAAGTCTTTGTTTTGTGCTCAGTGCGTAACCAAGTCTTTGTTTTGTGCTCGGTGCGTAACCAAGTCTTTGTTTTGTGCTTGCGGTGCTTGGCGCGTGGCCGAGGCGATTTTTTGCGGCGCTCGGCGCATGGCCGAGGCGATTTTTGCGGTGCTCGGCGCGTGGCCGATGCGATTTTTGCGGCGCTCGGCGCGTGGCCGAGGCGATTTTTACGGCGCCGATCTAGGCCGAGGCGTCATCGAGATGAAATGAGCACAATGGCCTTCCTCATTATGTGATGGCCCCCGGGCTATGGATTGACAGAAAATTGTACATTTACGAGTAGAATTGACCCGCAAAACGCCGATAGATCATTTGGACGATAATTTTGGGAAGCATTGGCAAGACTTTTTAGAAATCATAGGGGCTCAAGCCCACGCTTTCAATTGAAGTGAGAAACTATAACATATTTCCAAAATCATAAAAGAATCAATCAAGCCTCCGTTTGTGCTGCCATGTAGAAAAGATATTTATTTTTCCCTCCTTTTTTTTTAATAGGTAGGAGGCCCCCCTTCCTCTAGCGCCAATTTGTTGACGTGCGTTTTGGTCAACAAGCAAAAATATGTAAAAGGTTTGACACGTAGAAATGTAAACGTGCGTAACGTGTGTTTATTTCTGGCTAATTCTGCCTTTTTTGTATAATACCGAGCCGGATTATTGGGGTAGGTCTTTCTTACAGTTCTTTTTTTTATCTCCTTTTTTCTCTCTCTTTTTTTAATAGGTAGGAGGCCCCCCTTCCTCTAGCGCCAATTTGTTGACGTCAAATTTGGTCAACAAGGAATCAAATATAAAAATAGTGAATATAATAAATGTATGTAAGTGCCTTTTTTGTTTATTAAATGGCCAAGTAAAACAGAAGAGTGTTTTTAGCCATCTCCCTTTTTTTCTCTCTTCAATCCTATTTATACTTATTACATTTGATAGCCTTGCAATCATTACATCTAAGCTATTAGTGGGACACTTGTCTCCTCCTTATTGTGCATGAGTTGATTAATGGATACTTGTCACTTTGAGTGGGACACTTGTCTCCTCCTTGTTGTGCATGAGTTTATTAATGGGACACTTGTCTTATTGAGTGGGACACGTGTCTCCTCCTTGTTGTGCATGAGTTGATGAGCTGGTCTTTTGGTAGGCCTTTTCTGGTCTCCGGGCTCTCGGGGTCTCCGGTCGGCTCTTCTGGTCTCCGAGGTCTTTGGACTCTCCTCGAGACCCGGGCTCTCGGGGTCTCCGGTCGGCTCTTCTGGTCTCCGAGGTCTCTGGGCTCTCCGGGAGACCCGGACTCTCGGGGTCTCCGGTCGGCTCTTCTAGTCTCCGAGGTCTCTGGGCTCTCCGGGAGACCCGGACTCTCGGGCTCTCTGGTCGGCTCTTCTGGTCTCCGGGCTCTGCGGGAGACCCGGACTCTCGGGGTCTCCGGTCGGCTCTTCTGGTCTCTCCGGGCTCTCCGGGAGACCCGGACTCTCGGGGTCTCCGGTCGGCTCTTCTGGTCTCCGGGCTCTCCGGGAGACCCGGACTCTCGGGGTCTCCGGTCGGCTCTTCTAGTCTCTGAGCTCTCCGGGAGACCCGGACTCTCGGGGTCTCCGGTCGGCTCTTCTAGTCTCTGAGCTCTCCTGTTTTATTTGGGTATCAACAACCTTTTGATAAACTGTTTTTGTTGATGATTCGTTTACCTTTATGTTAGATCCTATGGGAATCTCATTAACGAAAACTAAAACAAATACATCTTGTGCCCAAGGTTTTTTTAGGCCAAATGGGATGGGTGTATATTTTGAAGTACATATTTGGGTTAATTTGGCAGAAGGGTAAAATAGGAAGTGTAGTAAGGGTGTATTGAGTAAATGGATGGGTTTTTAAAATGGGGTGAGGGTGTACGTATTTATAAATGAGGTGTACTAATTACTAATATTCCTTTTCCTTTTCAAAAAAAACATTTAAGCATGTAATTAAGTAGCTTTTGGGGGACAATTATGAGGTCTTTCTAACCATTTATCGTACTGTAGGCGGAGAATTCACGTCAAACTTGCACTGAGAACACTTGCTAGAAGGAATCTCTTCAACCTCACAGACGACACAATTTGAAAACAACTATACTGATGGGTGTAAAATTTATATTTTAATATTTTCTATTTATGGCATTATTTAATTTCAAAATTAATATTTTATTCTCATAAATATTAATTATTTTATTCAAAATTAATATTTTATTTACATATCAATGCTTACAGCCCATGAGTCCCAACTCATTACACCAAACCCATGAGGCTAATCACCATCCCAAGCATAAATAGTCTCTCTTTATTAAATATTTTAGTAAGCAAAATCAATTACTTAATTAATTCCCTTTTTTCGGCTTATTATCTGGACACTTGTTGGCTTAAGCATTGAAGGAGTTTCTCTGGGACAACTCTAGCTAGAAACCTCCTAACCTTGTGTACTTAAATAATACCCTTGTGTTTCGGATTATTATCTGGACACTTGTTAACTTAAGCATTATAGGGATTTCTCTAGGATAACTCTAGCTAGGACCCTCCTAACCTTGTTTGTTGGTGTCGTACACGTACTATTTCCCACCTCAAGACTACTTTTGCTTTAATTTGGAGTTACCTGGACATAATGGACTATTAGACTCTCGGACCTGTTACCTTAATTTGGAGTGATTTGCATTTGGAATGATTTGCATCTTCGAGCAGGTCATATATAATATTTTTAAAAGTAAATTAAACACAATTCAGTGTGTTCAGAATAGAAAGGTCACCAAAGATACAGGCGTAGATAGGGGGGGGGCCCTAAGACACCCCAATTTTTTTTTTTTTGTCCGTTTTTCAAAGTGGAAAAAAATTAAAAAAAATTTATATGTGTTTTTTAAAGAGAAAAAATAATTGAGCTAGGGGGAAAATGAGGGGAAAAAAATTTGGGCTAGGGGTAGCCAGCCGGGCTGGCTACGCCCCTGCCAGCATATAATGGGATGTGCAGAAGTGAAACATTATCATAAGAGAGCAATAGGCATGATTTGCTTAATATGGTTGTTGATAGTGAATTAACAGCATCCAAATTTAGCTTATTGTAGTTGTAAGTATGTGGTTGGCCAAACTATGGGGATTGGGTTCAAAAATGGAGTTGCCCAACTCCACGAACATCCTTAATCACCGTGCACGTTTCCTTAATCGCAGGCTTTTGTTTATTTAATTTTTATTTTTTCCTTTGTATTGTCAATTTGGCATTCTGGTAAAAAATAAAAAGTCAGTCAGATTTTTGGTCATTTGTCCATAATAAAAATATTTTTAGCCATGTTTTTCAAATAAATATCTTTTAACCATTTTTAGTTCAATTTTCCATTTTGCCCTTTTTTCATCTCTCTGAGTACCCATGGGCGGATTCAGGGGGTTTCCCTGGCCCCCAGCACCCCTCAATTTTTTTTATCCCGTTTTCTATGGGGAAAAATTATATGTTTTTTCAAAGGAAAAAAATAGTTTGACTTGAGGAAAAAAATTTGGGCTGGAGTTAGCCGAGTCGGCTGGCTACGCTCCTGTCGTTAGTCGTTACAAGTATATTTCTAGGGACCGAAATTCATTTCACGGGATCCAGATTTATTTCTCGGGACAGTTAATCATTTCTTGTTGCCGAGAATGCACCTCATCCATTGTTTAAGAAAAGTATCTCACCAAAAATTAGATGCACGGGGTATGACTGTCAATTTTTAGTGAAAACGGCTAAGAAACGTGTTTTTGAATAACACGACTAAATTCCATTTTCTAAAAGCTGAATGACCAATTTGTCCTATTACCACAAAAATATACCTAATTACTTTGAATCTGGAAGTTAATTTAAATCAACTTATCAGTATTATTCAATGAAACCACCATTTTTTGTGATGAACATGACCTCCACCTTTGAATAATTGGGCTCACTATTTATAAAACCAAACAACTTTTGCCAACAAATATTAATTTTTTTTTTGTTTTTTACATTTTTTGTGTAAAAATTTTTGTTAGATATTGCAGATATCATGCCATGCATACAATTATTTGTTGTACTTAAGTAGTTAAAAACATTAATGTATATTGAATGATGTATTCGTTAGTTATTTCGGATATATATATGATACACAAAATCAAATTATTTACTCTTTAAAATACCATTATTTTTCTTCTTTAATTTGTTCTTGTAATTTGAAAATAGTCAGCTTAATTGGTGATTGTGATTGGCAATATCAATCAACGCACCTATACTTTTGAGAACCGCAAGTATGAATGATATTACTAACAAACAAGACAAGAATTCTTGATGTATAAATGTAAGGATGAATTACAAATTTGGTCATGTACCTTTGGAGTGAAGGCATTTTAGGATTTTATTTTTTAATTTGTAATTTAGAACTTTAATTTAAGAAATTCGACACATTGAGGGATAATTTTGGCCAGAAAATTAAAAAAAAAAGTTGCCGGATTGACAACCCAAATTGGAGTTTTATTTTTAATTTTTACACAAAATTGCCGATTAAGTTATTTTTAATTTAATAATATTAATTAATAAACATATGAAAAATGCATACCGTATGTACGTGTCTGAGTCAGCATCCAAATCAATAATTTCGCCTAAAAATTAATAATCCCCAATTTGGGTTTGTGAGATTGCTATCGAGCCAGCAATTCGACCAATTTTTTAGTTTTTCGGTCAAAATTATTCTCAATCTGCCAATTTTTTTAAAATTAATTAAGTCCTAAATTGTAAATTGAAATAATGAAAGTTTTAAAATGCCACCACCCAGAGTTATATGATGAATTTTGCAATTAAGCCTAATTGTAATGAGGTCACAAATTGAGAGAGACTCCATTCATCATTGTTTTCTCAAATCTTAATCTGAGGTACTTCATGAACTGACCAATCATACACCATTGAACCCTAATAAATTTTGTGGATATTCATTTTCATCCACTAGTACAAATACATTGTCAAACTAGTAGCCAACCCCCCCCAAAAAAAAAAAAAAAAAAGGCTTATCTAGTGAAAATTTAACTAAAATTAATCTTTCCATGTGATTTCCCCTAGCTACACCCTTAATTAGCTGCTAGCTAGTAACACAGATCTAAGACCTCTCTTCTTGCATGGAAAGCCAACACCAATATTCATGAATATTCTTAACATTAATTAATTTCTAATAATCCACTTAAATTGCACAATTAGCCAACATATATATCGTGAGCAGATTTTCTATTCCACTTTATATTTCAATTTGTTGGATGAATGACATATGTCGTCAATTGTTTAAATGTATCTAAAACAGAGAAATAGATTTTTTGTTCTAAATTGGTGTTCCACTTTCTCTTCTATTTATCTAGTTGAACGACACATGTAAATACTTTAAACAATCAGTTGATCATGTTTATTTCACTGAAATGTGTCATTCATCCGGGTCAATGGAACAAGGAGTGGAACACCAATTTAGAACAGGAAATCAGAATCTCTACATATGTCATTTATCCTGACAATGAAAAATAAAGTGGAGAATATGAAATCTAAATCTACAAATATCAACCCAAAATTAAAGCCTCAAAGACAAATCAAGCTCTTCTTGATGAACATGACTACTCTCACCTCCAATCAACCCACTATTACTACTCCAATCATCATGACCATAATTCATCTCCCTTCTCCCAAACCTACCTGCATGGCCAAGCCCAAGGACCGGCCCATGAACCCGGCCCGCACTTGGACGTTGGTTCGAACCCGAGTGGGGCCTAACAGCAGAGCTAAATTGATCTCTGCTTTTCTTTGCCAGTGTTCTCTCCAGTTTGTAGAGCATTTTGGTGTCCTCCAAGAGCTTGTGAACTATAAAACTTCCTTCTGCAGTAGTTGCACGAAAAACCCGGCCTCGACCGGGCTTGATGGTGGAGATGAAGAAGAGTTTGGGGATGAAGGGTTTATCACTAGGCCTAGGTTAATCAGGTGATGGTTATTGTTAACCCTGGATGATAAACTCAGGTCAAGGGAAGGGTTGGGCTCATTATTCATGGTTAATATGATGAAGAAAAGGCTAAAAATGTGTGGATTAATTTGGTTGATTTGTGCAAGAAAATTTTTTATGTGTGTGTTGAAGTGGTGTTTGTTAGTGGAAGTTGCTCTAAGTAACTGAGGTTGTATATATAGACAGAAAAAATGGATTAAGATTTCCCAGTTTCACTTTCTCTATTCCACTACATCCGATGAATAATGACATGTACACATGATGTCATAATTGTACATGTATCATTCATCTAATGTATGGAATAGGGAGTGAAATAAGAAAAGTAGAACCCAAGATCTCATCCCCAAAAAATAAGAAATACACACAGTGTTCTACACACTGTGTGTTCGAGAGAGAGAGAGTAAAAAGCATATTGATCGAAGAAACAATATGAATGGAAGGGAGTTTAGTTATGTAAAAAGGGAAGTGAAAACAGATTGTCTGGCTAAAGGTTTATTATTCTCCAGCACCCAAAAATAGAAATTTAAAAGTGAAAAAATAAGACCAGGTTTAGGTTTATGTTATTATAGTGAGGAAGAAAAAAGAAAAAAAAAAAAGACAAAATTTTCAGGTATCAGTAACGAATCAAAAATGCTGTCGGCCTTCAGTACGGAATGGGGGAGTCCCTTTTCTGCCTGCAACTAAATCCTGAAACACAGAATTATATTTCTCTTGAAATAACTCTAATTTGCACTTATTTAATTTCGAATTGTTCTATTTTACAACCTTTATGATTACTTTTAAACAGATTACCCATCTTGCGTTGAAATATGTAGCACGCGTTGTCCAATCCCATTGGTAGTACATACATTCTTAAGGTTCTTTTATTGACTCCAACAATCTTGTTCAACATATCAGGGTCGTCCTTTATTTTCTCTCAAAATCTCATCAATATACAAATAGTACTAAATAATAATTAATTTCCTTTTCAAAAATAATTATAGCTAATTTTATCAATAAATTTGGACTTTTATTCCATTTCTAGGATTGCAAAACTAAATAACCATAAAGGTTACATAGATGGGTAAATTTAGAAATTATCGCTAAGTGAAACAATCCACACAGTTCAGGGATAAAGTTATGCGGGCAAAGTAGTTAAAAATGTAGAGTTGAGGGGCAAATTAAAATTACTTCTTCCTTTTTTTCTTATTTCTCCAACTTGTAATTATGTGTATATATGTATAATGAAGAGTGGACATCTTCATCTTATGATGAGTCTTAATCGCAGGTTGTTTTGGGGTTACTCTTTCTTTATCACCTAGGACAGGTAGGGGGTGGAGAGATTGCACTCATTTCCCAATTAAAGTAGAAAATCAATGGAGATTAAGATAAGCCTTCTTGACTAGATCGATTACGTAAAGCAATAATAGACGATCTTTGCATAAAAGTAAGAAAAACATCAACTAGCTAGACTAATTAATGAACTCATACTAGCTAGCTATAATGATGTGAAGAACTTTCCACTTATTTATTTTTTTCCAATAAAGATTTTTATATATTTTCATTTTTTTTAAATTATTGTACAAAATATAAAATATTTGACTTTTTTGTTCTCCGTTAAAAAATTAGTACATGTAAAATTATGTAATAAATGCAAGTTCAAGTAATAGCATGTGCAGTTGTGCACTGACGGTAGGGATGGCAATGGGGCGGGTCAAAACCCGCCCCCGCATTAAACCCGCCCCGATGGGGCGGGTCTAGACCCGGATAAATGGGTCCCGGGGCGGGTCTCGGGTCCAAGGTTACAAAACCCGCCCGGGTCCGGGGCGGGTCCCGGGTCCTATAGGACCCGGACCCGCCCCGCATGTTAATTTTTATTAAATTTTTAAATATATATTAAAATATTTTTGCATTATTTACTTTAAAATTTGAGTGTTATATGTTTAAAAATATTAGTTGAGTACTAATATAATATTATTTACTTTTAAAGTTTAATTTACTAATATAATGTCTTGTAATATTCTACTTTGAATATTTATTTTAAGTATTAGTTGAGTACTATGTAGTATAATAGTATTTGTTTTTTAAAAAAAATCTTAATAGTAGCCAATTCTAAAAAAATAGTTATAATAAGTTGCATAATTATATTTATTTATTTTTTAACCTATTGACATTTGATTACTTTTGAAAAATTGGTCATAAATAGAAAAATATAAATTATTATAAATTAAAAAATTTATTTGGCGGGTCTAGCGGGTCTAGACCCGCCCCGGCGGGTTTTGAGGCGGGGTGGGGCGGGTCCCGGGTCTTACTTCTCCTTGGCGGGGCGGGTCCCGGGTTTGGCCAAACCCGCCCCAAACCCGCCCCGTTGCCATCCCTAACTGACGGAGCAAGAGGGAGCCAAATCTGGGCCCTGCCACCCCGTTCCTTTTAAAAAAAAATTACTTTGTAAATTTGTTTTAGAAAAAGAATTATTTAATATTTATATAAATTTTCTTTTAATTTTTTATCTGATCCACCCGAATTTTCTGTATCAGCCCACCTCGGTTTTTTTCCCGGCTACGCCATACTCTATGTGGATCATACGAAACATAATTCCTAACATCTACATCTTTTATTGTAAATCATATTGTATCTTCTATCGTATTATACTATTTTTTGCCATATAATATGTACATTTTACGAAAAACATATTATGTAAAGTACTATAATAAAAACTTATGTGTACGTTTATCATGCAAAAATGCATAGTGGGATGTGTACTAGGATGTTTCCTCCATCCAAAAGCTAGTAGTCAAATCGATGGTTGAGCCTGATTAATTAAGAGACATCTTATCTAACAGTTCATCTTTCCCTTGTCTCCTAATAAAGTTTAGTTTAAGTGTTAAGTTACTGTGTTTTTATTAAAAAAAAAAACTATTGAAAATTTCCTATTGCATGCAATTTTATATCATATGATCAGAACAGCCAGTTAAGGATTTAGTTTTTGAATTTTTCTTATTTATATATATGTGCAAGTTAGTAAACATATTTATGAATGGATTAATAACAAAAAATTCTTTGTGTGTTGAAAAATAATTTACATTACTTCATATTTTAATTTATTTTTCCTTTTCACTTTATCTGCTGAGCCAAATATATCCTAGGGAAAGAGTCCAAGTTCAGTGGTTTATGGGACATAGCTTTTCAATATAAATTCATCCCCCACAAACAAAATCTTACACCTTGGATGGTTGGTAACAAAGTGTCAGACTTTTAGGGGACGAATGGCATCAAAAGATTTATATATCCTTATGAACATGTTTAATTGGGCTCTAATCACTGTGACATCTTCGAATGTTACCTATGTATTTAAAAGATCATATTAGCAATACTTGGACGGTAATGTAATAGTGAAAGTTTTAAAGGTCCCAGATATTCAAAGATAAACTAACATAATAAACGAACATAATAGAGTGTTACTATAAGTGTCATCAGTAAGACTTAATATACCAACTCATAGTGAATCAACAAAAATAACATATATAAATTTTGTTTACAAGTAAAAATATACTTAGCTTGCAAATGAGTCAACAGGGCAAAAACTTCACTAGTTAATGAATCGTTTATAGAACTATTTCGTGAATGACTCAACAAATACGAAATAACTATTAAAACTCTTATTTCAATCCACACTTCTTGTCAATCTTGTGGGTTTTTTTAGAATAAAATCAAACTCTTATATAGGGATTATATGGGAGGGTAAGGGTTTGAACTTTTGACCTCACATCTAATAGGTGGTACCAAATATCATCTCTCCTAGTGAGAGTATGGGAGATGTTTTGTTGTCAATCTTGGTTAACGTCATCAGTGTAGATACTAGATACGAAGACATATAGACTTAAACTTTGAACTAGCAAGATTAAAAAAGTAGTAAAATATTTCTCGGATATTTAAAATAAAAAAATAAGATATACAAATTATGATTCGATTTTTACAGTTTCATATAGAATTCTCCCAAAAACAACACTCATTTTTTCTGTGGTGGAGGTGGAGATTATAAAATATTTTCCCTTTCTATTAACGTCTAAAACCTGAAATAGAACCCAAAATTTTTGGAGATAGCCCAGTTTGAGAAAAATATAAAAATTGGTTCCCAATTGGAGAACGTTGAAAATTAATTTGGGCATTTAGATGATGGGTTTTCTTAAATCCGAGATTGTAATGAAATTCTCCCATATATAAAAGTGCCTCCAATCTTAACCGCTTCTGATCCTTCATCTTCTTCTAGTGGCAGAGATAGGAGACAAACATGGGCCTTGCCTCCCTTATTTTTATTTTTTCAATAAATTTTATTGAGCAATAAAATACAATAAAAAAATTTAAGTTAGTTTATATTAGAACAATACCCTTGTATTATATGGGATTTGTCCAAACCAAAGTTTTGTTGTCGTTAATTTATTTGATATGTGCTCCCATAGCTTTGATCAACATCGACTTTTCTAAACTAATTGTGAGCAAATTTTTTACTTTTTGAATTATATTTTATCTTTAAAATCCTTAATTGAGAGTGGAATGACATCCCATTATTAATTCAAGTGAGAGAATATCTTCTACAAACAATATAGATTATGAAATAATAGAGTCTTTGTCAATAAAAATAGAGTTGAATGGATCAGTATTATCTTTTTCGAACTATTTGTGAGCTAATACAATTGGAGTTGAGATTATTTTTCCTATGCGGTATCAGGAAATAGAAGAAAGAAATATATGACAATTATTTTTTATTTTCTTTCTAATTGCTTTGTTTTCTGCATTTTGTTTGATACGTATAACGTAATATAATAATTTTAAAGATAATAAATTTAAAAGATAGTGTAGATGGAATCATTGATTTTTGAATTATTTGTTATGTTTTGAATTTGTAGATAAGGTTGTCATATGGATAAATTTGAAGTCGTCATGTGGAATTGGGAGAATGAGAAGTTGATATGTGTCCAAAATTAAGGAGGTGATGACATGTGTCAGCTTGTTAATGATTTTATTTTTTTGTAATTTTCTTTTGGCACCCCATTTACTTGTGGAAGCCCACCCCAGTATAGTGGGTTGGCTACGTCATTGTCTTCTTCTTCTTTTTCTTCTCTCATTCTCAATAGATGACTTTTATTTTCAGTAAATAAAAATGTCTCATACGTGGAAATCGGATAGTGATCCAGTGATTATTACTTTCAAGCTCATACTAGAGGCCTGAGATTCGATTATCATCACCACTCATGTCCCAAGATACTAAAACATAAAACGTATCCCATGTGTGGGGTTTTGTTAGAAGATTTAGATGAACCATTACTCGATGATAGTGACAGAAGTTAGATCAATTATTTTAGTATCTTTTTTGTCCAGCGCCTTCGTTTCAATGTTCCGATTCTATGGATCAGTTAGATTGTTTATGTTTAAAAAAAAGTACAATTGTATAGGTTTATCAGTTTATGATATGCAGATTATAGGACTTGCAATTGGTTTTCAACCGTTGTTATAATCGATTATAAATTTCTTCTAATGAATGAATCAAAATCTAATTGATTCTAAAAAAAAAAGACATTTTATAATTTGATATCAGAGGATTTTCATTGGGACGCACCTTACTAACTATCCAAACAGGCGAACACATTCTTTGTGATTTCAGGTTGGAATTTGAAAAAGAATAAAAAAAGAAAGAAAGAAAGAAAAATGCATCCCCTCCATACAATGGCGTAGCTAGGGAGCCAACTCGCCCCCCTCCCCCACCCCCTCTTTTTATTTTTTTCTCTAGGTAAATTTTTTTAAAAGAATTTTTTTATTTAATTTTTATATGGTTTTTCTTTTGTATATCGGTCCACCCCTGTTTTATTCCTGGCTACGTCATTGCCTCCATAGTTCCATGTTGCGGGACATTGTCGACTGTTGAGTGGTCTAAACCCAGAAAAATGAATTTGATCAAAACTATATGTGCAATCTCTTAATAAATGCCACTTGTAACTAACTCTACACATAAATTCAATTACTTTAACATGCATTATGAAATATATATTTCATATGATTTTTCTTAATGTAATAATATCAATCATCAGCATGTGTGTATTTATAACGCCATTTTATACATTTAATATATAATAATAATAATAATGATATCGACATATGTAATAAAATACCACTTGAATTTTTTTTAATAGTTGGGCTCCATCATTGTAGATATTCAAACCCAAACTTCATCATTATGAGTAATACTCGTGGCCACTAAACTAACCCAGTGGTTTAAATACTACTTGTAAGTTGAAACAGAGGATCTCATTTGATTAAATATGTGTTGCATGCATTTATTTTCAAGACATAGGTAAATATTTATCAACTATGTAAAGAGCACTGACTAATGTTAATCATAGTTCGCAAATATATTCCAGTCATCTTGGTTAGGGCTGAAAAACAAAACATGCTACTCGATAATTGATTCAATTATCAATTCAAGATTGATGGTTAAAAGCTCGTTTGAGCTCGGTTCGTAACATAATGAACCAAGCTTGAACACATTTTTCCGTTTGATAAAAAGTAAAGCTCGGCTCGACCTTGACTTGATTAGTAAAAAAGAGTTAAATATGCATAAAACTATCAAGTTATTCAAGCTTTATTCGTGTTCGGCTCGACTAAAGCTCGTTCGAGCTCGATTCAATTAATTATCAAACCAAGCTCAAACACAATTTTTTAAGCTCAAGTAAAATTCAAACAAGTTTGAACAGTACTATATTCGTCTCGACTCAACTCGTTTACGCTTTACACCCCTAATCTTGGTCAAATCAAAAGCACATGGCAATATATATAATAATATATATAATTAATTAATTACTTAAAATTGATGAAAAATAGACTTAAAAAGCTAATTATGCCACAAAAGAGGAATTAAAATATTCACCAGAATGGGCTTACTCTTTATATTGAGGGGGTAATTAATTTGGAAGATCGCCAACGATCTTTGCTGTCTGCTATAATTGCGATGACTGCTGTCTGTCATTTACAGACACAACATAATCTTGTGCACAAGAATAGCTTGTTTGGAATATATTTAGTCCTAAGATTCCTCAAACAAAGCCATTAATTCCTTTTGTAAAATTCAATCAAAACTAATAAATTATTAAATTTGTCTCTCATTGTACTTGACATGATGAAAACTTGCCAGTGGCTTTTGTGGTGGCCTATCACAAGCCATATATGGAGTCCATAATCATATGCAGTAAAGTTTAATATGATTTTAATTGAATTCGAATTTATTTGTCAACAAATTGGTATATATGATTGTTGGCCGGAACGGAATTGCTCAATCACAAAAATCGATTTTATGTGATCCGAGCAATCCGGAATAGGACCTTGAATCGTAATGCGTATTACCATGAACTAATTAATTTGTACAAACAAGAAAGAATAGAGATTATCCTTGTAGCGTGCTTTCAAAATCTTTTGCAGAGATTCCACGCGCCAAACCCTCAAGCCTTCTTCGGTGTTCTCCAAGAACTCAAGAATGCAGTCAAAATCTCTCTTGTGTGTGTGGGCACAAAATGATCGATAGATGTTATTAAGTAGGAAGAAGAAATAATTAACTATGAAAACCTTTGCCAAAAGGAAAGTATTACTTTAGGTAATATTCGATTGGCAAATCAAATCATATTGATTGGCAAATCATATGATTTATATTCTTTCCAAAATTATCTCAATCACCCACTTAATTAAATACATCGCATTAATAAATTATAACTCTTATAATTTATTCCGGTTCTTTTTCTAGAGCCACCAAAGGGACCTGATCGGACCCAATTAGACTAAGCTCCAATAAATTAAGTTTGATTCAATCAACTCTTGACCAATCAAAATAATTTATTAATCTTATTCCACTCCACTAAAGGGATAAGATTGCACTCTTAATCTAATTGAAATTATCAAGCCAATAATTAAATCTTTTGATTTGTCGATCTTACATGTCACCCCCGTTGATCAACTAAATATTAGAAATAGGATAAAATGACCAAAATCCATTTTCTAATATTTATAAATCTCAATCCTCATCTTCTATCTGACAGTCCCATGTGATTGCCATCACATCATGAATTCAACAACAAATGTCGAATTACTGAGCTCATATTCTACTGTCTATTAGAAGAACACATGAGATCATGATCATGCCTATTAAAAAGGTGACGGGTTCCTTATTGTGAATATATGTTCCTTGTTATTTCACTTTAATTCCCAAAGCATCGAGATATTGATCATCAATTTAATCTCACTCATTGATGTCTCAAAGAACTTCAAGTTAGTAATCAAAGTTCATTGTCCACTCAGGATTAAGGTGTCACGTACGATAATCAAGTGAAATTAAATATCTATTGGTCAATTAAATATTTAATTTCACGTGGTCCAGTCCAATACATTCAGAAAATGTATTAACAATTTTATTACCAAATTCAAGATAAACTTCAATAAAATTGAGACGATCCTATCAAAATAAATTGTCCATATTTATTTACCGATCGTGGACTTTAATTCTTTGAATTGAATTATAAATTGAATCTTTCTGTGTTTAACAACTTAAACACTCAATTTATAATATCAAACAATTCATGGACATATGCAAGCTCAATATATATGAAAATAATATTTTATTCAAAATGTCAATTACATAATAATTTACTCGTAGGCACAATACTACCAACAATGATGTCGTGTAAATTTGGAGCATGAGGTACGTGGAATCAAAGTCTCTCAACATGTACGAAGTAACAAACTATTTGGACTTTGGAGGGTCCTGAAATTTTGTAATAGAAGTACAGCTGTCAAATTGGCCGAGGTATGCCAGCCCGGTGTTGCCCGTCAAGACAAGTGGAAATCGGGTTGGGCTAAGCCAAATAATAATTTGGTCACTATTTTCACACCAAGTATGTAATTGCAAAATAAATATAATTTCCTTTACCAAATCAGATCTGACTAGACTTTTCCGTTAAGGAAGACAAACAAAAACACATAAATAATTAAACCATTAATTAGTTCCTGTTATGACAAATTGTCCATGTACATTTAGCACGAATATTATTCACATGCCAATAGTATTGTTGAAAGTTGCCAAAATTATGTGATTCAATAGTCATCAAAATTTGCCTATAAAATGATGTAAATTGATGAATGAAATTGCACACAAAATTTTCTCCCTAGAAGTACTTCCAATTCTTCTAATCTTCATACGTATAAAATATAAGCATATATATTTAAGGTTTTATTTGTACTAGATCATATCAACAAATAAATCATATCGTGATATCAATACACTACATAAATATAGCATATAAATAAAAGGATTATTTACAATACGTTATCAACACGAGTTATTGCTCGAGAAAATGCTTGTATATTTCAAGTTTGAATTTCTTTGTACTAATTTATTTTTATTTCCTTTGTAGAAAAATGGTCGGTATCGAAAAGCAAATATTCCAGATCCTTGATATTACTGACGATAATTATTTATCATGGTGTCTAGATATTAAATTGCATCTTCAGGATCAAGATCTGACTAAAACATTGAAGCCTGTGAAAATCAAAGAGGCCCAATGTAAAAGATGAGGCGAGTGCAATGATATTTATTCGTCATCATCTACATAATGATTTGAAAAATGAATATATACAAATTGGAAGGCCTTTTGAGTTCTGGAAAAAGCTCAAAGATAGATTTGATCACACCAGAACTATGATACTCCCCAAGCAGCACAATATGACGCGTGAAATATCGAGATTGCAAGACTTCAATTCTGTTGCCGACTATAATTTGGCATTATTTAAAATTGAGTCCCGACTGGCTCTTTGGGACAAAAGTATCTAAATATGATAAATTGGAGAAAATATTCTCCACTATGCATAAATCAAATATTGTGCTCCAACAATAATATAGATAATGGTAATTCAAGACATATCTCAATTAATCTTTGTTCTTCTCACGATCGAGAAAACAAATAAATTGTTGTTGAA